>CM064481.1:17231875-17561811 GCA_032716605.1 Paralithodes platypus
ACCCCCGAAAAAACAAAAAAAAACCAAAAAACAAAAAAAACAAAAATAACACTCCGCACCTACCTAGCCAAATGCCAGCCAAACACAACAACAAAAATCAATAAACATACATAAGGAAAGCTTCAATACTATTCTGTATCTACTAATCGAGTAAAGTCTAGCTGGGGTACTGTGGGCAAAAGGTAGCAGTGACTGAGCAAAAACGGCTCGTAGCCTAGCGAAGTCCTCACAACTGTTTAAAGTATTACGTTAAAACTAACAAGTGCACTTTGAGAAATCCAGATCCCTTGTATCTGGTTTTCTCCCGGCTCCTTGACAAAGTAAAAACAAACTGTTAATAAAATACAGGGTGGTTAGGCTCTTGCCCTCACGCACTGTAAATTATTAACTCAACACAGTCAGCCGCGAAGACAACCTAGGCTTCACTGAACCGAAACGAGTATGCAGGTTTATCGCTTAACCACTGCATCAAACAACAACTCGTAACACAGAAAAGCCTTACCCCAGTCTAGCATTACCTAGACTAGCAGAAAACAGGAATAATAATAATAACACACAGGGAAATGCATATACAAGTGAAACAAACATAAATCAATCCTATTCTAAGTTAACCCTTCCAAAATAGGCTATCTAATAGGCAAGTATCTCGTGAGAACTCAAGCGATAATACGTTGGCTGACTAGCTCTGCACCAACGGGACCATGGAAGTTAAACAGGTAGGGAAAAGAGGAGATAAGAATGTAAGGTAGTAGAGAAAGTTCACATCAGTCAGAAGAATATATATAGTTAGCAAGGGAAATGAGAAGTCGCTCTGCCTAATGAGTTCTGATGAAAAAAAATGGCTAGACTTCCCTTTTTATACCCGGCCTTCTAGTGAGCCCAACGTGAACTACTAAGGACCGCCCACTGACAATCATTACGTAATTTCTCTCTCTCCTCTGGGATAGACAAAAAGGCTTTCCTAGCACTGAGGGGAGGGGGGGAGGGGGGGGGGAGTGAGTGCTAGTGAGTTAGGCCCACCTCCCGCATGGCGCACCCCACTGACCCCCAACTGTGTCCGCTTCATCAACACAAATAAGTTTTACACACAATACTTATAACTAATGATATAAAATAGAACTCGTTGACTCAGATGAAAACAAAATACATATAAATTACTTATAGTACAACGGCTCACATGAACTAAGTTAGGAAACTCTACATAGACTACAGCCAAAGTTCCTGCCCTGACGATCCTAGCGAGAGTGGGGGCATGACTAGGCGTTCTGTACAGCATGCTCACACTGGACATGCGTCACACCTCCCCAAGATTTTACTTGCTCAACCCTGAGCTAAAATCTGACAAACACAGAACCCCATCAAGCCCCTCACCCAGCGACCGCATGGCACTAAAACAAAGCTGAGTTTATCACCAAAACACATCTTATTATTAACCAAAAAAAATTCACATTTTATAACTCCTCCCAACAATAGCAAAAAGACACAATATCATGCTCCCAGAGCGAGCTTACAGCAGCTCAGCCGTTTGATAGTTCGTGGACTACTCAAACTCTATAGGCTATGACAAACTTATACGATTACCTATATCAAAAGAAAGAGTTTTTTATATGATTTTTATATTTTAATATGTTTTTCCCGGCTGCACTATAAGGGCAGCCTATTTTCCTCCACTCAAACCCACCACCCTTTGATAGCCTACGACTGATCATCCACCCTTGATAAACAATCCGCGATCACATTGTCACATCCAGCAATATGACGGATGTCCAGGTTATACTCCTGCAACATCAAAGACCACCTGGTCAGTCTCATATTGCGATTGTGAAATTGATTCAGGAATCTCAAAGGGTGATGATCAGTGTAGATAACCACGACTGGGCCATAGGCTGGAACATAAACCTCGAAGTGTGTGAGCGACACAGCACAACGCCAGTAATTCCTTTTCTATTGTAGAATAGTTCTTTTGTGCAGCATTGAACTTCTTAGAAAAGAAACTTACTGGGTGTTCCACACCTTCATTGTCTGTCTGTAGCAAGACGGCACCAGCCCCTACACCACTAGCATCTGTTGCCAGCTGAAAAGGCCTGTTAAAGTCGGGGGCCCTGAGTATCGGGTGAGTACATAATAGCAAATGTTTCACCAAAGTGAAAGCCTTTTCACACTCAGGTGCCCACAAAAAACTTTTTGTCTATAGATAACAAATCTGTGAGAGGTGCCAACACCGTTGAGTAACCTTTTATGAAGCGTCTGTAGTAGCCGATCATACCCCAAAATCTCATAATCTGCTCTTATTGGTTGTTGGGGGCGTGAAATTTATGATTAGCTGTACCTTGTTCTGAGGAGGGCACACCTGTCCCCTTCCCACTACAAAACCAAAAAGGGTTGTTTTTTTGTTTTAATACTGCACAGTGGCTTTTTCGAAGTAACACTTTGCCAAATTTAATACCAGACCTGCTTCACTAAGTTTCAGGAAACAAGGTCTCGAGGTGCTCACAATGGCTCTCAAAGGCCGTCATCATAAATGATTACATCGTCCAAATATACGGTGCAATTTGGAATGTCCTTTACAATTTCATTCATCAGGTTCTGAAACGTTTGCTCGCATTCTTAAGTCCGTAAGGCATAACATTGCACGCGTAGGTACTCCCCGTTCCCCAATAACAACCACATACCTCTTTAGCACGGCTCGGACAAAGGTACGTGCCAGTAACCCTTTTACTAAATCTACTTGATTTTTTTTTTTTTTTTTTTTTTTTTTTTTTTTTTTTTGTTTTTTTTTTTTTTTTTTTTTTTTTTTTTTTTTTTTTGTTTCTTTTTTTTTTTTTTTTTTTTTTTTTTTTTTTTTTGACAAAAAAAAACGAGCATTACGAATTTTGTCAAGACTATTTTCAAGCCGAGGAAGAGGATATGGGTTAGTTGGAGTCAAAAAAACCGTTTAACCTACGGAAATCAATCAATACAAAAGCGTACCTTGCCATCTGGCTTAGGCTGCAGTGTTACGGGGGGAAGTCCACTTAACTGTTGCCTTTTCTCTATCAACCCTCTACCGAGCATGATACTCCAACTCAATCCCTCAGAGCTGAGTAAGTTTTATGGGGGGCACACGGTACGGGATTGATCTTAAAAAAATGGGTAGATGGTCCCCCACGTCAACATCATGCATAGCCTGAGTAGTGAGGGGCCTGCGGTGTTCAGCAAATACAGTGGGGGTATGAAATATCCGAACAACGGACGGATAGCAAGTCAAAACTGCGGCTCAGGCAAATGAGCTATAGCCTCGTCAGCCCTAGGCTTCGCGTTCCCCGCCCACTGATCCGCTGCTGAAACATGTTGATCCCAGCTATCACTCCTCTGAAGCTTGACTGCCCCCCTCTCCTTCTCCACCACGGCCGCAACAAAGCCAACACAGGGGACAGTGAGAGGATCAGGAGGGGCGCCTCACATTTACTCTTTTAATAAGGTTCACGTGACATAACTGGTTCTTTTTCCTCCTGCCTGGTAGTGGCAACAAGGTAATCTAAGTCTGAAATTTTTTCTACTAATTTTATAAGCGTCCAGTGTACGTCGCAGGAGAGGGTGGTACCAACCAAAGGCACCAAAATTAATACCTCTTGTCCTACAGTGACACTTCCGTGGAGCCTCACTTTGCGATCATACCTGTCCTTTCCATCAAAGCTGTGATTCTGTCAAAATTTCCTTACCTGCATCTCCAGAGACTCTTAAGGCATTGCGGCTCACGGCTTTCAAGCACATACTTTAATAATGGGACAAGGCTGCACAGTCCCCTCCCAAAATTCTTTCAGCATGTTAAGGGTGGCCCCTGGACACAGGGTCCAAAAAATCAGCTCGTTTGGGACTAAATCCCAGGCTCTCACCAGGTACCTCCCGAGGCAGCAACAGCACATAAGGCCAAATTCCAAGGATCCCAATCCATCCGTTGTCAGCACAATAAACACCTTGAGCATACTTTTAAGTGTTAGCATGCCACCGCTCAAGCACCCCTTGACTCTCAGGGTGATACGCTGACGATACTATATGCTAGTATCCCATGCTGTTGCATTGTTTGCTTGAACATGTTGGAGGTGAAATTAGATCCCTGATCAGGCACTGAAATCTCCTCCGGGTACCCGTACCTTGAGAAGTACCACAACAAGTTACTGCAACTACCGTCTTCGCCATTCCAGTTTTCATAGGGTATGCATCGGCGGGGGATATCTAGTGGCAACATCCATTATGCGTTTCACAAAAAATTTATTTCCAGCCTTAGTGGGAAGAAGTGGACCAACCATTGTCAAATCAAAAATCAATAATTTTACTAAAGGGTGGCCCAATCACAGGAATAGGGTTGTAACGGAGCCTTAGGAATAACTTGGTTCGGTTCCCGACACGTTGACAAATATCACAGGCGTTTATCCATGACCTGCACATGAGACTTCATCCCCGGCCACCAAAACCCAATTTCCCCAAAGCCGCCCACCGTTTTCTATCACCCCTAGATGTCCTGCCAGTGGTTGTGTCATGCGCCAACCCTCAGTTAGGCTATCCCTGCACTCCCGTGGCAACCCACCAACTGGGTCCACTACTCCGGACCTTCTTTGCCAACTACGTTTAGGAGTCTTGAAAACGCCTATAGAGGGATGGCCATTCTAAATAACAAAAAAATCTCCTGGCTGTGCATCGCCGTACCTCGTCGAGCCTACTTACAGCTACATTAGACACGTTTGGAGCTCAGGGTCCTCTAGTTGCAGGATGCGACGTATATCTGAGGGTGCCAAGCGATCTAAACTGCTGCCCGGAGCAATGCATAACCTTCCACGATACTGGGCTGACTCCCTCTGTCTCTCTCGATGTACATAAAGTTGCTGTAGTGGAGACTCGTCATGCCAGGCCCTCGTCCCTCTCGATGATAGTAGGCACAGGGGCTACTCCAGAAATAAAGTAATGGTTGCTAATACTGAATCACCCAGGAGATCCGCCGAGTCAAAACTCTTAAAACCAAACTCCAGCTTTAGCCTCCTCCTGTTGATCGTTCCTCCGCTGGTCTGATAGACGGAGGACTAGGCTGTGATACTTTAGCTGCCCGAGCTCGGGTGACAACACACGCCATGGGTAGGTGTCTGGGCACCCGCTCGACCCACTCTTGCTCTTCCCTACTCACGTCGGCCGGCCTCTCGGACAACGACTAAGGGTAGAACCTCAGAAGGCGCGGCATGGCAAAAGTCGTGGCCGAGGAAGAAGGATCGACGCCCTCCCACTGGCAGTTTCTCCACAACTCCCGACATCCAATTCACGTGCCACACCATTCCACCTCCAAACTCCAACCGCACCATGCGGGTTATGACCGAGTTGCATTAATCCCCTGCACCACTACCACCCGGAGCCGCCGGACTTATCGCGGTAGCACCACAGTCAAGTTTTTGAGACAATCATCAGAGTCTGCGGAACCCCAGCACCCCCCTGTATAACCCAAGCAAGACCTCTACTCCATTGCTTGCGCCCGCCCGCCCACATCACGCAACCCCGTCCCTCTATAAACACGGTCGCAAAAAACACACCTGAGCAGGGGTGTTCGAGCCCCCCAGCACGCTTCTGCATTGGCTGTGCCTCAGCCTCTGACGAACTGCCCCGGGCAAACTCAGATGACTTCGGAGACACACCAATGTTGCAGGCCAAAGACACAGCTGCTGTAGGTGGTTTGCTAGGACAGACTCTTGCAAAGTGCCCCTTTTCATGACAATGATAACACTCCAACTCCCCCTTTGGGCTTCCCTTGGTACTGGGAAGGGCCCAGGCCCCTTCTTAAATGGGACGGTGCTAGGCTTTTGGTAAGACTTGGTATCATGGTCCTTGTGCTTGTTTCCATAAGGTATACCCCTACCTCGGGGGGGGTGGGGCGTCACGCCCCTTGTTTACTGCCCTACTACGCTGGGCAGACCCGCACCCACGAATTAGTGATAGCCGGAGGTTAGCCATCTCAGCTGCCTCCTGTAGAGTTTTTGGGTTCTTTTCTTTAATAGTTAAAGTCATTTCTGCACCAGTACACTTATAAAAACTGCTCGAGCAGAAACAGCTCAGTCAACTGTTCTCGCCGTCTCAGCTTTCTCAGAACGTGTCCAGTTTTTAAGTGCATCTTTTAAGTCCCGGGCATGTTCAAGAAAGGTCGCCTCCCTAGTCTTTGTACCACCCCGAAACTTCAATCGATATGTTTCCGGTTGCAACTCGTATGCCCGTAGGACAGCTCTCTTCAATTCTGGGTAGTCAATGCAAGACTCTAAAGGCAGTGCATCATAAGCCTTCAGACCCTTACCCGTAAGTCTTGAGGAGACTAGAGCTGCCCACTTCTCTTCAGGCCAATTATGCTCCCTACACTTCTTCTCAAAACGATTAAAAAAATTCTGTGACTTCAGTTTCACTAAATACCGGCACCAATTTGACTAATTGGGCCAAGGACTGTTCTCTTACTTGCCCTCACGGCCCATCCTAGTCCCCTGTCGACTCTGCACGAGTCTTATCTAAATCTAAAGTAGCACAATATTTCTCCGAGTCGTACCTAAGCTCAGCCTCATGCCTCCTGGTCTCATCCTCTTGCCTCCTAAACCTCAATCTCATGCCTCCTAGTCTCACCTGCTTCCTAGCCTAATCTTAGCAAGCTCAAGTCTAAATACCATATCTGGAGACAGGCAGGAAGAGGGAGCTGCCACTACTGAAGGAGGGGGGGCAAAAACTGGGGAAACACCATGTGCACCACCCGAGGGCACTCCAATCTGCCAATTCTCATCCCTCTGTGGGAGAGTGCTAACCTCCGGTAACTGAGTGGACGGCACTGTGGGAGTCGAGTGAGAGGGGATCTGGGGAGGAACCCCCCCAAACGCCCTCTCCTCCGAAACCCCATGTCGCCCACGCAACACCCAGGAAATCAGCTCCCCCTTGGACATCCCTACTACATTGGAAATGCCCAAAACCTTGGCTATCAGGTGCAAGCCACAAACATCCACCCCAGTCAGCCTCTCCTCCGTCACGTGGTACCGCTTACTCACAAAAACTCTAGCATCCTCCTCACTGGTTACTACCGGCACACCTTCAAATGGATCTCTCTCTCATCGTCAGTGCTAATGCACGACATACTGAAGTCCACAAAAAAAATTCTCGAGACAAAAGTGTTAAACTTCCTATGCAAGCACTAATTACTAAATTAACTGGAGTCTCTTAAATGCTTTACTAATTGCCATCCAAAAAAAAATATTCTTCAATATGCACGCTAAAATACAAACAAACAAATGTTGTACAACTCTGCAAAAATGTATACTGTTCACAAAATCCTAAGCAAGGGTCGCCATTTGTTACGACCTGGCACTCGGGTACACAAGGGCTCTCAATCAGGACTCGAATACGGCTCGCTGCCACAACGGAAACACACGATCCCAACCCCTGAGTACTGCCAGCCGAACAAAAAACACCAATACCCTCCAGAGTTCAATCTGCTATAACGGGGTATACAAGAACTCGGTACTAGTGTTCAACAACAGACTAATAAAGAGACAGGAATTATCTAGTCTGGTCAACAATCAAACAATGAAGTAAGAAACAACAACACCAAAGAATAGTGTTGGCCGAAGCCGAAGTAATCCACCCTTGACTAAGAACTTAAGAAGTCCTCCACCCTCTACTTCAGATCGGCACTATTACGTTACGTTAATTAATAGTCCTTAAGCATCGAGCAAGGAATCTTCTGAAAAAAGTTAGATGCTTCTCGGATGCTCGTAAGAAGTACGTATCGGATTTTGAACAGTAATTCAATAAGCAAAACACTGGCAATTAAATACTATTAAAGGTTTAAATTGGCATAAGAATAATTAAAAGAATATGCAATAGTAAATGGCAAACATTAAAAAGAAGTACTCCGCAAATGCAACGGCAATAGCCTACTCGGATTGTGCTCGTGGGCCAATAATCACTAAAGTAGCCAAGCGTGCAACACATGAAATCAATAGTGCATAAACAATATCATACATAAGGAAAGCTTCAATACTATTCTGTATCTACTAATCGAGTAAAGTCTAGCTGGGGTACTGTGGGCAAAAAGGTAGCAGTGACTGAGCAAAACGGCTCGTAGCCTAGCGAAGTCCTCACAACTGTTTAAAGTATTACGTTAAACTAACAAGTGCACTTTGAGAAATCCAGATCCCTTGTATCTGGTTTTCTCCCGGCTCCTTGACAAAGTAAAAACAAACTGTTAATAAAATACAGGGTGGTTAGGCTCTTGCCCTCACGCACTGTAAATTATTAACTCAACACAGTCAGCCGCAAAGACAACCTAGGCTTCACTGAACCGAAAACGAGTATGCAGGTTTATCGCTTAACCACTGCATCAAACAACAACTCGTAACACAGAAAAGCCTTACCCCAGTCTAGCATTACCTAGACTAGCAGAAAACAGGAATAATAATAATAACACACAGGGAAATGCATATACAAGTGCAACAAACATAAATCAATCCTATTCTAAGTTAACCCTTCCAAAATAGGCTATCTAATAGGCAAGTCTCTAGTGAGAACTCAAGCGATAATACGTTGGCTGACTAGCTCTGCACCAACGGGACCATGGAAGTTAAACAGGGCAGGGAAAAGAGGAGATAAGAATGTAAGGTAGTAGAGAAAGTTCACATCAGTCAGAAGAATATATATAGTTAGCAAGGGAAATGAGAAGTCGCTCTGCCTAATGAGTTCTGATGAAAAAATGGCTAGACTTCCCTTTTTATACCCGGCCCTCTAGTGAGCCCAACGTGAACTACTAAGGACCGCCCACTGACAATCATTACGTAATTTCTCTCTCTCCTCTGGGATAGACAAAGGCTCCCCTAGCACTGAGGGGAGGGGGGGGGGAGTGCTAGTGAGTTAGGCCCACCTCCCGCATGGCGCACCCACTGACCCCCAACTGTGGCTGCTGCTTCTCCCATCATTACAAATAAGTTTTACCCACAATACTTATAACTAATGATATAAAATAGAACTCGTTGACTCAGATGAAAACAAAATACATATTCATATTACTTATAGTACAACGGCTCACATGAACTAAGTTAGGAAACTCTACATAGACTACAGCCAAAGTTCCTGCCCTGACGATCCTAGCGAGAGTGGGGCATGACTAGGCGTTCTGTACAGCATGCTCACACGTGGACATGCGTCACACCTCCCCCAAGATTTTACTTGCTCAACCCTGAGCTAAAATCTGACAAACACAGAACCCCATCAAGCCCCTCACACCCAGCGACCGCATGGCACTAAAACAAAGCTGAGTTTATCACCAAAACACATCTTATTATTAAAAAAAAAATTCACATTTTATAACTCCTCCCAACAATAGCAAAAAGACACAATATCATGGCGAGCTTACAGCAGCTCAGCCGTTTGATAGTTCGTGGACTACTCAAACTCTATAGGCTATGACAAACTTATACGATTATCTATATCAAAAGAAAGAGTTTTTATATGATTTTTATATTTTAATATGTTTTTCCCGGCTGCACTATAAGGGCAGCCTATTTTCCTCCACTCAAACCCACACACCTGTGATAGCCTACGACTGATCATCCACCCTTGATAAACAATCCGCGATCACATTGTCACATCCAGCAATATGACGGATGTCTAGGTTATACTCCTGCAACATCAACGACCACCTGGTCAGTGTCATATTGCGATTGTGAAATTGATTCAGGAATCTCAAAGGGTGATGATCAGTGTAGATAACCACGACTGGGCCATAGGCTGGAACATACACCTCGAAGTGCCTGAGCGACAGCACAATCGCCAGTAATTCCTTTTCTATTGTAGAATAGTTCTTTTGTGCAGCATTGAACTTCTTAGAAAAGAAACTTACTGGGTGTTCCACACCTTCATTGTCTGTCTATAGCAAGACGGCACCAGCCCCTACACCACTAGCATCTGTTGCCAGCTGAAAAGGCCTGTTAAAGTCTGGGGCCCTGAGTATCGGGTGAGTACATAGCAAATGTTTCACCAAAGTGAAAGCCTTTTCACACTCAGGTGCCCACAAAAACTTTTTGTCTTTAGATAACAAATCTGTGAGAGGTGCCAACACCGTTGAGTAACCTTTTATGAAGCGTCTGTAGTAGCCTATCATACCCAAGAATCTCATAATCTGCTTCTTGGTTGTTGGGTGCGGAAATTTATTGATAGCCTGTACCTTGTTCTGAGGAGGGCACACCTGTCCCCTTCCCACTACAAACCCAAGGTACTGCACAGTGGCTTTTACGAAGTCACACTTTGCCAAATTTACTACCAGACCTGCTTCACTAAGTTTCCGGAACAAGGTCTCGAGGTGCTCACAATGGCTCTCAAAGTCGTCATCATAAATGATTACATCGTCCAAATATACGGTGCAATTTGGATGTCCTTTACAATTTCATTCATCAGGTTCTGAACGTTGCTGGTGCATTCTTAAGTCCGTAAGGCATAACATTGCACCGGTAGGTACTCCCGTCCACAATAAAAACCACATACCTCTTTAGCACGCTCGGACAAAGGTACTTGCCAGTAACCTTTTACTAAATCTACTTTAGACAAAAAAACGAGCATTACCAATTTTGTCAACACTATCATCAACCCGAGGAAGAGGATATGGGTTAGTTGGAGTCAAACCGTTTAACCTACGGAAATCAATACAAAAGCGTACCTTGCCATCTGGCTTAGGCTGCAGTGTTACGGGGGAAGTCCACTTAACTGTGCCTTTCTCTATCAACCCTCTACCGAGCATATACTCCAACTCATCCCTCAGAGCTGGTAGTTTTATGGGGGGCACACGGTACGGGATTGACTTAAAGGGTAGATGGTCCCCCACGTCAACATCATGCATAGCCTGAGTAGTGAGGCCTGGGTGTTCAGCAAATACAGTGGGGTATGAACCGAACAACTGACGGATAGCATCAAACTGCGGCTCAGGCAAATGAGCTATAGCCTCGTCAGCCCTAAGGCTCGAGTTCCCCGCCCACTGATCCGCTGAAACATGTTGATCCCAGCTATCCTCCTCTGAAGCTTGACTGCCCCCCTCTCCTTCTCCACCACGGCCGCAACAAGCCAACACAGGGACAGTGAGAGGCTCAGAGGGGCGCCTCACATACTCTTTAATAAGGTTCACGTGACATAACTGGTTCTTTTTCCTCCTGCCTGGAGTGGCAACAAGGTAATCTAAGTCTGAAATTTTTTCTACAATTTTATAAGGTCCAGTGTACTTCGCAGAGAGGGGGTTACCAACCAAAGGCAACAAAATTAATACCTCTTGTCCTACAGTGAACTTCCGGAGCCTCACTTTGCGATCATACCTGTCCTTCATCAAAGCTTGTGATTCTGTCAAATTTCTACCTGCCATCTCCAGACTCTTAAGCATGCGCTCACGGCTTTCAAGCACATACTTTAATAATGGACAAGGCTGCACAGTCCCCTCCCAAATTTCTTTCAGCATGTTAACGGGGCCCCTGACACGGTGTCCAAAAATCAGCTCGTTTGGACTAAATCCCAGGCTCTCACCAGGTACCTCCCGAGCAGCAAACAGCACATAAGGCAATCCAAGATCCCAATCCATACCGTTGTCAGCACAATAACACCTGAGCATACTTTTAAGTGTAGCATGCCACCGCTCAAGCACCCCTTGACTCTCAGGGTGATACGCTGACGATACTACTGCTCGTATCCCATGCTGTTGCATTGTTTGCTTGAACATGTTGGAGGTGAAATTAGATCCCTGATCAGACTGAATCTCCTCCGGGTACCCGTACCTTGAGAAGTACCACAACAAGTTACTGACTACCGTCTTAGCCATTCCATTTTTCATAGGGTATGCATCGGGGTATCTAGTGGCAACATCCATTATGGTTAACAAAAATTTATTTCCAGCCTTAGTGGGAAGGAGTGGACCAACCATGTCAACAATAATTTTACTAAAGGGTGGCCCAATCACAGAATAGGGTGTAACGGAGCCTTAGGAATAACTTGGTTCGGTTTCCCGACACGTTGACAAATATCACATGAGTTTATCCATGACTGCACATGAGACTTCATCCCCGGCCACCAAAACAATTTCCCCAAAGCCGCCACCGTTTTTCTCACCCCTAGATGTCCTGCCAGTGGTGTGTCATGCGCCAACCTCAGTAGGCTATCCCTGCACTCCCGTGGCACCACCAACTGGTCCACTACTCCGGACCTCTTTTGCCAACTACGTTTAGGGTCTTGAAAACGCCTATAGAGGATGCCTTCTAAATAAAAAAAATCTCCTGGCTGTGCATCGCCGTCCTCGTCGAGCTCTACAGCTCCATTAGCACACGTTTGGAGCTCAGGGTCCTCTAGTTGCAACCGACGTATATCTGAGGGTGCCAAGCGATCTAACTGCTCCCGGAGCAATGCATAACCTTCCCCGATACTGGGCTGCTCCCTCTGTCTCTCTCGATGTACATAACGTTGCTGTCGTGGAGACTCGTCATGCCCAGCCTCGTCCCTCTCGATGACAGGCCCAGGGGCTACTCCAGAATTAAGTAATGGTGCTAATACTGAATCACCCAGGAGAGCCGCCGAGTCAAAACTCTTAAAACCAACTCCAGCTTTAGCCTCCTCCTGTTGATCGTTCCTCCGCTGGTCTGAAGACGGAGGACTAGGCTGTGATACTTTAGCTGCCCGAGCTCGGGTGACAACACACGCCATGGGTAGTGTCTGGCACCGCTCGACCCACTCTTGCTCTTCCCTACTCACGTCGGCCGGCCTCTCGGCAACGACTAAGGGTAGAACCTCAGAAGCGGGCATTGCAAAGTCGTTGCCGAGAAGAAGGTCGACGCCCTCCACTGGCAGTTTCTCCACAATCCCGACATCCAATTCACGTGCCACACCATCCACCTCCAACTCCAACCGCACCAGCGGGTATGACCGAGTTGCATTAATACCCTGCACCACTACCACCCGAGCCGCGTTTATAGGGTAGCCAGTCAAGTTTTTCATCAGAGTCTGGGAAGCGCCTGTATCACGCAAGACCTCTACTCCATGCTTGCGGGGCGCAAGCATGGAGCCCACATCACGCAACCCCGCCCTCTATGGTCGCAAAAAACATCCTGAGCAGGGTTCGAGCCTCCCAGGTGCTTCTGCATTGGCTGTGCCTCAGCCTCTGACGAACTGCCCCGGGCAAACTCAGATGACTTCGGAGACACACTAATGTTGCAGGCCAAAGACACAGCTGCTGTAGGTGGTTTGCTAGGACAGACTCTTGCAAAGTGCCCCTTTTCATGACAATGATAACACTCCAACTCCCCTTTGGGCTTCCCTTGGTACTGGGAAGGGCCCGGCCCCTTCTTAAATGGGACGGTGCTAGTCTTGTGGTCAGTCTTGGTATCATGGCTCTTGTACTTGTTTGCATAAGGTATATCACTAACTCGGGGGGGTGGGGCGTCACGCCCCTTGTTACCTGCCTCACTACGCTGGGCAGACCCGCACCCACGAATTAGTGATAGCCGGAGGTTAGCCATCTCAGCTGCCTCCTGTAGAGTTTTTGGGTTCTTTTCTTTAATAGTTAAAGTCATTTCTGCACCAGTACACTTATAAAACTGCTCGAGCAGAAACAGCTCAGTCAACTGTTCTGCCGTCTCAGCTTTCTCAGAACGTGTCCAGTTTTTAAGTGCATCTTTTAAGTCCCGGGCATGTTCAAGAAAGGTCGCCTCCCTAGTCTTTGTAACACCCCGAAACTTCAATCGATATGTTTCCGGTTGCAACTCGTATGCCCGTAGGACAGCTCTCTTCAATTCTGGGTAGTCAATGCAAGACTCTAAAGGCAGTGCATCATAAGCCTTCAGACCCTTACCCGTAAGTCTTGAGGAGACTAGAGCTGCCCACTTCTCTTCAGGCCAATTATGCTCCCTACACTTCTTCTCAAAACGATTAAAAAATTCTGTGACTTCAGTTTCACTAAATACCGGCACCAATTTGACTAATTGGGCCAAGGACTGTTCTCTTACTTGGCCCTCACGGCCCATCCGAGTCCCTGTCGACTCTGCACGAGTCTTATCTAAATCTAATTTAGCACAATATTTCTCTGAGTCGTACCTAAGCTCAGCCTCATGCCTCCTGGTCTCATCCTCTTGCCTCCTAACCTCAATCTCATGCCTCCTAGTCTCATTCTCCTGCTTCCTAGCCTCAATCTTAGCAAGCTCAAGTCTAAATACCATATCTGGAGACAGGCAGGAAGAGGGAGCTGCCACTACTGAAGGAGGGGGGGCAAAAACTGGGGAACCACCATGTGCACCACCCGAGGGCACTCCAATCTGCCAATTCTCATCCCTCTGTGGGAGAGTGCTAACCTCCGGTAACTGAGTGGACGGCACTGTGGGAGTCGAGTGAGAGGGGATCTGGGGAGGAACCCCCCCAAACGCCCTCTCCTCCGAAACCCCATGTCGCCCACGCAACACCCAGGAAATCAGCTCCCCCTTGGACATCCCTACTACATTGGAAATGCCCAAAACCTTGGCTATCAGGTGCAAGCCACAAACATCCACCCCAGTCAGCCTCTCCTCCGTCACGTGGTACCGCTTACTCACAAAAACTCTAGCATCCTCCTCACTGGTTACTAACGGCACACCTTCAAATGACATCTCTCTCTCATCGTCAGTGCTAATGCACGACATACTGAAGTCCACAAAAAAATTCTCGAGACAAAAGTGTTAAACTTCCTATGCAAGCACTAATTACTAAATTAACTGGAGTCTCTTAAATGCTTTACTAATTGCCATCCAAAAAAAATATTCTTCAATATGCACGCTAAAATACAAACAAACAAATGTTGTACAACTCTGCAAAAATGTATACTGTTCACAAAATCCTAAGCAAGGTCGCCATTTGTTACGACCTGGCACTCGGGTACACAAGGGCTCTCAATCAGGACTCGAATACGGCTCGCTGCCACAACGGAAACACACGATCCCAACCCCTGAGTACTGCCAGCCGAACAAAAAACACCAATACCCTCCAGAGTTCAATCTGCTATAACGGGGTATACAAGAACTCGGTACTAGTGTTCAACAACAGACTAATAAAGAGACAGGAATTATCTAGTCTGGTCAACAATCAAACAATGAAGTAAGAAACAACAACACCAAAGAATAGTGTTGGCCGAAGCCGAAGTAATCCACCCTTGACTAAGAACTTAAGAAGTCCTCCACCCTCTACTTCAGATCGGCACTATTACGTTACGTTAATTAATAGTCCTTAAGCATCGAGCAAGGAATCTTCTGAAAAAAGTTAGATGCTTCTCGGATGCTCGTAAGAAGTACGTATCGGATTTTGAACAGTAATTCAATAAGCAAAAACACTGGCAATTAAATACTATTAAAGGTTTAAATTGGCATAAGAATAATTAAAAGAATATGCAATAGTAAATGGCAAACATTAAAAAGAAGTACTCCGCAAATGCAACGGCAATAGCCTACTCGGATTGTGCTCGTGGGCCACTAATCACTAAAGTAGCCAAGCGTGCAACACATGAAATCAATAGTGCATAAACAATATCATACATAAGGAAAGCTTCAATACTACAGTAGGGTCTCACATAAAACGAGTATATGGTTGATAAACGAGGGCGTTTTATGCGATTTCGTTTTATGTGAACACAGCATTTTGGTAGCCCAATATCGTCAATGTTCACTGGAAGCGTAAATTTCCGTCAGGAGCGTACGATATTTTGTACGTTTTGTACGATATTTCGGCGTTCTATATGAAAGCGTACGATATTTCGTAAGTTTTGTACGATATTTCGGCGCTCTATACGAAAACTCCTCGGATTTGCCCCACTTTGACGGCGGACTCGTTTTATGTGATCACATTCGTTCTGATCGAAAATTAAATATTAATATTTTAGGTCGGTCGTTTTAATCGAGACTCGTTTTATGCGAACACGTTTTATGCGGGACCCTACTGTATTCTGTATCTACTAATCGAGTAAAGTCTAGCTGGGGTACTGTGGGCAAAAGGTAGCAGTGACTGAGCAAAAACGGCTCGTAGCCTAGCGAAGTCCTCACAACTGTTTAAAGTATTACGTTAAAACTAACAAGTGCACTTTGAGAAATCCAGATCCCTTGTATCTGGTTTTCTCCCGGCTCCTTGACAAAGTAAAAACAAACTGTTAATAAAATACAGGGTGGTTAGGCTCTTGCCCTCACACACTGTAAATTATTAACTCAACACAGTCAGCCGCGAAGACAACCTAGGCTTCACTGAACCGAAACGAGTATGCAGGTTTATCGCTTAACCACTGCATCAAACAACAACTCGTAACACAGAAAAGCCTTACCCCAGTCTAGCATTACCTAGACTAGCAGAAAACTAATATAATAATAATAACACACAGGGAAATGCATATACAAGTGCAACAAACATAAATCAATCCTATTCTAAGTTAACCCTTCCAAAATAGGCTATCTAATAGGCAAGTCTCTAGTGAGAACTCAAGCGATAATACGTTGGCTGACTAGCTCTGCACCAATGGGACCATGGAAGTTAAACAGGCAGGGAAAAGAGGAGATAAGAATGTAAGGTAGTAGAGAAAGTTCACATCAGTCAGAAGAATATATATAGTTAGCAAGGGAAATGAGAAGTCGCTCTGCCTAATGAGTTCTGATGAAAAAATGGCTAGACTTCCCTTTTTATACCCGGCCCTCTAGTGAGCCCAACGTGAACTACTAAGGACCGCCCACTGACAATCATTACGTAATTTCTCTCTCTCCTCTGGGATAGACAAAGGCTCCCCTAGCACTGAGGGGAGGGGGGGGGGGGGGGAGTGCTAGTGAGTTAGGCCCACCTCCCGCATGGCGCACCCACTGACCCCCAACTGTGGCTGCTGCTTCTCCCATCATTACAAATAAGTTTTACCCACAATACTTATAACTAATGATATAAAATAGAACTCGTTGACTCAGATGAAAACAAAATACATATTCATATTACTTATAGTACAACGGCTCACATGAACTAAGTTAGGAAACTCTACATAGACTACAGCCAAAGTTCCTGCCCTGACGATCCTAGCGAGAGTGGGGCATGACTAGGCGTTCTGTACAGCATGCTCACACGTGGACATGCGTCACACCATAATCAGCACGTCGACGGAGTAAGTGTAGAGAATGTCCAATAAGAACCAGGGAATGAGCATGGGGAAACAGGAACACACATGCAAACCGGTATCCGTACTCACCCTAAACCGGGAGCACAGAGGTAGGCGAGTAGGGCGGGCGAGGTGGAAGAACACTAGCAGAACCTGCAAAGATGGAGAAAGTGTTAACCACCACTCAACATCTTACATGCAGGGCCTATAACACCAGTAAAGTGCACACACCAATATAGTTTCAGGCAACAAGATGACCTAAAAAAGGTCAACAGTGAAAACCAACTATTTCCGCAAATTTGCGGGCCTATTGAGGCATAACCGTACCGACACAACCCTCCCGCAAATTTGCGGGACCCCCCAGCGATCTCCGCAAATTTGCGGGGAGCCGAAACGTCCCAGAGGACCGAATCGAGCTCCCGCAAATTTGCGGGACCGGCCGAGATGGTCCGGCGCCGAAAAAGCGAGAGGAGCGTCTAGGGAATACCAAAAGAGGCCACAAAAATGCATCATCTCCTTAAGAACTTCAAGCTTGGATGGCCATCAAGCTGAGCAGTGTCTTCCTTGATACATAATCCTAACTCAACCGGTAAAGGGAGAGGCAAGGAAGACACACCAGGGGAGAGGAGGCACATCCCCCAGGAACCACCCAACCCACAGAGAGAGAGCAAAGCCCATGAGGAAAAGTGGCAGGAAGGGTGGCTTAGCACAAACAGGGGTACCCCTGGAATATCACGAACCACCTGTCGCCCAGGCCCTTGAGACACAGTGAAGGCTCGAAAGGGGGGACTCGGGAATAACGCTATAATGCGGCCGACACAAACTCTACAAACAGCACCGCCACCATCGAAATCTCAGATTGTTTACCAAACGTTACACCTTAGGCTATGAAAAAATGAAAACTCATAGGGGCATAGCAATTCCTGAATGAGAAAATGAGCTAGGCTAAAATAAGCTAAAAGCTAAACTATGCCCAGACTAACAGGAAAAAGAATATGAAAAGAGAAAGAATGAAAAACATACACGAGGAACGCCAGGCGCCCCCGTACCTTCGGTAGGCTATTTCCACACGCGTCTCCATTTGACACACTTAGGAGCCCATTTACGTGTCCCTAGATCACGTAACATCTGTCTAACAAAGCCGAAACGAACCTAAACAGGGTGAATTGAAAGGAGCACAACAAAAGCGGACTCAAACAATGGAGGCGCGTGAAAAAATGATAACAAGAGAGGGTCGCTCATGCGCACGTTCGGCAGGGATCTGCACATGACAGAACACAGGATGGGCCTTAAGCGGTAACTAAGGTAAACCCCTTTTTCTTCTCTTCTATGCTTTTTTCACCTTCGGTGGTAGTTTTGGTTAATGTACAACGTCTCCTAGAGCAAGATAAGGAGTAGACTCTTAGACGTTTTCTTTTTAACCGCGGTTGGAATGACGACATAGCAGTCAAAATAGACAAGTCGTCATTGCAATTAGGTTAATAGCCTTGACGTTGGATTTGCCAAGACTACTAACAAATTAGGCTACACAATACTCGATTACATTTCTGGGAAATGTTTAACGTAAAGATAATTAACTTTATTCTTTTTTACAAATTAGTAGCACATAATAGACTACACAATTCTCAATTACATTTCTGAGGAATGTTTAACGTAAGGGGAATTAAGATTGTTTAAGTGTTATTCAAACTTTATTATTTTTTACGTAGATATATAATTTTATTATATTAATTATTTCAGCCTAGCGTGTCCTTATGAGCATTGATTCTTGACATTTTTCTCACACAGGTTCGAAAGTGAAACACCTAGGAAGATTAATATCTCTGTGGTGGTGAGGAGGTAATCATGGATAAGAGTATTTTCTCTTTCGGTGCGGCTCGGGGCTGTCAAAGTTTAGCGATTATAGGGCACTTACTCGGCGTAAGGTGTGTCCCTTACCTAGACCATTCGAGAGGTCGGTGGTTATCAAAAGCTTGTCCCAAATTTTCAGCCCTCCACAATACCTTGATTAACAATGAAGATAGTCGATGTAAGGCTATCCTTCAACATATTAAAAATTTGAATATGTAACATATTGTAAGACAATGGCTCATAAATCCCTCCAGTTAGATGATCAAACTCTTGAGGATTCATTAACCCGGCAACTGCTGGAAGACTCTTAAGAGTTTCCCCGGGTGACTGCTGGAAGTCTCTTAAGAGTCTGGGAGAAAAAAAAATCCATTTAAAACACCCCAAAAAAATTGTTTTTGCCCCTGGGCCATGCCAAATATCACTCCTCCACCTCCCCTCCTTCCCCACTTTCCTCACCTCCTTCAGTTATCACCTATTTTCCCTGTTATTCCCTTATTCTGTGGTCTATTTTCGTGCTAACATTAGCGAGTTGGTAGCAGGGCATTGTCATCACTGTTACCAAGCATGGGAAAGAGCGAGAGAGAGACTATTGTGTAACAGTGTCTCTCCAGACAAGGGGAGGGGAGGAGGGGAGGGAGGTTGCCTCAGCCATACATAATGTAACATCCGGCCTGTATCGCCGATTTTGACCATCCAAACGCTGTTTCCACTTGTTTTATTGATGTAACAGGTTAACCCTCTCACATCCTTATGACGCAGAGGTTGCCAGATTAGCAATAAGAAATAGATTACTCTCACTCTTATAATTACCTCTCCAAAATTAGTTTTCTGCCCACAGCTAACTCAAAGACAACTGCAGAGGTTGAAGTAAATAAATTAAAGGTTTATAAATACCCCTGACGGTAACAAAGGCTTTAAAGTATCCCTAATAGGCTAAAAAATTGCGTCAGGATGTGAGAGGGTTAATACCTTTATAATCAACCTATAATAGGCGCATATGGATAAGTATTAATGCTATTTATGGTAAAATAACGATGTTAGTGATGGGAACAGCTCAAATACGTCAGCACAGGAGTGTGGTGTCTCATACCCCCCATGCGCACTTTTTAGGTTAATGAGTTCAGTTATTACCTTACCCCTTCCGGGATCTTCTTCGGAAGACACTTCCTCCCGCCACCGAAAGAGACCTCGGACCAAAACCCCCGTCAGATGACCAGGAGGCTCAGAGGTCCCGCTCGTACTTTGACTCCGCAGTAGCCACCGGGGACAAGTCAAAGTCGAGCCGGCATAAGACGTCCTCCTCATCAAGAAGGAAGACAGCTAAGGACCCGTCAAAATCAAGACAGAAATCCTCAGCGAAAAGAGAGACATCAAGAGACACATCTAGGCAGTCTCAGGCTATTCCCCCCAATTTCCTATTCCCCATAACCCTACAAAACATGGTTAAAGTTTTCACATTTCATCTTTGCCTAGTACTTGCGACACCTCGGTTGGGTTACCTTCTTAGGAAGGTAATCAAGTCGTACCCCACCTGCTCGTGGTGACCTCGCAAACACCCATTTCTATTTATTTTTCCAATTATTCTTTTTTCAAGATAGGGTGACACAAACGGGGGCGGCGCTACCTGGGTTTATCCCAGGTAGTAGTTTAATTTTACTGTAATTTTATCAAGTGTTTTGTATATTTTTAATTGTAGACTACATAAATATAAACAATGGCCGGCCAAGGCAAACGGAGGCAGAGTTTATTGGGAGATGAAGAGAGCTATGAATTTGAGGGATTTCTGGCAGAGGGTAATGAAGTGGAGGATCAATTGACTGTAATGAAGAGACAGATGATGGGTCTGTTAAGATGGAAAGGAGTTATGGAGAATTGGAGGAGAGATATAGGTATGAAGGTTGAGTCACTGGCAGAAATATGTGGAGCCAGTTCAGTAGCAACTGCAGATGGGCCATTAATTGCTAACCTAGATGCTGTGATAAGGAAAGTAGACGAGCTGGAGGCAGAGAACATGGCACTCAAGGAGCAGCTAAAGGAGTATGAGGGCCATTTAAGTGAGAAAGTAAAGGGAGTAATAAGTGAGGAGAAAAATGAGTGGACAAGGGTGGGGAATGCTAAGGTGGATGCATTGGAAGAAATCATGAAGGAGCAGGTGGAAGAGAGAGAAAAAGAGAAAAGAGAGTTTGAGAAGAATGTAGTGCAGGTTTGAAGAGCAAGGAGAAGGTAGTGAGGGAAACAGTAGATAGAGGTAAAAGTATAATTTTTGGAGACATTGAAGAACATTTAGCAGATATGAGGGAAAGAAGGGGAAGGGATGAGGACCAAGTAAAGAAAATATTGGAGTGTCTAGACGAAGGCTGTGATTGGGGGAAAGAACTGGACGAAGTAAGATGGCTAGGAAGATATAAAAAGGGTGAGATGAGACCGATAAAAGCAGAGTTTAAATCTAGGTCAGTGGTTGAAGCATTAACCAATGTAAGCTGGAGGCTAAATAGTTGTGCTGAAATGAAACATATTAGGGTGAAAAAGGACTTAAGCATAGAGGAAAGGGAAAAGTTAAGAGAAGTTCAGGCGAGGGCTGATGATGAAAATGGAAAATTGTCAGATGAGGAGAAAAGGATTTTTTTCGGAGAGTAAAGGAAGGGAAACTAAAGAAGTGGTACAATCAGAGTCAGAAATAACGGAAAATACGAGGAGAAATGAACAAGGAGAAAGTGAGTCAGGTAGTGGAACAAATCGAGGACAAAGAGATAGTGAGGGAGGAGCAGGAGATAGAGACAGTGAGTCAGGTAGTGGATCAAACCGAAGACAGAGAGATGGTGATTGTGGAGGGGGAGGGAGGAGAATAGAACTAGCAGGGAGTGTGGAGGTAGGTCAGGGAAGGGATGGAGGAGGAGGTGAACCTAATAGGAGGCAGAGAGGGATGAGAAACAAGGAGGAGGATTCCAATATACTGTGCTACTACACTAATATACTGTAGATGGAATAAACAGTAAAAAGGTAGAGTTAGATGATATATTAAGAAAGGATCAACCACAGATAGTCTGTTTGACGGAGACAAAGCTGAACCAGGACTTTGACAGCAATATAGTTTAGTGAAGGATATAATATATGGAGATATGATAGAAAGGGAAAAAGGGGAGGTGGAGTGGCAGTGTTAGTTAAGAACCCTATGACAGCAAAGCAAGTGGAGTTAAATAATGACAAGGCAGAAATAATGGCAGTTGAACTCAATGATATAGAAGGAAAAAAGCTAGACATAGCAGTAGTTTACATGCCACCAAAGACCAGAGCATGGAGGGAGTTAGAGTTTGAGGAGATGGTCGAGGATATGATTCAGTCGTTGAAAAGATTGCTTTTAAGAAAGAATAGATTGATCTTGGTGGGAGATTTCAACTGTGGTGAGGTTAATTGGGAATCGGGAGATGCAGGGCCAAATCAGAGATCTTGGGGAAGTCGGCTATTAGAGTTGGTTACGGAGAATGTACTTGCACAACCTGTGAAGGAGAATACTAGAATGAGGGGTAATAACGAACCTTCTAAACTCAATCTATCCTCTAACTATCCTCTAACGTCTTCCCTTCATGCTGGAAGTTTGCTCACATTCAACCTGTCCCAAAGAAGGGTGACCGCTCTCAACCCTCCAACTATCGTCTAATTGCTCTTATCTCTTGTCTTTCTAAAGTTTTTGAAACTATTCTTGCTTCCAAATTTCTTAAGCATTTCTCTTCTCATAATCTGCTCTCAGATCGCCAGTATGGCTTCCTTAAGGGTCGCTCTACTGGTGATCTTCTTTCATATCTTACTAACTCTTGGTCATCCTCCTTTCGGGACTTCGGTGAGACTTTTTCTATTGCACTAGACATATCGAAAGCCTTCGATAGAGTCTGGCATAAATCTTTAATTTCTAAACTACCCTCCTTCGGTTTCTATCCCTCCATCTGTGCCTTTGTCTCTAATTTCCTTTCCGGCCGTTCCATAGCCGCGGTTGTGGACGGCCATTGTTCACTTCCTCACTCTATAAACTCCGGTGTTCCTCAGGGCTCTGTCCTATCCCCTATTCTCTTTCTAATTTTTATAAATGATCTCCTTAACTGTACCTTAATTCCCATCCATTCATACGCAGACGACTCAACCTTGCACTACTCCATTAGTTTTTCAGAACGCCCCAGCCAGCAATCCCTCAACGACAAACGTAATGAAGCCATAGAACTCTTAAATTCTGATCTAAATACTATTTCCAATTGGGGCAGAGAAAACCTTGTTAACTTTAATGCTTCCAAAACCCAATTTCTCCATCTATCTACCCGTCAGGATCTCCCAGCGGACTATCCCTTATTCTTCAACAATACAAAAATCAACCCTTCATCTTCTCTCAATATTCTTGGTGTCTCTTTTTCTTCTGCTCTCATTTGGAAGGACCATATTACCAGTCTTGCTAAGGCAGCCTCCCAGAAGCTGGGTGTGCTCAACCGCCTTAGGGGGTTCTTTTCCCCTGTACAGCTTCTTGCTCTGTACAGGGGCATAGTGCGCCCTTGTATTGAGTATTGTTCACATGTGTGGGGAGGTTCCTCTCACACTGCTCTCCTAGACAAAGTTGAAAGGAAGGCCTTTCGTATCATTAACTCCCGTCCACTCACCAACTCTCTGCAATCTCTCTCTCTCCGCCGCAATGTTGCATCTCTCTCGCTATTCTATCGCTACTATAATAATCAGTGTTCCTCAGAGCTATCCCAGTGCATACCACCTCCTTTACGTAGGGCACGTGGTACCCGTCTTGCAACTCAATCCCACCCCTACTCTGTGCAACTCTCCAACCCAAGAGTGAAACGTTACTCTCAAACTTTCTTCTACTCAACAGCTGAGCTCTGGAACTCTCTCCCAGAATCAGTCTTTCCCTCTTCCTATGACTTAAATTGCTTCAAACTCTGTGTGTCCAGGCATTTTGGCTCGAACGTCCCTTGATTTTGGCCCTGTCACTCTTTCAACTATGGGGGAGGCACTCGCTATAGGCAGTTATGCCTTTTGCCTCCCTCAATCACATAGAAAAAAAAAAAAAAAAAAAAAATCTGATTTTTACAAAAGATCCTCACGAAATTAGTGATATAAACTATCTATGCCCTGTAGGCAAAAGTGATCACCTATTATTGAAATGGAAGTTGATCTCGAGTAATGCCAATAGATTAGACAATAGCTATATAAATAACAGACTAAATTATAGTAAAGCTGATTATGTATCCTTGAAAAGATATTTAGAGGGAGTAGATTGGGATCTTATTTTGAAGGAACAAGATGTACAAGGTAAATATGGTAGGTTCCTCGAAATTTATAGAGAAGGAACCAATCTGTTTGTCCCAAGATACAAAACTGGAAATTTTACTAAGCAGAAAGAATGGTTTAATTTGAAATGCAAAAGAGCTCTGGGTAGGCGTGATGCAGCTTGGGCTAGATTAAGAAGAAAGAACACTGAGAGTAATTGGAATAAATATAAACAGGAGAGGAATAGATATGTTAACATAATTAGGCAAGTTAAAATGAACTATGAGAAGAACATAGTAAATAATTGTGGAAGTGACCCTAAATTGTTTTATAAATATATAAACAGTAAGTTGAAGGTAAAGAAACAAATTACTAAATTAAGAATAGATGCTAGGACGTATGAAAATGTATCGGACATGTGCGAGGTAATGAATAACAAATTGGGGTCGGTTTTTACTAGAGAGGAAAGTTTTGACGAACCACAGGCGGGAGTACTGGAGAGTGGTCTTAGCAAGATTGAAATAACTAGAGATGAGCTGTTATCTGCGATGAGAGGACTTGAAGTAAGGAAAGCTATGGGACCGGATGAAGTGTCTGCCTGGGTTTTAAAGGAGTGTGCAGAGCAATTAGTGGAGCCAGTGAGGGACATAATTCAAGCTTCCTTGGATAAAGGACAGGTTCCTGTTGAATGGAAAAGAGCTAATATCATTCCAATATACAAGAATGGAAACCCTGAGGACCCTTTAAACTATAGACCAGTTTCACTTACTAGTATTGTATGCAAGATTTGTGAAAAGATAATTAGGAAGAGATGGATGAAAATGTTGGAGAGAAAGAAGATAATAACGCCAAAGCAATTTGGATTCAGAGAAGGGACATCTTGTGTTACCAGTCTGCTATGTTACTACAGTAGGGTGATAGATGTACAGTAAACCCTCGCTATCTCGGACTAATTGGGGGGAGACCCAGTCCGAGATGACCGAAAATCCGAGATGTCAGAAGTCCGACTTATGTCCGACTTAAGAGAGGGAAAATTCCGAATTAGAAGAGGAAAGTCCGCGTCACCAGAGAAATTGATTTTTTTTTTTTTTTTTTTTTTTATCTATCTATTTAATGCATCTATCTCCCTTATACATATATATAACTATGTCTTATTTGGTCTTTTTTTAATTTATGAATCAATTCTAATACGATGGAATTGAAAACAATATTACCCTTCTAATACACAAATAATAAAATGAAAAAGAGAGTAAATAGAAATGTCTCCTTTGTCTTTCAGAAACATAAGTCCGTCTCGTATATGTTAGTATTTTATCGCTCGCTCGCCCCTAGCCACTCTCTCTCTATCTATTTATCTCTCTAATGCATCTAACTAACTCCCTTATACATTAACATAACTATGTCTTATTTGGAATGTTTGTAATCTATAAATAATTTCTAATGCGATGGAATTGAAAACAATATTATCCTTCTAGCACACAAATAATAACATGAAAAAGAGTCAATAAAAATGTCTCCTTTGTCTTTTCAGAACTAATTAAGTCCGTCTCATAATAGTTCGTGTTTATCGCTCACTTCCCCTTCTGCAACTCTCTTTCTATCTATCTTGTCTTTTCAGAACCAATTAAGTCCGTCTCATAATAGTTCGTGTTTATCGCTCACTCCCCCTCTGTAACTCTCTTTCTATCTACAGTATCTATCTCTCTAATGCATCTACATAACTCCCTTATACATTAACATAACTGTCTTATTTGGACTTTTTGTAATCTTTGAATCATTTCTAATGCAATGGAATTGAAAACAATATTATCCTTCTAGCACACAAATAATAACATGAAAAAGTCAATATAAAAGTCTCCTTTGTCTTTTCAGAACCAATTAAGTCCGTCTCATAATAGTTCGTGTTTATCGCTCACTCCCCCTCTGTAACTCTCTCTTTTTATCTATCTATCTCTCTAATTCATCTACGTAACTCCCTTATACATTAACATAACTATGTCTTATTTGGACTTCTTGTAATCTTTGAATCATTTCTAATGCAATGGAATTCAAAAATATAATATCGGACATTTTCCGAATACTTATATAAAGTCCGACAATGTCAGAGACTGTCGGAACGATGACGGAAATGTCCGAAATACGGAAGTGCATGTCCGAGAGGCCGTAGCCAGTCCGACTAGTACGGGTTTCCGACTTCTAGAGGTCCGAGATGGCGAGGGTTTACTGTACTGCAAGAAAGAGGCGGATGGGTGGACTGCGTCTACTTAGACCTTTCCAAAGCATTCGATAAGGTACCACATAAGAGATTGTTATCTAAGCTTGAGACGATAGGATGTGTCAGGGGTAGTTTGCTGAAATGGATGGAGAGCTATTTTACAGATAGAGAAATGAGGACCAACATTAGAGGAACTTACTCATCGTGGCGGAAAGTTGAGATTGGTGTGCCACAGGGATCTGTGTTGGCACCTCTTATGTTCCTTATGTACGTGAATGACCTGGCGATAGACATAAACTCCTACATGTCAATGTTTGCAGATGACGTAAAAATTATGAGACAAATAACAAATATAAGTAGTTGTGAGGAGCTGCAAGGGGATTTAGATAAAATATACGAATGGAGCACCAAGTGGAAAATGAAATTTAATATAAGTAAATGTCATGTGTTAAATATGGGAAGAAGTGTGAATAGACCAAATTGGGAGTACAGGATGGGAAATAATATAATTGGCAAGGCCAAAAAAAGAAAAGGATTTAGGGTTGCTTATACAAGATAACTTGTCGCCAGAGAAACATATTAACAAGTTCTTTAGCGGAATGTATGCAATTGCCGGGAATATGAAAGTTGCTCTGAACTACAGTACAGTAGGGTCCCGCATAAAGTTGCTCTGAACTACAGTACAGTAGGGTCCCGCATAAAGTTGCTCTGAACTACAGTACAGTAGGGTCCCGCATAAAGTTGCTCTGAACTACAGTACAGTAGGGTCCCGCATAAAGTTGCTCTGAACTACAGTACAGTAGGGTCCCGCATAAAGTTGCTCTGAACTACAGTACAGTAGGGTCCCGCATAAAGTTGCTCTGAACTACAGTACAGTAGGGTCCCGCATAAAGTTGCTCTGAACTACAGTACAGTAGGGTCCCGCATAAAGTTGCTCTGAACTACAGTACAGTAGGGTCCCGCATAAAGTTGCTCTGAACTACAGTACAGTAGGGTCCCGCATAAAACGTGTTCGCATAAAACGAGTCTCGATTAAAACGACCGACCTAAAATATTAATATTTAATTTTCGATCAGAACTAATGTGATCACATAAAACGAGTCCGCCGCCAAAGTGGGGCAAATCCGAGGAGTTTTCATATAGAGCGCCGAAATATCGTACAAAACATACAAAATATCATGCGCTTTCATATAGAACGCCGAAATATCGTACAAAACGTACAAAATATCGTACGCTCCTGACGGAAATTTACGCTTCCAGTGAACATTGACGATATTGGGCCACCAAAATGCTGTGTTCACGTCAAACGAAATCGCATAAAACGCACTCGTTTATAGACCATATACTCGTTTTATGTGAGACCCTACTGTACTTGGATGAGAACATGTTAGCGAAGATTATAAAAAGTATGATTAGACCAAGATTGGAGTATGCAGCAATGGTGTGGTTCCCGCATCTAAAGAAGCATATTCACAAGTTAGAAAGAATCCAGAGAGCAGTTACTAGATTGGTTCCAAGTCTTAGAGAACTGCCATATGAAAGGAGGCTAGACAAATTAAATTTACCGAGTCTAAGGGAGAGGAGAGAGAGGGGAGACATGATAATGATGTACAAATGCACCCAAGGGCTGGATAGGGAGGATATGTTAATTATGGATACAGGAATAACTAGAGGCCATAGCTACAAAGTAAAAAGACCTACCTGCAAGAACGATATCAGGAAGTTTAGCTTCCCCTATAGATCTATTGACAAATGGAATGGGCTGGAGGAGGAGGTGGTAGGGGCAAGGAACATCCATATTTTCAAGAAAAAATTGGATGAAAGTAGACTGAGAGACGGGAAAACACGAGCTTAGCTCAACTCCTGTAAACTACAATTAGGTAAATACAATTAGGTAAATACACCGGAACCTGTAGTTTTACCTGTGTTAGGGAAAGAAAGAAGTGGCAGTATAGTTTCTTACCGGCGGAGACATGAGAGCTCCCCAGACCGGCATTCACGCCCCGACCTCGCACACGCCCTGGTTACAGGTGAGTCACCTGTCGCGGGGCACTGGGTTATAGAGGGAAGGGACAAGAAGAAATTAATGGCCAAGAACCATGTGGGAGAGGTACTTGGGGTCACTATTAAGGCCTTCCCAAAATTTCTCAATCCCAAAAGCAAGGGTCAGTAAGATCAAGAGTGTTACAAGGGTTGTCGGAAAAGATATTTCGTCTAGCCGCGAGGCTAGGGATTTATCTTCATGCAACATATCGGCCCGGTGTGGCGAATGTATGGTCGGATGCTATGTCCTGGAGACAGAGCACTCAAGTAGAATGGGCTCTCAGACAAGACATCTTTCAAAAGCTGATTGCAGAGCCCTACCATCCACAAGTAGACTTGTTCGCATCAGAAGCATGCCACAGGCTGCCCCAGTACCTCACACGCCGGAATCTCACTCCGGCGGGGGGGGGGGGCCCCCTGACGCATTGCTGGTAAAGTGGAACAAATGGAGCTCCATTTATCGGTTTCCACCTCCAGACATCCTTATTGTGCAAAGTAGTTCACAAACTACGGGATTATCGGGGCATGGTCTCGATGATCGCGCCCTTGTGGTCGGCTCAAGTGTGGTACAACCAGTTGAAGATGTGGTGCGAGAAACCGGTGTCGCTCCCGATCTCGTATTTCCACTTAGAGAAAATTGGAAACCTCAAGACCTCGCTTACTTTCGCCTTGTGGATATTCAGAAGGCCAAGTAGCTAGGCCAGTTTGGGTAAACCGTGACTCACAAGTTGATTAATCAATATGCTCATCAACACGGCGACAGTACCAATCACACTGGAAGTCATTTACTACCTGGGTTGTAGAAACTGGTCAACAACAGTCCTCGGTGGCTCTGGTGTTTAATTATTTAAATTACCTATTCGACGTTCCAAGTTGTCAGTTGTCACATTAACCCTCTGTTCCCGGAAGGGCTCTTGAACGCCCATAAAAAAGCATACACGAGCTACCCGGAAGGGCTCTTAAACACCCATGACGTCAAAGCCTGTGAGCTTGGTGTGCGAGGCGTCGGTCCGACGCATGTAAACAACAGCCGGCAGGACCGACGCTCCGCATCTCCGGCCACAAGAAGGAGAGCGTCGCTTGTTCGTGTGTGCCTGTATGTTGTTGTTAAGTATCGAAAAGTGGTGTAAAGTGGCTGTTTTGGCCATAAAGTTATCTCCAATGAAATCATCATCACAGCTCAACCAGTTGACTTAGAGAGCTCTAAATTAAGGAATCATCACCTCACAATTAGGACACCATGTTTAGATTTAACTGGTTTGTCTGTACCGGAGGCGGAGAAAAAGGGTATCATGAGGTCTTGCTTCAAGCCTCACCCTCCTCCTCGTCAACTCACACCCACCTGGTCTCTTGATCTGGCCCTTGAGATGCTTCAGTCCTGTAAAGATTGCAAGGATCGTCCCTTTGACCTAATACTTAACAGAAAAAAAAAAAAAAAAAAAAATCTAAAGGCAATGGCTACGGGTGACAGGGTGTCTGAGTTGGCGGCGATGAGTTCGGAGCCAAACTGTCTAAGATTTTCAAGGCGCAACATGGGTATACATTTTGCTCCTGCTCCTAACTTCATTGCTAAGAATGAACATTCTAATCATGTATTTACAGAGTTCGGAATTCCGGCTCTGAAACAGGGTGACAGGCACCATTTACTGTGTCCAGTACAGTCACTTAGGTTATTTATGCGGGCTTCCCGGCCATCACAGGCGGGAGCCCTCTGGGTTTCACGGACAGGTGTTCGATTACAAAAACGCCGGCTAGCCGCATTATTGGTGGAAGTAATCCGTGACAACACGTTGTCGTCGCTGGGGTTTAGTGTTACATACATTGCCGACGACACGTTGTCGTCGCTGGGGTTCAGTGGGTTAAGACTAACTCAAAACATCAAACAAATGGGAAGGGGATGGAAGGGAGGGCCCTACATCGTCAATGATTTTGGGGCCACTACTAAATACAGTCAGTCCCCCTAATACACGTATCCTCAGTCCGCGTTTACCCTATTCCGCGCCGAGGGGTAAAACAGGTACTCAAAATCTCTAAAACACGTATTGACCCCACAAAACACGAATCACGGTTGAAGAGTGGTGTAAAAATGCTGTTTTTTTGTATTCCGCACCAAACCCCCTCCCTACTCCGCGCGCACACCCCTGGGGGCCCCTCGGAGGCCTAGGCTACCCCGGGCCCACCACTGTCACTGGCCCCGTCCCCGGATAAACCCATGGATTTCCCGATCGCAGTAGTGCCTTCACCAGCTTATTCTTCCTAGGCATTTTGAAGGTGTTGAAGGGTGTAGGAAGGCGGTTGTTACACAATAAATGTGTCAAGTCTCAGCGCACGGACACTTAAGGATATTGGGACTGAGAAGGAAGCACACATACACACGCACACTCACACACACACACATAACCACAAATACGCTTCCTTCTCAGTCCCAATATCCTTAAGTGTCCGTGCGCTGAGACTTGACCCCATTTATTGTGTAACAACTGCCTTCCTACACCCTTCAACAACTTCAAAATGCCTAGGAAGAATAAACTGGTGAAGGCACTACTGCGATCGGGAAATCTATGTGTTTATCCGGGGACGGGGCCAGTGACAGTGGCGGGGCCGGGGAAGCCTAGGCCTAGGCTATATGAACTCGCCCTGTCGCGGGGTCTGTCTCGGAGCCCCCACTCTTCTCACCTACTTATAGCATTTAATTTTAATGTAAGGAATGACTTGTTTATGTTTCTATTATTGTGTATGCTTGGTTGTCCAATTAGTATTGATTTTGATCAAAAATTACCGTCAAATGTGTGTGGAAATGCGGGCTGCCGCCCATATGTATTTTTCTCCATAAGTTATGTTATCCCCAATGCGCGAATTCCCAATACCCGTCGTGTAATGCCGCCCATATAGGCGCGGATTGGGGGGACTGACTGTATTAGGTTTTCCTTCTTCCCTCCGATACTCAAACCTATAATTTATTAGTGGCCCCTCCATCATTGACAATATGCCTGATATCTAAGACTGGAGGGGGACATTCGTGACAATAAACCACTAACAAATACCATAGGTAGAGACAAAGAATCATATAACATTTTAAGTTTTTTATTGCTTACAAACAATAATAAGTAAAACAAGACAAAAATTGAAAGAAAGCAGTGCGTTACTTCAAAGAATATCTGCTTATATTTGACCGATTAGGTACATCTGAGATCTCACATTGAGGTTCATCACAATTGTTGCTTAGGAACTTACTTATATTCCTGTTCAACTAAATACAGACACATATATCCTAGGATTATGTATTCTGTCCTTAAAACTTATTTGTACATTCCATATAATTTGTACACTTTATTCATACTATATAGTTATAACTATGATAGAATCTTGTAAAAATAGAAAACATTATTTTAGAGCTGTATAACCAGCTCGTCTATTAAGTATCACAGCTCATGATCTTATCAAATCATCCGGCGGAGGGGCTCTAGGGGTCTTTATGGGCTTACCGACCCCCCCCCCTCCTTTTTTACCTCTTAAGATTAAAATTAAATTGTAATAACACATGGACTAACTAGACCCGCTGCCGTAATGCCACACAGGCTAGTGTTGGCTTATCCAGAGCCACAGACAGGTATCGCATCAAGAAAGTATGATTGGAAGCCCACAATTTAGTGTTAGCTATGTCATCAATTGATTTTTTTTTTTTAAATCTAAGAGAGACAGCCCACTTTCTGATGTCGTGGGCTCTGCCCACTACGCCGGGATTACTTTCCCTGATGACGTCCACGAGTAGAGAAGCTACAGTCGACCCTCAATTTAACGGACCTCGATACAGCGGATTTCGGCGTAGCCGGACAAATTTTACAGTAACGGACAAATGTCCGCTACTGTAAAATTTGTCCGTTAGGTGGCGGGCACATATTAGTTTAACCCTCCAGCCCCGGCTATGTATTCCATATATATTCCCCGAAACCCGGGGGTTTTGGCCGAAAAACGTCTACGCCTAGGCTACCGCATCTTTGTTATTTTGCTTGCTTCCGCATTCCCGCGCATCCCCAAGCGTAGATGTGTTTTGTACCTGTAGAATGGCATTAAGTAGAGCTCTCTAAGTCAACTGGTTCAGTTGTGATGATGATTTCATTGGAGATAACTTTATGGCAAAAACAGCCACTTTACACTACTTTTCGATACTTAACAATAACATACAGGCACACACGAACAAGCGACGCACTCCTTCTTGTGGTCGGAGATGCGGGGCGTCGGTCCAGCCAGCTGTTGTTTACATGCGTCGGACGGACGCCTCGCACACCAAGCTTACAGGCTTTGAGCTCATGAGTGCCTCAGAGCCCTTCCGGGTAGCTCGGGTGTGTTTTTTATGGGTGCCTCAGAGCCCTTCCGGGTCTGATGGGTTAAGGTAAGAAAAACAACTATATTTGTATCATTGAATTGTTAATTCTCTTTTATCTACTGTTTACCTATATTGTGTTATTCTCTTCTATCTAATTAGGTTGAACTTATACATAGAAAGTTTAAAATCTTTATTATTTTGGCATATTTGGGCAAAAACCGAAGTCTGGAGGGAATTTTCCAGTAACAGACTTTTTCCAGTAACGGACAAGCTTTCCCCCCTATTAGTCCGTTAAATCGAGGGTCGACTGTAATTTCCTTCTCGTGACGCGAGTACCTGTGCTGTTGACCCATAAAAAGCCTGGTTGTTGAGGTTGTGCCACCCTCATAAATTTTATTAAAGCTTGTACTGGGCACAATATCTGATGCGTATGTCCGCGTTTGAGTGCCGGTACTGTAAATTCTGTAAATACATGATTACAATGTTCATTCTTTGCTATAAATGTAGGAGACGGAGCAATTTGTAAGTGTTCATTCAGTCTCCCAAACCTGAGGCAATTTGGTTCGTTGCTCATCGCCGCCAGCTCCGATACCCTGTTTCCTGTCGCTAAAGCCATAAGGAACACAGCCTTCTTTAATAATGAGTCAAAATCCGGCGCATGAGTATACTTGCGCGAGTGAAGTAAAGACAAAGCTTTGTCCAGCGACCAGGTAGGCATTAGCTGACGTGGTGGTGGGCGCAGTTTGAAACATGCCCTCATGAACCCTTTCTCCTCTGCCTGTGGTATGGATAGACCAGTTAGGTCGTAAAAGGGGTTTCTAATGGCGGATAAATGTTTTTTTAGAGTGACTACAGAAAAGCGCTTTTGTTCAAACAGATAATAATCTAAGTACTGTACAGTATTTAAATATCAAAGCTACGGACGAGTCTGTTTGCGCCGTTTCTACTATCCAGGTTGTGAACGTTTTCCAATGAGATTGGTATTGCCTCCTGGTAGACATAGTGTATTGATTAAGAAATGTATTTGTAACACTCTCCCCATACTGAGTTAACCATTTGCATATTGCCTATGTTAATATGGCCTCGTTCCGGGCTCCTCTGAGCCCGGGTTAACCTGGATCACGGTGGTCGAGAACCAAGATCATCATAGGGGGTACCCCTTAATCATTCCTACGGTACGTCATTGGGTTGGAGCCACTGAAAGTAGGAAATAAAAAGAAAAGAATTAGCACAGTTTGAACACCGCGCCCACGCGCGCTCCGGTCTTCCTCAGCTTCCCACACACCTGCAGTTGGCTGTTCCTCCCAGGAACCTTCTCTAATGTAATATCAAGTTGAGCATGTGTATGGGAAGGGGATGGTGGGAGGGCACTTTTCGTCATTGACTCCAGGAGCCACCAATAAATATTAGTTTTTCCTTCCTTCCCTTACGGGTTGTCAAAACCGTAATTTATTGGTGGCTCCTTACGTCAATGACGTAAGAGCCTAGAATATCACGACCGGTGGAGGGACCTACATAAGCTCATCACGCTAAACCGCGAGAAACTAATAGGAAAACCAAAACGAAAACTGTGACATGTGTCTAAATATAAGAGTATAGTCGTAAGAAAAAGATGTATAAGCCGGGTACCATTAACCCTTAACTGGCGGCGCGCATCATATGTCGAGTGAAAGAAATTTGGACTATGTGGCGGCTCACAACATAAGTCGTGTGGCAATTTCAGCACGTAATGTTGCTGAGAGAGAGACAAGTGGTGGCAGGAGAGTAGCGAGCGTATGACTGCTCCAGACCACCGCGGTGGACCAACTGACATGAATCCCACCCTCCTCCACCCTCTCACACTCGCTACATAGTGAATTGTATGGGGTTAAGTACCGAATTACATGGTTTTTGCACTCGTGTTGCGCGGTTGTTGCAAGAAAACTAGCGGTCATACAAGGATCGTTGTGGTGTCATTGGAAAGCTCTGTTTATGCCCTTTCAGTGATAGATACTTGTTTTACGCTCTGGGTCTTATTTAGGCATGAAAATGATCACGTAAACAGCCCTATTTTGGGTAAAAACACCCCGCTGGTGGCTACATATTATTTACCGCCTAGGCCGCTCGTTAGGTGTTAAAGAAGCCTTATCTCGGAAAGACAGAACTACTGAGGTGTGAATACTGATAATTGTATATCACAAAAATAAAATTAAAATAACGTTATGCATTTATAGTTGCAATAATGTATCGATCTTGTTATGTAACAGATCTAGTGCAGTAATAGCACTCTTGTTATCCATTCCGGATTGTGTGTCCTGCCAACTTGTCCTGGAATTAACGTGCCCCCCCCCCTAATGGTAGCGGACCATATGTGCCTATCATGGGATTTTGCGATTACCTGAGGTTCAGCTACCTTCATTATCTTTGCAAAAGGGATGCTAACACTTTCTTTCCCCACCTTATTTGACCCTCATGGGGGAAGCACAATTGTGTCTTATTCCTAGGAATAATAGACTTAGAGTAGGTATATAGTGCATTAACAGGGAATGGGAATAGAGCATGGAGTATTTTTGCTCTTGTCAAGGCAGGAATAGATAAAGGTGTGGGGAGATGTTCCTGGTGTTCCTTTTGTTCTTACACTGGTGTAGTAACAAAAGGTACAGAACTCTTAGTAGCAAAATTATGTAGACTTTGTCATGGATGTCCGTTCTGAGACCCATTGGTCAATGGTCTCAGTCCTTTGACAATACGCACTTATTAATTTTCTTGTCCTATGTGGTCTAACCGGAGAAGGCCTGGACTGTGACAACGTTAGGTCCTTCTCGATTAACCAGATAAAGGTGTGGGGAGATGTTCCTGGTGTTCCTTTTGTTCTTACACTGGTGTAGTAACAAAAGGTACAGAACTCTTAGTAGCAAAATTATGTAGACTTTGTATGTTTATTCAATGCCTTGTTACCAGGGTGTAAGGTAATAGAAAGTGCGTCCTACCTGTCACCTTAAATGAAAAAAAGGGGGGGGGGGGGGCACGTTAATTCCAGGACAAGTTGGCAGGACACACAACCCGGAATGGATAACAAGAGTGCTATTACTGCACTAGATCTGTTACATAACAAGATCGATACATTATTGCAACTATAAATGCATAACTCTATTAATTTTATTTTTGTGATATACAATTATCAATATTCACACCTCAGTAGTTCTGTCTTTCCGAGATAAGGCTTCTTTAATGGTACCCGCCTTATACATCTTTTTCTTACGACTATACTCTTATATTTAGACACATGTCACAGTTTTCGTTTTGGTCTTCCTATTAGTTTCTTGCGGTTTAGCGTGATGAGCTTATGTAGGTCCCTCCACCGGTCGTGATATTCTAGGCTCTTACGTCATTGACGTAAGGAGCCACCAATAAATTACGGTTTTGACAACCCGTAAGGGAAGGAAGGAAAAACTAATATTTATTGGTGGCTCCTGGAGTCAATGACGAAAAGTGCCCTCCCACCATCCCCTTCCCATACACATGCTCAACTTGATATTACATTAGAGAAGGTTCCTGGGAGGAACAGCCAACTGCAGGTGTGTGGGAAGCTGAGGAAGACCGGAGCGCGCGTGGGCGCGGTGTTCAAACTGTGCTAATTCTTTTCTTTTTATTTCCTACTTTCAGTGGCTCCAACCCAATGACGTACCGTAGGAATGATTAAGGGGTACCCCCTATGATGATCTTGGTTCTCGACCACCGTGATCCAGGTTAACCCGGGCTCAGAGGAGCCCGGAACGAGGCCATATTAACATAGGCTCTTACGTCATTGACTCCAGGAGCCACCAATAAATATTAGTTTTTCCTTCCTTCCCTTACGGGTTGTCAAAACCGTATTTTGAATGTCCAAAAGGCAAAAGTCAGCGAGGTCTTTAGGTTGCCAATTGTCTCCAAGTGGAAGTACGAGATCGGGAGTGACACCGGGTTCTCGCACCACGTTTTCAATTGGTGGTACCACACTTGAGCCGGCCAAAGTGGCGCGATCATCGAGACTACGCCCCGGTAACCCCGTAGTTTGTGAACTACTCGACACATGAGTGACGCGTCTGGAGGCGGAAAAAGATAGATGGAATTCCATTCCGCGGTTAGTTCCCGGCGGGTTAGGAAGTGGTTTGTGGTTTCCTTCTGACGCAAATAGATTCACTTGTGGACGGTATGGTTCTGCAAACATCTGGTTGAAGATGGTTTGCTTTAATGCCCATTCTACTTGTCTGCTCTGTCTCCGGGATAGAGCGTCTGCCCAGACATTCGCCACGCCCAGGAGATAAGATGCATGAAGAGGAATACTCAGCTTGTCGGCTAGAGCAAAAAATCTGTTCTGACAATTCTAGTAACTCTCGAGACCTTGTTGACCCTTGCTTTTGAATGCAATGTACCGCGTTCAAGTTGTCCATCCGAAAGGCTATTGATTTTCCCTGTAAAGAAGAGCCGTGAGTTTGGAGGAAAAACAAAGGGACTAGAAGTTCTTGTTTGTTGATATGAAAGTTCTCGGCTTGGGACCAAAGACCTTGACCCTGGTGGCCTAGGTTCGACTGATATCCCCAGCCTATTGTCCTTGAAGCATCTGTGTAGATCCATACCGTAGGTGGGGGAGAAACCCACGTCGTTATTGAGTGCAATGTTTCCTTCATTGCCCAAACCGACAGTAAGTTCAGAATTAATGGAGGAATGGTCCACAATTTCCCCTCCGGCCAGAGTGGGAAACATTTGTTGCCTTCCAAGATTAATCTTTTCACTTTCAACCAGCCCAACTTCACAGTTAGTTGAATCCAGTTGAGTGAACCGATCAGGGACTCCCACGTCCTTCTCGTTGTGTTCAGGCTGTGGAGAAACCGGAACAGTTTCCTGCGAAATCTGTTGCGGTTGTCCACACTCTGACTGAGAGTAGATTGGCTGTGTCCCAGACCAGCCCTATCCACTGAACCACCCGTGTGGGAACAAGGTTCGACTTTGCCAGGTTGACCTTGAACCCTAGGGTTTGTACATGATTTATAACTTGTTTGACATGGATCTGACATAAACTCTCTGACTCTGCCACCACTAGCCAGTCATCTAGGTACCACAACACCTTGATCCCCTGAGCTAACATTGGCATTAGGGCCTGCCGGACTAATTTTGTGAATATTCTTGGTGACAGGTTAAATGGTAATCTCTGAAAGGCATAAGTCTCTTGCCTGATCCTCAATGCGAGGAATTTTTGGAACCGTTTGTTTATAGGGACATGCCAGTAGGCGTCTTTCAGGTCTAGTGAGCACATCCAGCTTTGCGGCGGGAGTGTGAGCTTGATTTGATTCACTGTGAGCATTTTGAATGGTAAGTTGTGAATGTGTGTGTTCAGACACGAGAGATCTACTACTGGTCGCATCTGCACACTGTCCCTCTTTGGCACTAGAAAAAGTCTGGATGTGAAAACATGGCGATTTGGGTCTACCGGGACAATGACATGCTTGGTGATCATTTCCTGGACTAGTGACTCCACCTCTAAAGAAACATGATTGAATTCTCGAGTTTGACGTAAACGAGGTCGCCGGAGCCACCGCCAAGTGATTCCCTTGCTTACCACAGTCCTTGCCCAAGTTCGCCGGTGCCAGGCCCATCGACATGCTTGGAATGACCCCGTCTTTTGACTGGGTTTGTCCGGCAGTACTATTCTCGAATACGACTCGCCTGCGGTAGGCCCCAGTAGAGAGAGAGTGTGACTGACTAGTTTTTTGGTGGTGTCTGGGCAGAGGTAGACGGCTGACTATGTTTGGCAGATGTCGTTCCCTGATGAGGCTTGTGTTGTGACCTACCTTTGTTGTTGTTGTGACCTACCTTTGTTATCCCACTTGCCTGGTGGTTTACCCTGTTTGTGCTTGTTCTGAGTACCTCCCTGCTGTTGGGGAGACTTGGGGTCCCGAAAGGACTGTTTAGCATCGGTAGAATGAGACTTACCTCCATCCTTTGGTTTGGAGTATGGTTTCTTGAAATGCTCCTTCCTTGGCTGGGAGGTACTCATCTTCAAGCTATCTACCATATTGAAAACTGGCCTCCATGTGGTCTGTGTTTAGCAATGAAGCAGTTAATACAGGGGAAAGAGTTACTCGGCGACCAATGTCTTCCGGTAGCTTTTTCACCAAGTACACCCTTAAGTTCTGTCGTGCACAAATCGCCTCCATAATGGCTATTCTGATATCACCCAGGGACTGTATGGAATTTTGTAATAGAAGCCGCCGGGACAGTTCTGTGGCCTTCCTTACATTCTGATCAGATATGGCTGAGATAGTCCTCGTGAGGGACTGGGCAATTTGGCGACTTAAGATGAATTGTGAACAAATTCTATATGCTTTATTACGCAATTTAAAGTCTCTGTCTAAGTGGGCTGGAGGTGGGGTAGAAAAAGGATCCAGTAGTTCATAAAGAGCCAGTTTGGGAGCTGAAAGGAATTCAAACAATCCAGGAGATACCCCACCTGCCTTATTAATGGGCAATGAAAACCATGAGTGGATTTCTTGAGGAATTTGGTGGGAGGATTTAGAGGTAATGGTAGCCCCAAATTGTTGCGCCTCAGCTTCCCAGTCCACCCACGGGCCCACACCTATCAGCCCCACCTGCAGGACTGGATTGTGACTCTGATCGAGCACCGGAGTTGTATCCAATTCCGGCGTTAATGATTGGAGTGATTTGATATCATTCACGCCATCAGATCGTGTCCAATCATCAAAAGGTTGTGCAGTTGAGGCAGGAGGTAATGCCGGAGTAGAGGAGTAAACAAAGAAGTCAGAGGAGTATACAGTAGGTATAGCCTTAATCGTAACATCTAATAATTGCCCTTGCGCATCTTTTGCTCTAAGCTTTTTACTCTTACTTACTTCTATGGTCCAGTCACTAGGGACCGGCAACTCCCCCGATATAGTCGTTTGTGCCAAGTGTGGGTTTTTTGCAATAGCCGGCACCCATGAACAATCTGGCCCGTACAAGAGAGGCATAGGGCCTCTCCTTTGTGGGAGTCTATCTAGCGGGGCAGGAGTAATGTCCGTGATAACAGGCACCAGCACTAGAACTAATAGAGTTTTCCCATGCTAGAATAAGGAGGGCTATAGAAAAAATGAACAGAAGTAAGTCCCCGGGACCGGATGGGATACATCCAAGAATCATAAAGGAAGGAGGTGAGATGTTAGTAGAGCCATTAAAAATGTTATTTGAGGTATCTTTTAATACAGGACAAATCCCTACGAACTGGAGAGAGGCGAACATAACAGCTATATTTAAGAAGGGAAAGAGAAATGACCCAGGAAATTATAGACTAGTCAGTTTGACAAGTGTTGTGTGTAAACTAATGGAAACGGTAATTAGAGAAGGAATAATGGAGCATATGAAATCAAACCAACTTTTCAGAGGGAGACAGTTCGGATTCTTGCCGGGGAGGTCGATGGTACTACAGCTAATTAAGGTGGTAGATGATTGGATGCAAACTCTGGAGGATGGTGATGTAATAGACGTGGTATATTGCGATTTTATGAAGGCCTTCGATAAGGTCCCACATAAAAGGTTAATAGAGAAGTTAGAAGCTATAATATAGGGGAGAAATGTGTGAAATGGATAGAAGCCTTCCTGAAGATCGGAGACAGAGGGTACTGGTGAATGGAATAGGCTCGGGGTGGAGGGAAATTACAAGTGGGGTACCTCAGGGATCTGTGTTGGGACCACTACTGTTCGTTATATTATCAACGACTTACCTGAAGTTATAACCAATGGAAGTGAGATATACCTGTATGCGGATGACACTAAGCTGTATAGAAGAGTGAGGAGTAAGGAAGATGTGGGTTTGCTTCAAGGAGATGTGGAGGGCATGAAGGGATGGTCTGAACATTGGTTAATGCCTTTTCATCCAAAAAAATGCAAGTACATGCAGATTGGGACTAGCAAGATAGACAAGGTAGGATACAGCATGTATGAAGCGATGGAGGAAGTGAATGCAGAAAAGGATATAGGAGTAGTGATAGACAATAAGTTAAATTTCTCAGAACATTTAGCAGAAAAGATAAACAAAGCCAATAGAATTGTAGGGCTGATAAGGAGGACATTTGTGTCAATTGACGAAGAAATCTTCATGAATCTCTATACAGCGCTGGTTAGGCCGCACCTGGAATATGCGAACCAGGTGTGGGCTCCATATATGGTAAAGGATATAGAAGCAGTGGAGAAAGTGCAGAGGAGAGCTAGCAAGCTAGTACCAACGTTGAAGAACGCGGGCTATGAGCAGAGGTTGAGGACACTGGGACTTCCGACACTGGCATACGATATGATAGAGACTTTTAAGATAGTGTCAGGAAAGTATGATGAGGATGTGTGTAAAGGTATCTTCTTGATGCGGGAGGGAACAAGAACGAGAGGACACTCTAAGAAAATTTACAAAGAAAGAAATAGGCTTGAAAAGGCAAAGAACTCATTTTGTGAGAGAGGTAAATGAGTGGAACGCGCTGCCCCAGTATGTAGTCGATTCCGAATCAATAAGGAAGTTTGAAAGTAATCTTGATAAAGCATGGGGAAGACAAGATTTGAAGTTTGATTATAAAGCAAAAATACAGAATAGTAAAAATGTTGCGTCTGCTGCCGCCGCCGCCAACACAGTGAACGATCGCAGAACGACCTATTTCCTACTCATTGAGTGGGCGGGTGCCCAACCCCGAAAGGAGTTGAAATAGGGAAGCTATCCCCCGCCAAAGGCGGCTTTCTAGGGCCTTTCCTAGCTGATGCTGAGAGGATTGGGTTCTAGTCATGTGGTGATGGGCTGGTCTATCCGAGTGAGAACTGAGCGATCTCTGCCATACCCATAGCTTACTCTGACTGTTCCTTTTACTTATATATCTTCTAGATCTCAAGTGGCGGCGTCTTTTCTGTGGATTGACCTCCCTACTGCCAACCTAGAAGTTGGCAGATTGGGAGGCAAAGCGTCACATTTTTCCCTTACCCCTCAACTTTCCCTTCATAATTGCTGAGGGGCACAGAGCCTTGGGTGGGGCTTTGGTTTCCCGGGCGTTTCCGCACCTTCCTCAGCTCCCTGCATTGGAGTGGCTTCGGTCACCCGGGCTTTGTTAGTGGTAAGCAGGGAGGATTTTGTGGGGGCGCTCGTTTATGGCCTTGCTCGAGACCTTGGGGCTGTTCGGCCAGACAGCCTGGGGAACAACAACAACAACAACAACGACCGCAGTAGTGCAAGTACTGGCACTGAGCTGGATACACAGGCCTAGTTTGCCTTTTTCCAGAGGATCTACTGTAAGAAACTAAGAAATAACCCGGACGTTTGTGGTAGTTAAAGAGGCGGGCACTGTCGTGCCACTTGCCGTGATATTCGCCGGGTTGACGTTAATGGGGAAAGAGCTATTGGGAGGCCTAACCCCAGTTGGTTCTAATGGCCACACAGTCGACTCTACCGGGGGAGCCACCGGCGACGTAGTAGAAGGTACCTGAGATGAAGGGATATACTGACGCATAACGTTATGTAATAACTCATTGAGGTAATCTGTTGTGACACACTTACTATGGGAGTCTCTAGAAGACCCCGAACCTTCTGACCCTTCTTCCTGGGGGTTCGGTTGTGCTGAGGACAAATTAGCCTCTTCTATCTCATCCGGTAGTTCTAAAATTTCCGGCGTTTGTTGCCGTGGTTCTGCTTGTACGTTTAAAGGCCACGTTAAGTCTGGGACCGACGATAGGATTGTTTCTACATTATCATGTCTTTCCACCGTCTCCAGATCCTGAACTAATGATTGTACCTGTGTGGGTTCTGACTGTCTCCAGACCCCCCGTCCCTGATCAGCGGGTGGTTGGGAGTCCGGTATTACTCCGGTAAAGAAACAAATTACTAAATTAAGAGTTGATGCTAGGACGTATGAAAATGTATCGGACATGTGCGAGGTAATGAATAACAAATTGGGGTCAGTTTTTACTAGAGAGGAAGGTTTTGACGAACCACAGGCGGGAGTACTGGAGAGTGGTCTTAGTAAGATTGAAATAACTAGAGATGAGCTGTTATCTGCGATGAGAGGACTTGAAGTAAGGAAAGCTATGGGACCGGATGAAGTGTCTGCCTGGGTTTTAAAGGAGTGTGCAGAGCAATTAGTGGAGCCAGTGAGGGACATAATTCAAGCTTCCTTAGATAAAGGACAGGTTCCTGTTGAATGGAAAAGAGCTAATATCATTCCGATATACAAGAATGGAAACCCTGAGGACCCTCTAAACTATAGACCAGTTTCACTTACTAGTATTGTATGCAAGATTTGTGAAAAGCTAATTAGGAAGAGATGGATGAAAATGTTGGAGAGAAAGAAGATAATAACCCCAAAGCAATTTGGATTCAGAGAAGGGACATCTTGTGTTACCAGTTTGCTATGTTATTACAGTAGGGTGATAGATGACTCCAAGAAAGAGGCGGATGGGTGGACTGTGTCTACTTAGACCTTTCCAAAGCATTCGATAAGGTACCACATAAGAGATTGTTATCTAAGCTTGAGACGCTAGGATGTGTCAGGGGGAGTTTGCTGAAATGGATGGAGAGCTATTTAACAGATAGGGAAATGAGGACCAACATTAGAGGAACTTACTCATCGTGGCGGAAAGTTGAGTGGTGTGCCGCAGGGATCTGTGTTGGCACCTCTCAACTCCTACATGTCAATGTTTGCAGATGACGTAAAAATAATGAGACAAATAACAAATAAAAGTAGTTGTGAGGAGCTGCAAGGGGATTTAGATAAAATATACGAATGGAGCACCAAGTGGAAAATGAAATTTAATATAAGTAAATGCCATGTGTTACATATGGGAAGAAGTGTGAATAGACCAAATTGGGAGTACAGGATGGGAGATAATATAATTAGCAAGGCCGAAAAAGAAAAGGATTTAGGGTTGATTATACAAGATAATTTGTCGCCAGAGAAACATATTAACAAGCTCTTAGCGGAATGTATGCAATGGCCGGGAATATGAAGGTTGCTCTGAACTACTTGGATGAGACCATGGTAGCGAAAATTATGAAAAGTATGATTAGACCAAGATTGGAGTATGCAGCAGTGGTGTGGTCCCCGCATCTAAAGAAGCATATTCACAAGTTAGAAAGAATCCAGAGAGCAGTTACTAGATTTGTTCCAAGTCTCCGAGAACTGCCATATGAAGGGAGGCTAGACAAATAAAATCTACCAAGTTTAAAAGAGAGGAGAGAGAGGGGAGACATGATAATGATGTACAAATGCACCCGGGGGCTGGAGAGGCTGGATAGGGAGGATATGTTAATTATGGACACAGGAATAACTAGAGGCCACAGCTACAAAGTAAAAAGACCTACCTGCAAGAACGATATCAGGAAGTTTAGCTTCCCCTATAGATGTATTGACAAATGGAATGGGCTGGAGGAGAAGGTGGTAGGGGCAAGGAATATCCCTATTTTCAAGAAAAAATTGGATAAAAAGTAGACTGAGAGACGGGACAACACGAGCTTAGCTCAACTCCTGTAAACTACAATTAGGTAAATACAAATAGGTAAATACTAGCCTGGGAATTATCATAGCTATGATGTGTACTAGTTGAACAGCCTCGGTACTGTTCCGCTAATACCCTCTGAGACACTATTGGAGGCCCCTGTCTTGGTACGTTAAAATTTAGTTTGGGGATGGCAAACGTAAAGTCTTGTAGTTCACTTACTGATTCCCTGGGTCTACCCCTGGGACTCGACTCAGTTCCCTCCGTCCCTACCTCCGCGGTGCCAGATTAGACGTTAGGCCCTGCGGAGGTAGAGGCGGAGGCAAGTGGCCGCGGTTCCTGCCGAGGCTGGTGCCGCGACACCGTCTCATCCGTGCGGGCACTAGAATGTCCTGTCCCCGATTTGGGAGTTGAAGTTACTGAGTCCTCTCTCCGCCGCTTAAGTGACCTAGTTGTCTCTACCGAAGACTGACGGGCCTGTCGATGTGGAGATCTAGATCTGGACCTCGAGTGGGTCTTTGACGAAGGTGAACGTCTTCGTTTTGTGCGGCCGGGGGGGGGGGTTGCTGCAGTGCTGTCGTCGCTACTCTCACTGCTACTCACTAGCTCTTAAGAAACTACTTTAGATTTAGCTTTCGGTTTCGGAGTGGACTTAGCCGGGGTTAATTTAACATTTGGAGATTTGATGACGAGATAATCCCAAAGCGCTTCGTCATCACATTTCAAGGCCTTATGGGCAACGTCTTTTGCGTAAACATTATACAAGTTCTTTAGCTCCTTTAATGCCACTAGGCATGAATGATCTCTCTTGTCAAATAACGCTGTACGCATTTCTAAGCACACGGCGCATTTCTTAGTCACCCAGATGCCTCTTGATCTGTCAAGGCATTTTACACACCTCACGCATAGTTTGTGTGCTATTACTGGCAAAAGTGAGCAGGTAGGAGTAGCGCATAGAGTGAAAAGCATGATGGATAAGGAAAAAAACAAAAAAAAACATTTGATCGGCCCCTCACCTGCTGCCTGTGCTGCTACTGTGTGTCGTGATCTGGAAATAGAAAATTTCCAGGAATCAATACTCATAAGGATAATCCGAGAGGTTTAAACACATCCTACCACAAGTCCGTCGGAAAATTAGCTATAGCCACTGCTACTCTAACCTTCCGCCGGGCCTGACTGAAAAACTTTAGTTTTCCAATATAATTTGTTTGAACTGCTTATCTGTGACTGTGTCACTGGCCCATTAAAACTCTAGCCTTAAACTATCTTATTTACTATTTGGACTAGCTAGATAGTATTGCCACACTTGACTGTTGCGCTGTGCGTAGAAGTCATGCCGGGTGAGGCTATCGGTCGGGCCGAGATACTTCCCTTGGGAATTAGCATTTCCGCCGGGAAGTAAGTGGTATAGCGCACCACTCCAGGGGTCATTGGTTCGTTCTCCTCGCCTGCGCGGCGAGTAAACGGCGACTGTACCGAATAGTCCGCCGGAAAGAACAACCACAGCTATCAAAGGTGTTGCCGTATCAATAAAAGACAGACACCCCCAAAAACTGCACACCAACAGGAAGTCTCCTGTGTCTTTGTTAACATGTAAAATAATCACTACATGCAACACAAGGAGTTTCCTGGGCGTTTCCTCACCCTACTCAGCTCCCCGCCATGGAGTAGCTTCGGTCACCCAGGCTTTATTGTGGTCATCAGGGAGGGTTCTGTGGGGGCGCTCGGTTATGGCCTTGGCCTTGCTCGGGGCCTTGGGGCTGTTCGGCCAGGCAGCTTGGGGAACAACAACAACAACAACAACACAAGGAGTACATCTTAGGGCTACAATAGTAACATAATTTTAATAATAAAATATTACCCCTAGCCCACTAAGGAGACCCTGACTGAGGCTGGCCACGAGGCTCGTAGTAATCATCATCTTGGTTGGTAACCTTATCTCCTTAAGACACCGCAGCCGCACAGGCGAAGGACCCCCCTGAAGACACAGCAGCAGCCCCTGGCGAAGGTCCCACGAGAGAGGGAAGACGCAGAGCTCGGACACTAGAAGGTTCCGCACCACGTGTGGCAACCCTTGATCTAGTGCGTCTGCTATAAAAACTATAATGCAACTGCCTCTTAGTGACGGCCTGAAGCATAATCTTGCGGATATAGTAGCCTCATAACTAGTAGATAAGAGCAAGAACTAAGACGCATAAAAACAAAAAACATTAATACATGAGACGCTGATCCTGGGGGATATGGAGGCGTCTGTACAAGAGTACCCTATTTTAACACTTCCTGCGGGCATACCAATGGGGTAGCCTGTGCTAGCTAATCTAAAACCTGTTCAATACAACTCAGATATACAGTAGGGTTTCACATAAAACGAGTTTATGGTCGATAAACGAGGGCGTTTTATGCGATTTCGTTTTATGTGAACACAGCATTTTGGTGGCGCAATATCGTCAATGTTCACTGTAAGCGAAAATGTTCGTACAAAGCGAACGATATTTCGTACGTTTTGTACGATATTTCGGCATTTTATATGAAAGCGTACGATATTTCGTACGTTTTGTACGATATTTCGGCGCTCTATATGAAAACTACTCGGATTTGCCCCACTTTGGCGGCGGACTCGTTTTATGTGATCACATTCGTTCTGATCGAAAATTAAATATTAATATTTTAGGTCGGTCGTTTTAATCGAGACTCGTTTTATGCGAACACGTTTTATGCGGGACCCTACTGTATACAAATGAGCAAGGACTCACGAGAAGCGAGCGAACGAAGAATAAAGCGAGAGCACAGGCTGCGCACCACCACTCGGCATGGCCGCGGGGAGTGGAAGGAGGAAACATGGCGGCTCAAGGAGCAGTGTCAGGGAGAGAATATGCAAGAAATCGACCGAGATGGAAAACATTATATATAACATATTTTAAGTTTAATTTTTCCTTTTTATTTTTTCGTAGTGAGTACCCAATCATAAGAGGATTCCATAAGAGAATGAGCGTTACCCTTATGACGTAGGACTCCTTCACCCCGCGGCGGTCGATTCATACTGGCTACCCGCGGGCGCTTGAAGGGGGACTATTATACTAATAGGCATATCGTCAATGATGGAGGGGCCACTGATAAATACTCTCCACCTATATACTGTACATACACAAATTTAAAGACCGAGTGCTCCACAAGAAGCGCGGTTCCGGTCTCACGTCCTAATGGCGGCATTCCAGGCAGCCATGTTAAGAGGTGCCTCACTTGTCAGGTGCTTTGATTTAAGATCTGACCGCTAGGTCCGATCCCACGTCTTTCTTGGTCCGCCCATTGGTGCGGCTCCCTCCACATTCATGGACTTGCATCTTTTCACCTAGCTTTGTTCATCCATCCTCTCCACATGTCCAAACCATCCAAGCCTACTAGTACGCATCTCATCACTGATACTCTTGATACCTAACCTTCTCCTTACCTCCTCACTTGATATCCTATCTTGCAGTTTGGCACCACACATCCATCTCACCATTCTCATCTCATTGCATTCCATTCTGTTGATATAATCTGCTTTGACAGGCCACGTTTATGAAGCATGTCATTGCGCTTCCAACGCATGAAGCGTACACCTTTCCCTTCAAGGGGAGAGGGAGTCTTCTAATGGTGAGTAGTGGCAAAAGTCTTCTAAACTTTCCCCAGCCGCATCTTATTCTGGCGATAGTGGCGGCCTCAGCCCCACCACCGGCAGAGATGGTATCACCTAAGTAACAAAACTTGTCACCACTTCCAGTGCTTCATTGCCAAAGTTAACACTCTCGAGCCGGTCATTGAATACAAGCTCACCTTTGCATACTATGCATACAAATTTCTCAATTTCGGACTTCTTCCTTGGTAAAGGTCCCTTTATTCTAGTGCAGCTCTTCTTCCCATGATGTACCCAGCTGCAGCAGACGCTACACTGTATTGAGTTCGCGCCCACCCCTTTTTCTGCATACTGCGCATAGGTATGCACCACTTTTTTCTACCTTTCCTAGCCCTAATCTACTGTGTAAAATCTTGGTTATACAGTTGGTCCTCCGGTAACGCAAGTTTTAGAAACGCGGATTTGGTGGCACGCGGTACACCCCAAATATCCAAAATGTTACTAACGCGGTCAATACTTAGACTGGCGCGGGGTCCAGCTGGGCTCCGAACCTTTACTCCTGACTTTCGTAGCTCATATCTCTTCAAATATATGGCCTAACCAAGTTTTTATGCATACCGGAGGTAGATATGATCGTTCCCGTGCATTGGGTGAATACTAGCACACTCCACATTGTGTAGTTAATGTGTGAGGTGAGAATAATTACCGAAACACACTTATGTTATTGTTTGGCTGTCGAGTGATTGTGTGTGTTGTCATTGTGTGGACAACATGGCTATGCTATCTCGGTCGCCGAATCTTTACTTACGACTTTCGTAATTTACCGATGCTCATATCTCTGCAAATAAATGGCCTAACCAATTGTTTATGCCTACCAGAGGTAGATATGATCGTTGTTGTGTGTTGGGTGAAGACTAGAACACCCTACATTGTGTAGTTATTGTGTGAGGTGAGAAATAATAAGACGGCGAGTTAGGCGGGAATTCCGAAGCTACGATTTTCGTAATTTACCGATGCTCATATCTCTGCAAATAAATGGCCTAACCAAGTGTTTATGCATACCAGAGGTAGATATGATCGTTGTTGTACGTTGGGTGAAGACTAGAACAACCTACAATGTGTAGTTATTGTGTGAGGTGAGAAATATTATGGAGGGATTTCAGAGCTTCGATCGAAAAATGTCGGCTACTGCTGTGACTCTCTCTCATTAGCCTAGCTGCCTAGCCTAAACTAAATATTTATTCAGAGATAAGAGTTGTTGCAATGGCAAATCAACTCATTGCACATGTCAAATAACCTTTATAATTGATTTAATTATTATAACATAGGCTTCTATGGAGAAAAAGTGGACTTTGTGGAAATCCCCAGAACACCAAGGTACCTTTAACATGTAAACATATGGGTTCGGTAACGCGGATTTTGCTAACACGGGCGGTAACCAGAACACATTGGCCGCGTTAATGGAGGACCAACTGTATATATAGTCACTCTTAACCCCTTACTTGCCATGCCCTTTCTTCATCTTCTGAACTTGGCCTCGGCATCCCACATCTGTTACCAGATAGTGCCTCAAGAACCATAACAAAGAGGAGAGGGCTTAACAGAGAGCCCTGGTGGACTCTGACACAAACTGTAAACTCCTCACTCAGTACACTTTTCATCCTCACTGCCGTTCGTGAGTCCTCATACATCTTCATTATCACACACATCAGACACTCCTCTATGCCAAATTTTCTCATAAGACACAGAAAAAAGTTGCAAGGAAAAATATTTGTGTATACGCTCTTGATAGAGTAATGGTTAGTGCGCGGGATTTCGGTGTGAGTATCCTAGGTTCGTATCCTTCGGAGCACCACATGTATAAATTAGTTTCCTTGATTTCATTAGTTAGGTTTATTTGTAAGTTAATTGGTGGGTGGGTGAAGAAATATGAATTAATCATAAACAAATTTATTATATAATATTTTGCCCTATGCAGGTGTCAATTTGTTCTGGGCATCAAGATGGAGAGCATGCAATTCAGGAGAAACTCACATTTTATCTGGGTAATTTTATTGCCAAAAAAAATTACAACTTTACCTAGTGCAGTATGGTGGTAAAAAAAAAAATAAAATAAAATAAATGCTCTAAAATGAAAAAAAAAATACAACTTTAGCTAGCGCAGTATGGTGGTAAAACAAACAATTAATTGCTCTAAAATGGCAAAAACAATGAGACTTATCTATCGTAAAAAACACACACACACAGACAAGAGCCCCTTAAGATGTGGGATGAGATAGTGTTGAAGGATGAACAATCGCGCTAATAAGTGATGGCTCGGCACCATGTATGTTTTGATCAATAATTGGTATCAGCAATATCTAAGCTTCATTTCTGCATATCGAGTGAAATATACAAACATGTTCCTACACTTACCCACCCTATTCAACATCTGACATGTGACGCTTTGGCTTCCAATCGTGGTAGATTGGGAGGTCAATCCACGGAAGAGACGCCATCACTTGAGATCTAGAAAATATGTAAGTAAAAGGAACAGTCAAAGTAAGCTATGGGTATGGCAGAGAATTGAGTGATCTCTGCCATACCCATAGCTTACTCTGCTGACTGTTCCTTTTACTTACATATTTTCTAGATCTCAAGTGGATTGACCACCCAATCTACCAAGATTGGAAGCCAAAGCGTCACATTTTTCCTTTGCCCTTCAACTTTCTCTTCATAATTGCTGAGGGGCACAGGGCCTTGGGTGGGGCTATGGTTTCCCGGGCGTTTCCACACCCTCCTCAGCTCCCCGCCATGGAGCGGCTTCGGTCACCCAGGCTTTATTGTGGTAGGCAGGGAGGGTTCTGTGGGGGCGCTCGGTTATGGCCTTGCTCGGGGCCTTGGGGCTGTTCGGCCAGGCAGCTTGGGGAACAACAACAACAACAACAACAACAACAACAACAACAACAACAACAACAACAACAACATCTGACAGACATTAATGCTGCACAGACCAAGCCAAACATAATGACACCTGGGACATGACTTATTAGCGTGACCAAACATTATAATCTATGGGCCATGTTTTTAGTTGGGAATATTTAGGCTAGCTACCGTACCACAAAATAGGGTCAGGTGTAGTATCATATATAATACCACTTTATAGGTATTATTGGTTACATATTCAGGTACATAATATATCTTCCTTATCCTATTTAAATAATGTAAAAGTTACAACCATATACAGTACAAACTTACCTATCCCTCCCCCCAAAACAAATAAGAATACCAAATAAATAAATAAGAGGTAAACAAGAAAATAGGAAACTAAAATAGTATATAACAAAAAGTTTTGTTTGAAATAACTGTTTGGGAGAGGGGGTCAGGTGCCAGTTGGACTAGATAATAGTACATCTGGCGCCTGGCTCGGGGAGCCGGTATATATGAAGGGTCATGCCTGGATGCGAGGTGGGAGGGCTTGTGGTGTCGTAATTCGCTGCGTGTTTGCCTGCTGAGACCGGAACCTCTCCGGGAAGTCTGGGACCTGGGAATCTTTGGCTGGGAACCCCAAATGGGCCTGGGTCTCTGAGTCTTCTGGGCGACCTAGATGTGTGTGAATTTGTATTTTGCTTTTGTTATTTTTGTGTTGTGTTGTCCTTGTTCGGGCTCGGTCTCGAGTCGGCCACCCCCAGCTATGGGGTATGTGCCTGATTATATACATACATACATACATACAATACTACATGGGGTATCATACAAAGAGCTTTTTATCTTGACTTTTTCTAAAACTCTGGTCTGTCAGCTCTTGAAATATAATTTTAAAAGAATTCTGTCAACTATTATAATCTACCTTCTGTCTAGTTGCCAATACCTGTACTTGATAGTCTCATAATGTTGTCAGAATCAATCTATCTATCTATCTATTGCCGGACGCTGTGATCCCCGAAGGGGTGGCCACGAATGAATCGCCCCCATGCACCTCTGTCCCCAGTCATTTGATGCCCCACCTCCCATCCAGCTTTCACGAATATACTTCTTAACTCCATCCTTCCACCTCTCTCTCGGTTTGTCCTTCCACCTCAATCTCGTACACTCTCTTAGTCATTCTCTCGCTTTCCATACGTTCTACATGGCCGAACCATCTCAAGGTGTTCCTTTACACAACTTTCCAGCACATCTACATCCACACCACACCTCTCTCGTACTTCCTTATTCGTCTGTCTATCCCTCCATGTAACTCCGCACGCATTTCTCAGGTAGCCCATTTCCACCTCTCTCACTCTTGGTTTGTCTCTCAAACAACGTCCATGCTTCACTCCCGTATGTCAATGTCGGGATTACCACACTATCATGCAATGTCATGTCAGAATAATATTGTCAATCAAAAAAGAATGTGTAATACCCTAGTAAAACAAAATAGGTTATAACAAAGTCCACTCGTTGCTGTTATTGCCTCCCGACGTTAACATTGCACTGTAGATTCCCTTGGATTTGCAAGACTCGGAACCTGTGAAATAACACGACTTTAACACCTAGGAAAATTTAAACCAGACTTTAACACTTATGAAAATGTAAGTTATATTTTGTATAGAATTTATCTAACATTAGACAATTAAATTTATCTTAGGAAGGACCTCAGTAAATTGAAGACAACCAGCCAGTGTTATGGATGAAAGTTCCTAATTGGCAGGAGCCTTGGAGTATCTAAGGTAATGTTTAGTGTATTTAACCCTCCATGAGTGTCACCCAGGGATGCCTTCATTATGCCTTAATACACTGCCATCACCTACAGATAACAAGAATGATATCAGGAAGTTTAGCTTCCCCTATAGATGTACTGTATTGACAAATGGAATAGGCTGGAGGAGGAGGTGGTAGGGGCAAGGAACAACCATATTTTCAAGAAAAAATTGGATGAAAGTAAACTGAGAGACGGGACAACACGAGCTTAGCTCAATTCCTGTAAACTACAATTAGGTAAATTAGGTAAATACTATACATCTCATCTACTGTAGGTACGCTACTGTACATACCGGTATACAGGTCTCCCTCACTATCCGATGCCCCGATTTACGATATTATTATAGATTTTTAGGGGTTTGGGTTTGGGTTTTGGCTGGTCCCAGAACGCATCCCTGTTTACCCCATTACTTTTAAGGTTTGCTATACAATTTTCCTATTTAAGATCGGGTTTTCATGAATGTAACCCAGTCGTATATCGAGGGAGACCTGTATAGTATAAAAGGAATAAAGATACTGACAAGGAAATTCTGGAGGACTCGGACGACCAGGATTTCTGACTTATCCTTCGGTAGGGGGTCCTTTTATTCTATCTACTACAGCGCTTACTCCCATGGTGCACCCAACATCGACAGATGTTGATGTTGGGTGCACCATGGAAAAAAAGGACCCCATCCGAAGGATAAATCATAATGATGAAAAAAAAAAAAAAAAAAAAAAAACAATATGGTGATACAGATGACTGCCCAAGAGAGAGTAAGAAACAGTATAAATATAGAAGCCAAACCCAGAGACAAAAGAGGTAGAGATAGATATACCGTAATGGGTAGAGAGAGAGAGAGATTTAAACTATCTATTAATAAGCTAATATACCTGAATAAAGCCAATATTGTGGTAAAGATGGATGCCCAGAAGAGAGAGAAATATTCCAGGTAGTAGCCCACCAGCATCCCTCCAGCTGTAACATAGAACCAGTCCAACATCGCGATCACTGAGTTGGAAGTCTGAAATAAGATAATATAATAATAATAATAATAATATATATATATATATATACTGTATATATTATAGGTTTGATTCCCGGAGGGAAGTAATGAAAACCTAATATTTAGTAGGGCCCAGTAATCATTGACGATATTGCCTATTAATATCATAGTCTCCCTTCAACACCCGCGGCAGCAGTTTTGAATCTCCCGCGCGGAAGGGTCAGGGAGTACTCTCATAAGTGCACGCTTAATTCTCTTATGGAATCGTCCTTATGATTGGGTACCTTACAGAAAAAACTTTGTAGAAAATAAAAAAGAAAATTTAATTTAATACTGTACTTAGTTTCTTAACCCTCCAGCCCCGGGGGCTATAGCTTGCGACTGTGCTGCGGTACCGGGTGTTTTGACGATCTTTGGGCTATGTTAACTACTCTGTAAGTCAATGAATATGGCATGTAATGTTGTGAATAAAAAAGAATAATGTTCCATAAACCTTCCTCTGTCGAATGGCGTTGAGTAGAGGTCTCTAGCCCCTCTGCTTGCATAATGGTGAGCGCGGGAAGACGAGTGCTTTTCGGCGGCAAATTCTTCCCGCGTTCGGACGCGTCGCCCCGGCCATGGCTACGACGCACCTAGCCGCTCGTCGCGCCAAAGTATTTATCTCCCTTAGACGATTTTAGTGTTTGATATTGAGAATGTGATGTTTATTTGATATTTTTCTAGTTATTTTGAGGCCAATTATATAAAATATGTTTATTAGGGTATCACTGTCACTGATAATGCTCATTTTCACTCGATACCGTACATTTTATTAGTAATTGAGGTAGGTTATTGTTGTATTAGGCACTGATTATTCGTTATCACAGGTGTTTATTATACTTTGGCCATCAAATATTAGGTCTTGTGTCACTTTCACTTTGACAAATATGCTTTAGAGAGTGTCACTGTCACTGATAATGCTCATTTTCACTCGATACCGTACATTTTATTAGTAATTGAGGTAGGTTATTGTTGTATTAGGCACTGATTATTCGTTATCACAGGTGTTTATTATACTTTGGCCATCAAATATTAGGTCTTGTGTCACTTTCACTTAGTTATATGATTTGTAAACGTTTTATATACAATTTATTGTGTCTTTTTTCACTGATTTATATATTTCTATAGGTTCTAATCATATGAATGTCACTTGGTATATACATATGTGTCACTTTCACATATTATTATGGTGTAATTGTATTTGTATCAATTTTCTCATAATACATGGCTTTTGTATTACAATAAATTGGTCTTCTTCCACTTTTTGCCTATATATAATTATAGTGTACATATTGTCATTTTATTTGGCAATTTCAGTATGATTATTAGAACTCCAGCTTGGAGTGGTAATCAAAGAAGCACTCTAAAGCACAGAGTGCCACCTTGCACTCCACACACTCCATGGTTGACTTTTTACCTGGCCTCGGCCTCACCCTGCTGTTGTAGCAGACATGGCACCGCTTCTGCTGTGTTCTTCCTGATTCATTCTGAGGCAGGGAACCAAGCCTGTGCCTAATCAAGTATTGAGCACACTGCAAGCGGTCAATAACGGCGGGCCCAGGATGTGCCACTGCCCTCTGTGGCGTAGCATACTTGTCCAGGAGCTCCGTCAACACCTGCTTTTGGAACCTCCGCAGGCTATTGAACTTCATGGGTGTGTTCACATTCCGAAGCTTGTATATATTGTAGGCATTAAGAACTGACATGTCCACCATATGCAGAAAGAACTTTTTGTACCATCTGCACGAGGTACGCAGGCAGTCAATGAAGCCTATCTGCATGTCGGACTTGTCCACCAGCCTCATGTTGATGTTGTAGTCCAGGACAGCATCGGGCTTGGTCATCCTGGCCTGGGTGCGGCGATCCACCTTGCCAGTCTCCACCATTTCCCCCTTGTGGATGGTGGTCAGGAGGTTGACCTTCCGCTGGTCGTGCCAGTGGATAGCCAGAATGGGCCCCGACTTCTTCTTGAACACATCACCTTTTTTGGTCTTTGGAGGGAAAGGTGGCATGCCCTTCCTTTTCCCTCGTACTGTGCCTACAGTCCCCGTCTTGCGCTCATGCAGGTACTGTGAGAGAGTGGGGGACGTGTAATAATTGTCCGTGTAGAGGATGTGATTCTTGTGAAAGTAGCGGTCCATCATGGCTTGCACCACTGCTCCGCCAAAGCCAATGAGGGGGTCCACAAGCAAGTCCCCTTCCTTCCTGCTGTAGACCAGGAAGTCCAGGACATAGCCAGTTTGGCAGTCGCACAGCACAAAGAATTTTATGCCAAAGCGATGTCTTTTTGAGGGGATGTACTGCCGGAAGCTGAGTTTTCCCCGGAACAGCACAAGAGACTCGTCAATGACGACCTTGCGGAAGGGCTTGAAGTAGGAGGTGAAGCGTTCTCGCATCATCTCATACAACGTCCTAATCTTCCACAGCTTGTCACCGAGGTGGACGTCGGTGTTGGTGACAAGATGGAGCGCTGCGAGGATATCAAGGTACCGGTCGCGAGACATATATTTCCCGAAGGCAGGGGTGGATATCAGATCATTGGTGATCCAATAGTCAGGCAACCTATACTTCTTGACATGAGGCATTAGCATGGTGAGTGCCAGGAACACCATGAACTCTTTATGAGTCACTGGGGTCCACTGCCTCATGTGGCCCTTGGTCACCTTGCCCAAAAAGTGGACCTGGAATTGGTGCTGCTTATTTGTCTCTTTGACAACATAGCCTACCACCTCCTCATCAAAGAAGGCCTCAAATAGTTTGTGTGGTGGAGCATTGGGGCCTGCAGGAAAATTGGGGGTAATGCCTGAACCCTCCAGTACCTCATCAAAAGCTGGCACATCAGGGTTGTATCCATCCCCATCAACTACGTTTTGCCACTGAAAAACGTAGAATGGGTCTTGTCTACGCTGACGAGGAGCTCCAGCTGGTGGCCCAGCACGCCCACGGCCAACTCGGGAGGCGCGCGCCCTAGGGCAGCGAGGGCGTCGGCCAGGGCGGCGGGCAGCACGACGCCGGGCCAAGCGGATGGGTCGAGGGTCGTCGATGTCCATATAGTCATCGTCAGAGTGGTCATCTTGCCCTGACGGTGGACCTATGTAATCATGGCCAGAGTCTTCAGAGAGGTGCCCTTCATCATCAGTGGCCCCCACATAATCTGGCGGGGAACCAGTGATGCGTGGGCGGCATGCGGGTGGGCGAGGTGGGGAAGGAGTGGCAGATGAGGCTGTGTCCCCCCGAGGTCCTGGGCTCCTTGGCCTGCGACGAGTGACAGAAAGCAATGTTTCACTGTCACTAGGCCCAGGTATTGGTGATGCGAGCTCAAAGACTTCTTCAGGAAGACATGTTGAAGGCGGGAGAGGTGGGGAGGACCGTGGGGAAAGTTGCGGGGACGTATGGCTGGGGCCGGCCGGGGTGGACGCCGCGGGAGCCTCGAACAAAACTCTCTTACTTTTCTTAATTTTTTTGGTATATTTCCTACCTTTCCCCTTTTCGGCAGCAGTATGTCTCCTGTCGGGGGACCTAGGAGGCAAATAGGCCGAAAGTGGGGGGTCCTCAACGCTTGGCAATGGTGGGGGTGGTGGGGAAGAATGCGGGGCATCTGGGTCATCTTGGGTGGCGTGGGTAGATAAGGGAGACAATGGCGGACGAGAAGGGTCACCACGCTGACCCTCACTCACAGCCTCATCCTCACCAAGTATTTTTGCTTGTTCCCTAGCTGCCGCGGCCGCCTTCTCAAGTATTTTCTGCTTATACAAGTGTAGCTTGAAAGGCGATTTACCTGGGGAAGGGCTTGGAGTCGTGTCACTTATAAATGCGAAATTTGGTGAGTGACCTTGAACTCTCCCACTCACTCACTCTCTCAAGTTCACTGTCTTTAGGTAAACCAGCTTCCTCAACAACTGGTACATCACCTTCATCACTGTCATGTTCTCTCGCAAATCCCAGGAATTGCTCTTCTTTGTCACTCTCATGGCCATAATCACTCGACTTATAATTACTGGAGTCGTCACTGACTTCATCATCAACATTATGCTTGGCATCAGCTCGCTCATAAAGTCTCAATGTCGTCTCAATACCTCCGGGAGATAACACATTTAGGCGATGGCGTCGGGGTAAGGCGCGACGAACTAGCAAGGGCGTCGTAGGAAGCACGGTATCGGACACAGCGGAATCACTATTTGGCGTACTGTCCATGATGGCGTCGGGGTAGATACTGTTGCTGTGGCGTCGTTTACGCCTGGTGGCGCCACCTACCGTCCCATGATACCAAAAATGTACGCGCGGCATTCGAAAGCACGCACGCAAGCAATGGGCGTTCAAGAGCCCTTCCGGGTTGCGCGGGCTGAGGTTGTTATGGGCGTTCAAGAGCCCTTCCGGGGTGGAGGGGTTAAGGTAGGTTCACACATAGGCGAGTCGGAGCGCGAGGCCAACGCGAGTCACACTCGCCGCATATCGCCGTTGATGGAGCCCGAACCCAATGCGAGTAGCAGCTGATGCGAGTAAACACGCATATAACACGAATATAACACGAGTTTACACGAGTTTACATGAGTTTACACAAGTTCACAGGAGTATCCGCGAGTGTCGGTGAGTGTAACACGACCCCAACACGCACCGCCAAAATTTGAAAAATAACGGTCAAATTCCAGGGTACGAATAGTGCGAGTCTACAGGAGTCTACATGAGTGTCACAGGAGTTTACATGAGTTTACACGTGTTTACACGAGATGAACGCGAGTCTATAGGAAGTTAACAGGAGTGTATGGAGTGTATATTCTATTTAATTTATATCTTGTATTTATTTATATTTCATGTTGGATATCAATCTGTATATTATTATTTGTCATCATATATCCTTTGCATATATTCCACATCATTATTTATGTTAATATCAATATTATTCCAGAAACCTATTTCATTCATATTATATGGTATTTGTTCTCTCTTCATTATTGATGTTAATATCAATATTATTCATAACACAACTTGAATTCATATTAACCCGCTGAGTGCCAGCCAATTTTGACGGTGTGCTTCTGCCAGTGCCAGAGGTATTTTGTTTTTTTTATTTTTGGCTAAATCTATCAAGTTGGGAGAGAAAGGAAGGATAATGGTAAACAAACCGCTCCCCTTGTCCATTTTCGACAGAAATCAGGTCCCCGATGGTCCCGAAAGTAGCTGAAAAGACACTATAGACTACAGAGACTTTTATGGTATCGGAATGTATTGGTGGGAGGGTGGTTTGGGGGATGGTGTGGGGCAGGTAGAAGCGTAATTGACTCGTGTTACAAATATGAAGCCGATTGGTAAGGTAGTATCGCCACCACGGATTTTCCTTTTTTTCCTTATCTTCGTACGGATACGCTGGAAGTGGGTGGTGGGAGGCGGTTGGGGGTGTGGTGGGGGGAAGGCAGAAGGGTAAGGGACTTGTCACACAAATATGGAACCGATTGGTGAAGTCGTTTCTCCGCCACAGATTTTCCATTTTTTTCCTTCTGACGGGACCGACAGTCAGCGAGTGGGTGGGAGGAGGAATTTGGGATTTTTTTTTGTGGGTAGCCAAAAGGGTAAGGTACATGTGGTAAAAATATGAAAGCCATAGGTGCAGTCGTTTCGCTGCTACAATTTTTGTTGATAATATAAACAGACTCGTGTGACACTCATGTAGACTCGCGTGACACTCATGTAGACTCGCGTGACACTCATGTAGACTCGCGTAGACTCATGTAGACTCGCGATCATTTAATTTCTAAATAGTACAACATGAGTGTCACGCGAGTCTACATGAGTGTCACACGAGTTTACGCGAGTCTACGCGACTCTATGCGAGTTGGCATCCTACTCCCACTTGACTCTCCAATTTTTGTGTCATCCCAAACATTTTGGCCGCGTTCGTGAGTCTACGCGGTCCACCGCGAGTCCACGCGAGTCTGTGCGAGTGTCGGCGAATTTGGGATAATCATTGGCGAGTGCAAAAATTTCATCACTCGCGTTGGAGTTGCGCTCCGACTCGCCAATGTGTGAACCTGGCTTTACAGTAGATCCTCTGGAAAAAGGCAAACTAGGCCTGTGTATCCAGCTCAGTACCAGTACTTGCACTGCTGCGGTCGTTCACGGTGTTGGCGGCGGCGGTAGCAGACACAATATTTTTACTATTCTCTATTTTTGCTTTATAATCAAACTTCAAATCTTGTCTTCCCCATGCTTTATCAAGATTACTTTCAAACTTCCTTATTGATTCGGAATCGACTACATACTGGGGCAGTGCGTTCCACTCATTTACCACTCTATCACAAAATGAGTTCTTTGCCTTCTCAAGCCTATTTCTTTCTTTGTAAATTTTCCTAGACGTGTCCTCTCGTTCTTGTTCCCTCCCGCATCAAGAAGATACCTTCACACACATCCTCATCATACTTTCCTGACACTATCTTAAAAGTCTCGATCATATCCCCTCTCTTTCTCCTATATGCCAGTGTCGGAAGCCTCAGTGTCCTCAACCTCTGCTCATAGCTAGCGTTCTTCAACGTTGGTACTAGCTTGCTAGCTCTCCTCTGCACTTTCTCCACTGCTTCTATATCCTTTACCATATATGGAGCCCACACCTGGTTCGCATATTCCAGGTGCGGCCTAACCAGCGCTGTATAGAGATTCCTGAAGATTTCTTCGTCAAGTGACACAAATGTCCTCCTTATCAGCCCTACTGTATCTGTTATATTATGGCTTTCCATGCGTGGATTTCTTGTGCGCAGCACCCAGGCGCAGGCTCCCTTGCGGCCATAACTTCCTTCACTGATATATCAAGACTTAACTAGAGATCAAAGAATGGGAAGGGGATGGATGGGAGGGCCATGCATCGTCAATGATTACGGGGCCCTACTAAATATTAGGTTTTCATTACTTCCCTCCGGGAATCAAACCTATAATTTAATAGTGGCCCCTTCATCATTGACGATATTGCCTGAGTACCAAGACTGGAGGGGGACATTCGTGACAATACCCTAACCTCAGGACAAAAATAATCCATATACATTTTTTTTTTTTTTTTTATTGTATACAAACAATAAATAGGCTAGTATAAAAATATGAAAGATTGCAAGCAGTGCGTGACTTCAAAGAAAGTCTGCTAGCTCATGACCAGATCTTTTACCTTAAGATCTATACTGTACATGATAAACTGGGAACATCCTTGTGTCCCTAACTAGAACTATAAACTCTTTGGAATATTGTTCTAACCTTAACAACTTGGTGTGGAAGAGTGGCTGGTGCATGTGATAATGAAGATGTATGAGGATTCGCGAAGTGCGGTGAGGGTGAAGGGTGTACTGAGTGATGAGTTCGCAGTCCGTGTTGGAGTCCATCAGGGTTCAGTGTTAAGCCCTCTCCTCTTTATTATGGTCTTGGAGGCGCAGTCTAGAGTTTTTAGAGGCGGACTCCCGTTGGAACTGTTTTATGCAGACGATTTAGTCCTAATAGCTGACAGTATGCAGGATGCTGAGGCCAAATTCAGAGAGTGAAGAGAGGGCATGGCGAGCAAGGGTTTAAGAGTCAATATTAACAAAACCAAGGTTATGCATTGTAGATTGAGACGAGGCAATGTGGAAAAGAGCGGTGCATACCCATGTGCAGTGTGTGGAAAGGGAGTGGGCGTTAACTCAATTCAATGTAGCATCTGTCGATGTTGGGTACACCATGGGAGTAAGCGCTGTAGTAGAATAAAGGGGCCCTTGCCGAAGGATAAGTCAGAAATAGAGAAATTTGAGTGCGTAGTGTGCAAAGGCGAGCTTGTGTTAATTGATGATCCTGTGGCTGTGAATTTTGGAAATGAGTCTTTGGAGCTGGTGAACAAGTTTTGTTACCTAGGAGATACCATCTCTGCCGGTGGTGGGGCCGAGGCTGCCACTGTTGCTAGAATTAGGTGTGGCTGGGGGAAGTTCAGAGAATTGATGCCAATCCTGATTTCTGACCAAGAAAAGAATGCCTCTCCCCCTGAAGGGAAAGGTGTATGCCTCATGTGTAAGAAGTGCAATGACGTATGCCTCAGAAACATGGGCCGTTAAAGTAGAGGATGTCAACAGAATGGAGCGTAATGAGATGAGAATGGTGAGATGGATGTGTGGGGCCAGGCTACAGGATAGAATAACAAATGTTGAGCTGAGGATACGTTTAGGTATAAAGAGTATTAGCGAGGTGATGCGTACAAGTAGACTGGGATGGTATGGACATGTGGAGAGAATGGATGAACAAAATTGTGTGAAAAAATGCAGGTCTGTGATTGTGGAGGGAGCTGCACCAAGGGGTGGACCGAGGAAGACCTGGGATCGGACTATACACGCCAATCTCAAATCCAAAAACTTGACAAGTGAAGCAGCCCTTAACAGGGTTGCCTGGAACGCCGCCATTAGGACAAGAGACTGAAACTGCACTTATGTGTGGAACACTCAGTCTTAAAATTTGATGTATGTATGTATGTATGTATGTATTTGTACAGTGTATATACTGGTATGTTTGTACATTCTGGTAATCCTATATACAGTAGAACCCCGCCCATCTGGTGCTCTCAGATCCAGAAACCCAAGAGATCCAGACAGGCATTTCGATCCAGACTCATGTTTCAGCCAACCAGACTTGTCTGGATGGCTTGGGAAAAATATAAGTCAATCCGGAAACGATGGAGACGAATACAAGTTTCCACACATATTATTTACATCCAGGGTTCGATATCCAGACTTGTATGCCAGCCATCGGATTTGTCTGGATGGCTGCAACCTAAGTCTGGTTGTTAAGTTAGATATCTGGACTCATGTTTCAGCCATCCGGACTTTCGACAGATCTGGACTTTTGGCAGATCTAGACAGGGTTCTCCCCCAATTAGTCTGGATGGGTGAGGTTTTACTGTAGTTGCAACTATGATAGATTTCTTAAAATAAAAATTTTGAACCGTCATACCAGTTCGATCACAGCTCGTGATTTATCACAATCTCCGGCGGAAGGGGTCTTCGTGGGGCTTTGGACTATTCAGCATCCCCCCCCCCCCTTTTTCTCACCTTAACCTTAATAATAATAGCACAGAGCCTACGAGACCTTCTGTTGTAAAGCTACACAGCTACGTTTTTGGCTTGTCCAGAGCGACCGACAGGTATCGTGTTAGGAAAGTATGGTTTGATGCCCACAATTGAGTGTTGGCAATGTCGTCTATAGAGAAATTTTGTAAAAATCTGAGAGAGACGGCCCACTTCCTGATGTCGTGGGCCCTGCCCACTATGCTGGGATTACTTTCTTTAATAACATCTACAAACAGAGAAGCCAATTTTCTTCTACTAACACGATTACCTGCCTGGTTCACCCACAGAAAGCCTGGTTGTCGAGGGTGAGCTGCCCTCATAAACTTAACTAAGGCCTCCACTGGACATAAAATATGATGAGTGTGTCCGCGTTTTAACGCCGGAACCGAAAATTCTGAGAAAACATGATCAGAGTGTTCATTATTAGCAATAAATGTGAGGGACGGCGCGATTTGGACCTTGTCGTGCAGTCTCCCAAACCTAAGGCAATTAGGTTCGTTGCTCATCTCCGCCAGCTCAGAGACCCTATTTCCTGTAGCTAAAACCAGCAGGAACACAGCCTTTGTAATGAATCAAAATCTGGCGCATTATTATATTTGCGCGATTTAAGCAAAGATAAGGCTTTATCAAGCGACCATTGAGCATGAGCTGACGTGGTGGTGGGCGGAGCTTGAAATACGCCCTAATAAACCCTTTCTCCTCCGCCTGCGGTATCGAGAGACCAGCGAAACATGGTTGTGTTTGAGCGCCTGACACAGTCGAGGTCGCCGGATCCACCGCCAGGTGATACCTTTGCTTACTTCAGTTCTGGCCCAGGTTCGCTTGGGCCAGGCTCTGTGGCATACTTGGAACGACCCCGTCTGCAAACTGGGTCCGTTTGGTGGAGCAACTCTCGAATCCGACACGCCTAAGCACGGCCCCGGGAGACAGAGAGCTTGGTTGGCTAGTTTTTTGGAAGGGGTGGTGGGTTGGTATCAGACGGTTGGCTAGTCTTGGCTGGCGTCTGTCCCTGATTTGGTTTGGGGTGTGACTTACCTCTATAACCTGAGTATTTACCTTATTTATTAGTGGCCCCTCCATCATTGACGAACATGCCTATTACATAAGGCATCCTCTTCAAACACTAATCCGCCGTAGTTTGAATCTACCGCGCAGAGCATTTAAAATCTGAGGAGCCTTCATCATGAGCGCACGCAACCTCACTCATGGCTTCAGTCATTATGAATTGGGTTCTCACTACGAAAAAACTTTGTAAAAAATAAAAACAAAAAGAAAATAAGAATAACTATCCAATAAGCTTTCCATCATATCGTGGATGTACATGTGTGGATCTTTGACCAGACGCTGATTCAGGCGTCATACTTCCTTCTCTGCTCTGCGGTCAACCGGCCCGGATGTGTCTCTCCACGTTCCGCTGGTTCCGCATTTGCTGCGTCCCTAGTGAGTTTTTTCTCATTTGTTTACTCCGGGATGTATCGAGTAAGGTTAGGATATGCGTAGCAGGAGTGTCCTGGGCTGGTTGCCCGCAGTGCAGTGTATTTTGGGTCGTGTGTTTGGGGCATCTATTTTGGATGTACCCTCGTGGTCCTGTTGTGGACAGGTGAACTTTTTCACAGTTAGCTAGCTTTGTGATGCAGGCGGCTTTCATTACGCGTTATTGCTTCCTTTTATCTTTCTGATGAGGTAGCGTATTTTTGCTGACGTTCCCAGCGTATTTTTCTTCACTTAGTGAAGTTTTTGCTGGGTCCCGAGTCAGTTCTTCCCTTTGCCGGAAGTATTTGCTACAGTGGTGTGTTGGCGGTGGTTCCTGTTGTGATATAATTCAGTGCTTTTTGTTTATATTCCGACATGTTACTGTTATCCGTCTGCCTAGGCCTAGCCAGCCTCTCGTAGCTTTTCCACATATACAAGTGTTATTGATTTATTTTCTAAATATGTACTACTGTGTCATGTGTGTCCTGGTTTAGTTGTGTATTGGCTAATTCCACGGACTATTTATGTGTCCTGGGTTAGTTGTGTATTGGCTAATTCCACGGACTATGTTGGGCCCGGCGTTAGTTGTGTTTTGGCTACGCCTCGGTCCGGTGTTGCGTTCAGATGGTATCTGGACGGGGTGGGTTTTTTCCGGCGGGTTTTTCTCGGTTTCACCTTGATAACCCCGGCTGGTTGCCGAGTTTTGGCCACGCGTGGTTTAAAACAGGCTTGTTTCCCCGGCGAGTGGGTGTCTGTGGCTCCCCAGGACTGCGTCTCTGGGGTGCCTGTTTCAGGCTCCTTATGATTCCCGGCGGGTTGGCTGTACCCATCTAACAGTGTTCATACGGACACGTGTTGTTTGTAGTTTTTTCGGTTTTGCAAAGCCAATATAAAACTATGCTGTTGTTGTATTTCCTCCCCGGCAATCTTTTAGATCTGAGTGAGGAAGTAAAAGGAATTAGTGAGGTAAAAAATTAGTGGACAAGGGTAGAGAGTGCCACGATGGTAGCCCTTGAAGAAATTGTGAAGGAGCAGAAGGAAGAGAGAGAAAAGGAAAAGAAAGAGTTTGAAAAAAATGTAGTGCAAGTTTTAAAGAAGAAAGAGAAGGTAGTGAGAGAGACAATAGATAGAGGTAAGTGTGTAGTAATCTTTGGAGATGTGGAAGAGCACCTGGCAGATATGAAGGTAAGAAAGGAAAGGGATGTTGTGAAAGTCAAGGGGATACTGGATTACTTAGACGAGGGTTATGGATGGGTAAAAGAATTGGAGGAGGTGAGAAGGTTAGGAAAATAAAAGAAGGGCGAGATGAGACCACTAAGAGTGGAACTAAAGTTTAGATCAACAGCAGAAGCAGTAGCCAATGTGAGCTGGAAATTAAATTCGACAGAGCTGAATCATATAAGGGTAAAAAAGGACCTAAGTGTAGAAGAACAAGAACAGTTAAGGGAACTCCAAGCTAAGGCTGATGAAGAGAATGGAAAGTTGTCTGAAGAGCAAAAGAAGATTTTTTTTGGAGAATAAGGGAAGGGCAAGTAAGGAAGTGGTACATCAGGAGCCACCAAGAACCGAAAGTAAGAGGAGTGATAGGGAAAGAGACAGAGAGACAAGTACGAAGTCAAAGCAAGGAGACGGAGCGAGAGATAATGCAGGGAGCAGGGGACCGGAGAGAGAGTCAGGATGTGGTGGAGGTGGAACAGAGGGAGAGAGAGGGGGAGGGAGGAGAATAGAATTAGCAGGGGAGGTGGAACTGGGTCAGGGAAGGGATGGAGGAGGAGGTGAACCTGGTAGGAGGCAGAGAGGGAAGAGAAACAAGGAGGTGGATTCAAATATACTGTGCTACTACACTAATATAGATGGAATAAACAGTAAAAAGGTAGAGTTAGATGATATATTAAGAAAAGATCAACCACAGATAGTCTGTTTGACGGAGACAAAGCTGAACCAGGACTTTGACAGCAACATAGTGTTTAGTGAAGGATATAATATATGGAGATATGATAGGAAGGGTAAAAGGGGAGGTGGAGTGGCAGTATTAGTTAAGAACCCTATGACAGCAAAGCATGTGGAGTTAAATAATGACAAGGCAGAAATAATGGCAGTTGAACTCAATGATATAGAAGGAAAAAATCTAGACATAGCAGTAGCTTACATGCCACCAAAGACCAGAGCATGGAGGGAGTTGTAGTTGTTGTTGTTGTTGTTGTTGTTCCCTAAGCTGCCTGGCCGAACAGCCCCGCTGTTTGAGGAGATGGTAGAGGATATGATTCAGTCGTTGAGAAGATTGCTTTTAAGGAAGAATCGATTGATCTTGGTAGGAGATTTCAACTGTAGTGAGGTTGATTGGGAATCGGGAGATGCAGGGCCAAATCAGAGATCTTGGGGAAGTCGGCTAGTGGAGTTGGTTACGGAAAATGTACTTGCACAACATGTGAAGGAAAATACAAGAATGAGGGGTAATAACGAACCTTCTAAACTCGATCTGATTTTTACAAAAGATCCTCACGAAATTAGTGATATAAACTATCTACTGTATGTCCTGTAGGTAAAAGTGATCACCTATTACTAAAATGGAAGTTGACCTCGAGTAATGCCAATAGATTAGACAATAGCTATATAAATGACAGATTAAATTATAGTAAAGCTGATTATGTATCCTTGAAAAGATATTTAGAGGGAGTAGATTGGGATCTTATTTTTAAGGAACAGGACGTACAAGGTAAATATAGTAGATTCCTCGAAATTTATAGAGTAGGAACCAATCTGTTTGTCCCAAGATATAAAACTGGAAATTTTACTAAGCAGAAAGAAGGTTTAATTTGAAATGCAAAAGAGCTTTGGGTAGGCGTGATGCAGCTTGGGCTAGATTAAGAAGAAGGAACACTGAGAGTAATCGGAATAAATATAAACAGGAGAGGAATAGATATGTTAACATAATTAGGCAAGTTAAAATGAACTATGAGAAGAACATAGTAAATAAATGTGAAAGTGACCCTAGATTATTTTATAAATATATAAACAGTAAGTTGAAGGTAAAGAAACAAATTACTAAATTAAGAGTTGATGCTAGGACGTATGAAAATGTATCGGACATGTGTGAGGTAATGAATAACAAATTGGGGTCAGTTTTTACTAGAGAGGAAGGTTTTGACGAACCACAGGCGGGAGTACTGGAGAGTGGTCTTAGTAAGATTGAAATAACTAGAGATGAGCTGTTATCTGCGATGAGAGGACTTGAAGTAAGGAAAGCTATGGGACCGGATGAAGTGTCTGCCTGGGTTTTAAAGGAGTGTGCAGAGCAATTAGTGGAGCCAGTGAGGGACATAATTCAAGCTTCCTTAGATAAAGGACAGGTTCCTGTTGAATGGAAAAGAGCTAATATCATTCCGATATACAAGAATGGAAACCCTGAGGACCCTCTAAACTATAGACCAGTTTCACTTACTAGTATTGTATGCAAGATTTGTGAAAAGCTAATTAGGAAGAGATGGATGAAAATGTTGGAGAGAAAGAAGATAATAACCCCAAAGCAATTTGGATTCAGAGAAGGGACATCTTGTGTTACCAGTTTGCTATGTTATTACAGTAGGGTGATAGATGTACTCCAAGAAAGAGGCGGATGGGTGGACTGCGTCTACTTAGACCTTTCCAAAGCATTCGATAAGGTACCACATAAGAGATTGTTATCTAAGCTTGAGACGCTAGGATGTGTCAGGGGGAGTTTGCTGAAATGGATGGAGAGCTATTTAACAGATAGGGAAATGAGGACCAACATTAGAGGAACTTACTCATCGTGGCGGAAAGTTGAGAGTGGTGTGCCGCAGGGATCTGTGTCGGCACCTCTCATGTTCCTTATTTACGTGAATGACCTGCCGATAGGCATAAATCCCTACATGTCAATGTTTGCAGATGACGTAAAAATTATGAGACAAATAACAAATAAAAGTAGTTGTGAGGAGCTGCAAGGGGATTTAGATAAAATATACGAATGGAGCACCAAGTGGAAAATGAAATTTAATATAAGTAAATGCCATGTGTTACATATGGGAAGAAGTGTGAATAGACCAAATTGGGAGTACAGGATGGGAGATAATATAATTAGCAAGGCCGAAAAAGAAAAGGATTTAGGGTTGATTATACAAGATAATTTGTCGCCAGAGAAACATATTAACAAGCTCTTTAGCGGAATGTATGCAATGGCCGGGAATATGAAGGTTGCTCTGAACTACTTGGATGAGACCATGGTAGCGAAAATTATGAAGAGTATGATTAGACCAAGATTGGAGTATGCAGCAGTGGTGTGGTCCCCGCATCTAAATAAGCATATTCACAAGTTAGAAAGAATCCAGAGAGCAGTTACTAGATTTGTTCCAAGTCTCCGAGAACTGCCATATGAAGGGAGGCTAGACAAATTAAATCTACCAAGTTTAAAAGAGAGGAGAGAGAGGGGAGACATGATAATGATGTACAAATGCACCCGGGGGCTGGAGAGGCTGGATAGGGAGGATATGTTAATTATGGATACAGGAATAACTAGAGGCCACAGCTACAAAGTAAAAAGACCTACCTGCAAGAACGATATCAGGAAGTTTAGCTTCCCCTATAGATGTATTGACAAATGGAATGGGCTGGAGGAGGAGGCGGTAGGGGCACGGAACATCCATATTTTCAAGAAAAAATTGGATAAAAAGTAGACTGAGAGACGGGACAACACGAGCTTAGCTCAACTCCTGTAAACTACAATTAGGTAAATACAATTAGGTAAATACAAAGAAGTGGGGATAGGAACAATTGGGGTTAACTGTTAAACTTTATATCACTCGGCGGGTGCAACCTGGAAGGGTGGGATGACCGAATTTGCAAAATTCAGTTTAGTTGATAGTTTTTAGTTCCCCCCTGGGGGTTAGGGAATAGAATATGCCCCACGTGCCTTCTGCGTGTCGTAAGAGGCGACTAAAGAGGTTGGGTCGGTGGGCTTGCGACCCCCACCCGGAAAAAATATCTAAGCAAAGAAAAACGAACGAACAGCCTCGGATGCGGACGGAACCAACGTTGACGAACCACGACCGACTAAGGACATGCCTTCGGACATTCTGAGAATGGCTACGTGGAATGTTAGTGGCATGAATGATGGCACAAAAGAGAGAGAGGTTCTGGAAGTGTTAGTGAATGCCAGGCTGGATGTATGTGGAATGACAGAGACCAAATGGAAAGGTTCAGATGTGAGAGAGTGGGAGTGTGGAATGGGTGTGTGTGCTGGAGTGAGTGAAGGAACAGCGAGAGAAGGTGCATGTTTGTTTGTAAGTAGCAAATGGAAGGAATGTGTAAGAGAGTATGGGTCTGTGGGTTCAAGGATTGTGTGGGTGAAAATGAAAGTAGGAATACAAACGTGGGTGATTGTATGCGTGTATGCCCCGACAGAGGATATACTTGAAAGAAAGAAAGAGGAGTTCTGGATGAATGTGGAGGCGTGCCTGGAGAAGTTTGACAAGAACGAAAGAATATTTCTGATTGGGGATATGAATGGTAAGGTGGGTGATAGGAAAGTTGAGGGAGTGGTGGGAGGGTGGGGGGTACCATCAGAGGTGAATGGGAATGGTAGTGCACTTGTGGACGTATGTGTGGGCTGTGGATAGCCAACACCTTCTTCCGACACAGAATGATCCACAGGTACACGTGGAAACGGATGTTGACGATGAAGGATAAGACAGTGGTGGAACGAAAGTCATTGATTGATTATGTATGTGTGGATGAACGAATGAAGAAATCTGTGATGGATGCTAGGGTGTATAGGGGTATTGGAGGGGGTCTGTCTGATCATTATGTAGTGGTAGCTAAGGTTAGGATACAAAAGAAGTGGGTGAGGAGAGCGGGAGGGAGGCGAGAGGAGGGTGGAATGGTGAGGAGGGTGGAGAGGTTGCAGGAGGAGGAAGTCAGGGAGGAGTACAGGAGAGCAGTGGAAAGACGACTAGGTGGGTTCGACCTGGAAGTTATGGAGGAAGTGGAGGAGATGAGCAAGGTGTTTAAGGATGAGATCTGTGCAGCATGTGAGGAGGTGTGTGGAGTGAGGAGAAGAGGGAGGGGAGTGAAAGGTACAGCATGGTGGACAGAAGAGGTAAGAATAGCTGTGGAAGAAAAGAAGAAAGCATATAGAGAGTGGTTGGGTAGTAGAGGGAATGAAGATTCCGAGAGACAGAAACGAGTGAGGTACGTGGAGAGTAAGAGGGTGGTGAAGAGAGTAGTGAAGGAAAGTAAGAGAAGAGTAGATGAGGAATTTGGAAGGAATCTGAGTGTAAAATGGAGGGAGAGTAAGAAACTGTTCTGGAAAGAAGTCAAGAAAGTTAGGGAAGGTAGCAAGGGAAACAGTAAGGGTGTGAAAGATAAGAATGGGAGAATGCTAGCCGAGAAGCAAGAGAGAGTCGAAAGATGGAGGGAGTACTTCAGTGAGTTGCTAAATGAAAGGAATGAAGAGCCAGCAAACATAGCTGGATATGGTATGGGAGGGAGAAGAAGAGAAGTAGTGGAGGAGGAGGTGGGGATCAGGAGGTCAGAAGTGTGGGAAGCCATGAAAAGAGTGAAGTTGGGGAAAGCACCAGGAACAGATGGAGTGTGTGGGGAAATGTTGAGGTATGGTGGTGAGATAGTGATAGAATGGGTATGGAAAATGTGCAAACTAGCATGGGAGAAGGGGAGTGCACCCGATGACTGGAAGACTGGCATAATAGTCCCCCTATATAAGGGCAAAGGGGAAAGAGGAGTGTGTGGTAACCACCGAGGAATATGTCTTCTAAGCGTAGTAGGGAAGGTATACAGTAGGGTAGTGATTGAGAGAGTGAGAGTGAGAACGGAGAAATGGATAGGCGACGAGCAGGGAGGTTTTAGGAAGGGAAGAGGATGTGTAGATCAGATTTTTACCCTGAATTGTGTTGTGGAGAAGTATCTGGAGAAGAAACAAAAGGTGTATGTTGCCTTTATGGACTTGGAGAAGGCCTATGACAGAGTGGATAGAGAAGGTTTGTGGAAAGTACTTAGAATATACGGAGTAGAGGGCAAGTTGCTGAAAGCAGTGAAGAGCATGTATGAGGGTGCAAAGGCGGCAGTACGTGTGGAGAGTGAGCAGAGCGAGTTCTTTGACCTGAATGTTGGTTTGAAACAGGGGTGTGTGATGTCCCCGTGGTTGTTTACTGTATATATGGATGGAGTTATGAAAGAAATACTATCAAGAGCAGTGGATGTTGGTGTATCGCTGAAAAGGGAGGGAATTGAGTGGAAGCTACCTATACTGCTGTTTGCGGATGATACAGTTCTGATGAGTGATAATGAATGGGAGTTGCAGGGTCTGGTAAATGAGTTTGGAACAGTGTGCGAAAAACGGAATTTGAAGGTAAATACGGGGAAGAGCAAGGTTATGGTCTTCGAAAGGGGTGAAGTCACAGAGTGTGAGGTGAAGCTGAACGGTCAGGCTATGGAGATCGTCAACTCTTTTAAGTATCTGGGCAGTGTGTTGAGTAAAGATGGGACTATGGATGAAGAGATGCGGGAGAGGGTACAACAGGGGAAGAGGGTTGTAGGAACGCTAAAAGCAGTAACAAGAAATAGGGTGGTCAGTATGGAAGTGAAGAAGTCCTTGCATGACAGTGTGGTAATCCCGACACTGACTTACGGAAGCGAAGCATGGACGTTGGTTGAGAGACTCAGACCAAGAGTGAGAGCAGTGGAAATGAATTACTTAAGGAGTGCGTGCGGAGTTACATGGAGGGATAGACAGACTAATGAGGAAGTAAGAAGGAGGTGTGGTGTGGAGGTAGATGTGCTGGAAAGTGTGAAAAGGAACAACTTGAGATGGTTCGGCCATATGGAACGTATGGAAAGCGAGAGAATGACTAAGAGGGTGTACGAGAGCGAGGTGGAGGGACAGAGGGGGAGAGGTAGACCGAATATGAGGTGGAAGGATGGAGTGAGGAACTACATGAAAGAAGGCGGTGCTGGTTGGGGGGAGGGGCGTCGACTGACTGGGGACAGAGGTGCATGGGGGCGGTTCGTTCGTGGCCACCCCTTCGGGGATCACGGCGTCAGGCAATAGATAGATAGATAGTTTAGTTGACCAGACAATTGAGGGATGCATTGTGTATCGCCTCCTTCAACATACGGCGCTTTAGGGCACAATTGGGGTTAACGTTTTTTAAACTAATATTCACACCCGGCGGGTGCTCCTTGGAAGGGTGGGAATAACGAATTTACAATTCAGTTAGTTAACCTGACAATTGAGGGATACGTTTTGTATCGCCGCCTTCAACATACGGCGATCTAAAAAGATACTTCGGGAGAAGTTAGATCTCGTATATTTGTCAGGCTTCCCAGTTTTTCATCTACGAGATAATTCGGGGGCCGGCGTCTTTTTTATTTATTTTTTTTCCAAAATTGAATCTTGAAACAAACACCACCGGAAAGACTTAATCTGTTATAAACGCCATGCTGGTCTTTAAATATTATGTCAGAGGGTATTCATAAATCTTTTGGACAAATTAAGATATTCTGATATCTTTTACTTAGGAAACCCCACCGCGTAGCGAGCTGTAGTCGTTGAGTATTACGTCTCGTTACCCGGCGGGTTATTTAACACTTGTGTGCGAACATGATTGGGTTAACCTTATGAGCATTAATTCCTGGAAATTTTCTTTTTTTCCAGAGCTGGGTCCCGGCGGGTCTATGCAGAACCTGGAGTAAGTTTCCCACCAGTCTCTGTCATGGCTACCTTTGCCCCGGTTTTTGCTTTATGCATTACGCCCTCCTGTTCAGGTATCCCTATTTTTGCGCACACCCTTTGTATAAAATATGTTAAAATGTCTCGTTTGGTGTGGGTTACCTTTCCGGCGTTTTTCTCGTTGCTCCGAGAACACCGTTTTTGTTTACCGAGTTTTAGTCAGGATGGCTAAAATAGGTAAGTTACCCCGACGAGTTTGGTCGCTTGAGGGCTCATCTGAAACTGCGTTTTCTATGGTCGAGCCTGGGATCAGGCTTCCTGGGTTATTCCCGTCGAGGAGGGCTCCACACAGTTATCTAGGTGATCATGCTGACACCTGTTGGACATGGTTTTCTCTGCTTTTCAAAGCCATTGAAACAATGCTGTCTGTTTGCTTGGTCGTTCCCTCCCGGAGACCTTTTTACAAAGAGGTCTGGGGCAGGTATAATTGGTTTGACATTGCATATAAAACCCGGCGGTTGTACCTTCGGGTGGTTATATTAACGGATTTGCGATTCGCTATAATTTGCCAAACAATTGATTGATACAATAGGGTATCACGGCCTTCAAGACGGCGATCTATGAGGGCTTCTGGGAGAAGCCGGATTAGAGTTTAAGATAGGCTTAGACTTTTTATGGGATAACAAGATGCTTGAATCTTACTAGTGTTTCAAGTGTACAGGGATATTTGAAAGACTTCATCTTTAATAAAGATATGCTTCATCTTTATGAGGATTCAGAAGTTATGCTTAATTCTTTTGGACAGGTAAAAGATATGCTGAAATCTTTAATAAGCCATTGAAACAATGCTGTTTGTTTGTTTAGTCTTTCCCTCCCGGCGACCTTTTTACAAAGAGGTCTGGGGCAGGTACAATTGGTTTGACATTGCATATAAAACCCGGCGGTTGTACCTTCGGGTGGTTATATTGGGAGGTTTGACGTACCTCCCAACCTACCAAATAGGAAAACCTACTATTTGGTAGTAGTCTTGGAAAATCCAACGTCAAGGCTATTAACCTAATTGCAATGACGACTTGTCTATTTTGACTGCTATGTCGTCATTCCAACCGCGGTTAAAAAGAAAACGTCTAGAGTCTACTCCTTATCTTGCTCTAGGAGACGTTGTACATTAACCAAAACTACCACCGAAGGTGAAAAAAGTATAGAAGAGAAGAAAAAGGGGTTTACCTTAGTTACCGCTCAAGGCCCATCCCGTGTTCCGTCATGCGCCGATCCCTGTCGAACGTGCGCATGAGCGACCCTCTCTTGTTATCACATCTCACGTCAGCAGAAGAACGCGGATGGGCAGGGGTCCGGCGTGAGGGAGGGTATTATGTACGTTGGATTTTCCAAGACTACTACCAAATAGTAGGTTTTCCTATTTGGTAGGTTGGGAGGTACGTCAAACCTCCCAATTTGTTAGTAGTCTTGGCAAATCCAACGTCAAGGCTGCATAACAAATAGGAGGAGGACATCCAAGCCCAACATACCAAAAAAACGAATGCATAAGACAAAATTATGAATGACAAAGAAACACAATTTAAACAAGAGAGTTTAATAAAAGAGTGAAAAACTGAGGAGTAGCTAAAAAGAGCAGTTTTAACACGTGCCCGTCATTCATAGTAATGCAAAATCATAGACTTGTCTTAAACCAAAAAGTACTGTACACAAAATCCCTTTTCTTCCAAAACGAACAAAAACATGGATCACATAAACAAAACACAATTTTCAATGAGGCAAAAACACTTATGTACTGTATACATATAACATAATCCCAAACTTGCAATCCAGTGTTGCAAACCCGTACTTCCCTCCCCCCCTTTTCTAAAGAAAACAAAGTAAAAGAAAGAGTGACTAGGGGGGAAGACCAGGCAACTTCGCGAGAGCCCTAGGAAACACGACTCCCGAGAGCTATCACAGGCCGAGGGGGTCTAACAATGGACATGGAGAGGTAGGAGGAGACGAAGGTATGGACAGAAGACCACAAACCCGCCGAGGCGACGTCAGGCAACGAACGAGTCTGCAGGAACCGTAAGGAGGCAGCAAAGGATCGCACATCGTGCGCAGAACCCCGACAAGCAGGGTTACTGGCACGAATGACCCGACAAATGTGGCGTCCTATCTGTACCTTCGAGAGCCTCCTACCAGTCCGAGGAGACACCCACACAGCAGTACCCGAAGTCGGAGCCACAGACTCAACATAGGAGTGCAAGGCCTGCACCGGGCACAACACATGGTGAGTATGCCCACGCTTTAAAGCCTGGATGGTGAAAGGCTTGAAAACGTGGGTCTCTCTCTCATTCTTGGCAACAAAATGAGGGGAGGGGGCTAACGTGACGACATTCAAGGACGGGGAGAAGCGCATGCATTCCTGGGACCGCGACATGGCAGCGAGTTCAGACACCCTATCCCCAGTGGCCAGAGCGACAAGGAAGAGTGTACGCTCCAGCAACTGAACCGGTGTAGTATCCCGTGTATATGTGTGTGAAGCCAGAAGGTCCAGAGCACGCCCCAGATCCCACTGAGGAGGGATCTGGCGCGGAGGCGGTCGCTCCCTGAAGGCAGCCTTCATGAAGGAATCCAGCTCCTTCGGAGGAACGACCAGCCCAGTGACGGACTCAAAGACCTCCCGGATGGCAGACAAGTGGTTACGTATAGTGTTGACTTGAAAGCGACGTGTACGGAAGAGGTGAAACAAGTAGTGTAGGACGAGGGAAGGAGAGCTAACAGTCTGGCGAGTGTCCTGTATCCACCTAGTAAAAGACCTCCAGTGGGACTCGTAAGTCCCCCAAATCGAAGACGTCCATGAACGCTTCAGGAAGTCAGTCAGGTCCCGTCCGTGGACTGGGAGCCACCGTGCCTCACGAACATCCACGATGCGAAGGCCAACGAGGTCCGCAGGTCGCCAACCTGGCTCAAGTGGAAGTTTGAGAGAGGGAGAGGGACCGGACTCGGGCACCACCGCTTCAACTGGGAGTACCAAGCCTGGGCTGGCCACAGAGGCGCGATTAGCCAGACTCTGCCGCGGTACAGCCGCAGCCGCGCGAGGACTGTGCACATCAACAGTGCGTCTGGTGGCGGAAATATGTATATCGACTGCCACCTGCTCCAGTCTTCCATGAAAGCGTCCGGACCCCCCTCCGGAGTGCGAGTCCGGAGGGATAGGTACTGAGGCAACTTGCGCGTCTCCTTCGATGCGAACAAGTCGACCTCCGGAACACCCCAGGAAGCTGCGAGGTCGTCGAATACAGTCTGTTTCATTGCCCATTCTACAAGAACGCCCTGTCCTCGCGACAGGGCGTCCGCCCACAGGTTGGCAGTCCCGGGCAGGTAGGAGGCGTGCAGGGAGATGTTGTGTCGGTTCGCGAGGAAGAACAACTTCTCTGAGATCCCCAACAGAGTCAAAGACCTGGAGGACCCCTGCTTTTGGATACAGTGGACAGCTGTCTGATTGTCCATCCTGAAGGCCACCGACTTTCCCCGAAGGGCCAGCGCGTGGTCCCTCAGGAAGAACAAGGGAACCAACAGTTCGAGGGCATTGATGTGTAGGTGTGTGTGTCCCACCCATCTGCTGTGATGTTGATGTCCCAGGTTGGATTGGTAACCCCACCCTACCTCGCTCGACGCATCTGTATCTACCCAGATCGTCGGCGGGGGGGCGGTCCAGGGCACAGCCGCAGAGAGCGTGCCCCGAGCAACCCAGTGTCCTAAGTGTCTGTGAATGGTACGCGGGATCGGCATGAGCCGATCCATAGGGGCCAACGGAAACACCTTGTTGCCCATGAGTATTAGGCGGCGCAGCCTGAGCCTCCCTAAGGGAATGGTCAGAGCGGCCCAATTCAGCGAACCCACTAACGAGTCCCAGATCCTCCTCGTGAGGGAGACCGAGTGCAACACGGCGAAGACCTTCCTGCGAAGTTTCACCGCGTTTGGCTGACTCTGGGTCACTGTAGCGTTGGTCAGATCCCATTCGAGACCTACCCACGTCACGACACGCGACGGGGTCAGGCGTGACTTGGGAATATTGATTTTGAACCCTAACTGTGTGATGTGTTGAACTTACTGTGAGGGTGTCGTGGACGCACTGTTCTAGGGTGTCTGAAACTATCAACCAGTCGTCCAAGTAAAACAGGATCTGGAGGCCGCCCCTGAGGAGAGGATCCAGAGCCTGCTTTACCAGTTTCGAGAAGATCCGCGGCGCGATGTTGAGACCGAAGGGAAGTCTGTCGAACATGAACACACGATCGGAAGTCTGAACGGCCAAGAATCGCTGGAAACGAGGATGGATAGGAACGTGCCAATACGCATCCTTGAGGTCCAGCGACACTACCCACGACAGAGGTCGCAGGGCCAGTCGTACCTGGTGCACCGTCAGCATCCGAAACCGTGTGTTCACGATGTGCCCGTTGAGGGCCGACAGATCCACCACCGGTCGCATCGCGTCGCAGTCCTTCTTCGGTACCAGAAAAACACGGGAGAGGAAAACCGGGTGACCGGCTTTCACCTCCTTGACGATTCCCTGCCCGTGCATGGACGTAATCACGTCGGCCACCTCCGAAGAGACAGGCCGGCTTCGTTGACAAGAGCTGAGTGGGGGTCTGGACTTCCATCTCCAGGTTAGACCCCTCCGTGCAATCTTCCGCCCCCACGTCCCTCGTGGCCACCGAAGGGCGCAAGGGCGAAAATAACCTGTGGAAGCCCCCGAGATGAGGTGAGCGACCCTTTCTGCGAGGCGAGAAGGAGAACAAGGAGGAGACCGACCTGGAGAACCTACACATTTGTTGACGTGGAGGGTCCCCCGGGACGGTCCCTACGGTCATAAGAGCCACGTTGACCACCCCTACCCCCCCCACCTCGCCGAAAAGGGCGGGTCACCCCATCCCCTGTCCGTCGTGCGTCTGACCCCGTCGAAGTGCGGCCGGAAGTGGAAGGCTGGCCAGCCCCTTCTCGGCGGGGATGAAAGGGAGCAGGAGCAGAAGTGCGAGGCGGAACCGACGCTCTGGCCGGCAACTTCCCTTTCCTGCGCCCTTTCTTGGCGGCAGCAGTGGCGGCAGCACCCCGAAGGGGACCGGCAGAAGGACGGGACTGCGAAGACCCTGGTCGCGACACAGCGCGTCTTTGCGTGTCGTAAGCAGGGTCCGCTGACAGAGAAGCGTAGCGTTCCCAAGCATCCTGCGCAAAAAGCCCCGATGTATATAGCTCAGAGTATAACAGACCCTGACGAATATCCAAAGGGGCCTTCCGGCAGAACGAGGACCTTACCGTCTGGCGTTGTCGAGTTGCCTCGCACAAAACCGCCTTCAGCTCGGGAACCAAAGACACCGCGAGCTGAAGGTGGATCCGCCGAACGTGGTCCAAGCCCTCGCGAAGATCGCCAGGTGCAGTCGCCTCGATAAGTCGCAGGTGGTGAACAGACGTCTGGAGGGAACCTAGAAGACAAGACAATAAGTTCGCCACCCTCTGCCGCAAGGTAAAATCCCTGTCGACAGAGGACTTATCTGGGTGGGAGAAGAACGGGTTAGCAATAGCACAAATTTCAAGTTTGGGAGCGCTAATCCAGGACCAGAACTTGCCATCCAATCCGCCGACAGATACCAGAGGAGGCAAAAGCAGTGACGACTCTGGGGGAGGGACTGAAATAGATCTGTCGACGGAACGGTTGGCAAAGTCTAAGGCCTCAGCAAACCAGGCCTCCAATGGGAGAGGGTTATCGAGCACGACGGCTAAGCCAGGCTTACTGTCGTCGCACAAACCCGTCCCATAGGAGGACAGTCCCGTTAACACAGCCAGGGACTGAACATCCTGAAGGATGTCCTGGCGGCTGAAGTCTGACCAGAGCTTAGTTCGAGGAGCAGACGGGGGCTTGGGCTTCACCGAAAAGTACTGAAGGTCAGTCCTTGTCGGGTACGCCCGCACCTCCACGTCGGCCACCTGACCATCCACCCTGATCGCCCTGAACTGCATTTTATCATTAATTTGGACCGACCAGTCCGAAGGTAGGGCCCTCTCACCTGACGGGAAGTCGGTAGCACGCTCCGGGTGGGAGGCCTGCACCCCCTTCCAAACAGCCAAGGAGCCATAGAGGAGCGACATAGTCCGCGACGGGACCTTGGCCTTTTGGATGGGGGGCAAGCGCGGACCCTGCCCTAGCAGACGGAGGACCCCCGCATGTGAGACAGCAGGGGCAACCACCTGAGCCAGGGCAGGAGCAGTACTAGCCGACGACCGGGCAGGCGGAGAAGCAGGGCGAGAAGGAATGTGGTCCACCGCAGAGGGGAGGGGCCCAAAGCAGGGGTAGGTTGGGTGAGGCGCTGAGGTTGTGTCACCGCCAAGAAGCGCGATAAGAGGGATTCTTGCATCGCCTCCAAGCGCGCGTCGAAGTGTGACACAACCCACCCCTGCATAGCCGAAAATCGATCCGAGAGAGGCGACCCCCCCGAAGATAGTTCGGCCCGCAGGGGCGAGCGAGAGCGAGACCCACGACACGAAACAGCAGCGTCGCGGCCCAAAGAAGGCGAGCGACGACGGCCGTGGCGGTCCTGAGGGTCTCGTTCCCGATCACTAACGCCCGAAGGGGAAACATCACCATCCCCCTCTTCCAGCGACACGTCAGCCCCCGAGAAAGGGGACCCCGAAACCTCGCTATACTCTACCGAGTCAAGCGGCGGGGTACCCTCACAGGGAGCCGGCAAGCGAAGATCAGGAATAGAAGAAGGAAGAGGAGCAGGATGACGGGAGGGGGAAGGCTGGCCGGGTGAAAGGAGGTCAGAAGGAGCCGCGGGGGGAAACAGAGCAAGGATCCCCGGGGCTGAGAGAACAGGGCGGCCCGACACCGAGGCGGAGGAGGGAGGAACCTCCACCTTGGGACGAGACCGAGAAGGAAGAAGAGGCACCGAAGCAGGAGAAGTAGGAGGAGAAGCAACTACATCCTGGCGGACCCTCCTGGACAGAGTAGAAGGAGGGAGCAGAGGGCCAGCTACAGCATGAACATCCGCGCGCGTAGAGGACAAATGAAGAGGACGTCTTTTGTGCAGGGGAAGCGGGCGGAAGGTAGTAGAGCCCCTATCCGGAGAGGCCAGGGGAGGGCGTACAGGGGCAGAGACGCTAACCCCCGGCCTCAGGGCGAGAACCATGACGAGGGTGAACGGCGGAGTCAAGGTGAGCAGGAGGACGAGGAGGGGCAGTAGAGGACGAGCGACGAGGAGAGCGAGAGCGTGGACGGAGCTGGGGATCCACCCGACGATGTGACGACCGACCACGGGACTCAGGGAGGAGGGCCCGAGCAGGGAGAGGGCCAGGTAAACGGCCTCCAGACGGGTCAGGGATGCCCAGGGCGACGCGGATCCGGTCGTCAACAAAGGCCGGGGAACGGTGGCCCACAGTCCTGATGTGGTGGGAGACCACCGCCCACACAGACTGAAGGGATGCAGAGGCCACTGCCGCGTCAGAGGAACCAGGGTGATGGTCCACCACATCCACCAGGTCCATACACGGGCCACACAAAGCAGGGAGGTAGGCCGTAGAGGACACACATTGAGAGTGGCGTAAGCAGGACCTGTGGCAGTCCAAGCACGGGGAGCCACAGCCCTGGCGAAAGCAAGGCATCCCACCTGCAACGGAAGAACACACACCATAAGCAGCACGTTGACGGAGTAAGTGAAGATAATGTCCAATAAAAACCAGGGAATGAGCATGGGTAAACAGGAACACACATGCAAACTGGAAGTCGTACTCACTCTAAACCGGGAGCACCGATGGAGGTGAGGAGGGCGGGTGAGGCGGAAGAGCACAAGCAGAACCTGCAAAGATGGAGAAAGTGTTAACCACCACTCAACACCTCACATGCAGGGTCCATAACACCAGGAAAGTGCATACACCAATATAGTACCAGGCAACAAGATGACACAAAAAAGGGTCACCGGGAAAGCCAACTATAACCGCAAATTTGCGGGCCAATGGAGGCATAACCGTACCGACACAACCCTCCCGCCTCACCGCGAGACCCCCCAGCGATCTCCGCAAATTTGCGGGGAGCCGAAACGTCCGTGGACCGAATCGAGCACTCCGCAAATATGCGGGACCGGCCGAGATGGTCCGGCGCCGAAAAAGCGAGAGGAGCGTCTAGGGAATACCAACACAGGCCCAGAAAAAAGCGTCAACTCCTTATGACTCGAAGCGACGATGGCCATCAAGCTGAGCAGTGTCTTCCTTGATAATATCCTGACTCAACCGGTCAAGGGAGAGGCAAGGAAGACACACCAGGGGAGAGGAGGCACATCCCCCAGGAACCACCCCACCCACAGAGATAGAGCAAAGCCCATGAGGAGAAGTGGCAGGAAGGGTGGTTTGGCACAAACAGGGGCCCCCGTAGGGTACCCCAGGATTGGGCAAAAGGGAATGAAAGGATGGAGGTGAAAACAGTAAGGGAACACAAAAACCAGTAAATGAAACTGGCGAGAAAAAGGGTGGCCTAGCCGTGAGGAGAGAATGTGTCAGGGGCGAAAAACCCTGTGGTGTGAGGGAGAGGCCCCCGTGGGGTACCCCTGGATATCACGAACCACCAAGCGCCCAGGCCCTTGAGACACAGTGAAGGCTCGAAAGGGGGGACTCGGGAATAACGCTAATAATGCGGCCGACACAAACCCTACAAACAGCACCGCCACCACGAAATCTCAGATAGTGAACCAACTGTACACCTAGGCTATGAAAATATGAAAACTCATAGGGCATAGCAATTCCTGAATGAGAAACAAGCTAGGCTAAAATAAGCTAAACTATGCCCAGACTAACAGGAAAAAAGAATATGAAAAGAGAAAGGAATGAAAAACACATACGAGGAACGCCAGGCGCCCCCGTACCTTCGGTAGCTATTTCCACACGCGTCTCCATTAAACACACTGAGGAGCCCATTTACGTGTGCCCTAGATCACGTAACATCTGTCTAACAAAAAGAAGGCCAGAAAAGCCGAAACAAACCTAAAACAGGGTGAATTGAAGGAGCACAACAAAAGCGGACTCAACAATGGCGACGCGTGAAAAAATGATAACAAGAGAGGGTCGCTCATGCGCACGTTCGACAGGGATCGGCGCATGACGGAACACGGGATGGGCCTTGAGCGGTAACTAAGGTAAACCCCTTTTTCTTCTCTTCTATACTTTTTTCACCTTCGGTGGTAGTTTTGGTTAATGTACAACGTCTCCTAGAGCAAGATAAGGAGTAGACTCTAGACGTTTTCTTTTTAACCGCGGTTGGAATGACGACATAGCAGTCAAAATAGACAAGTCGTCATTGCAATTAGGTTAATAGCCTTGACGTTGGATTTGCCAAGACTACTAACAAATTAACTGCTTTGCAATTCGCGATAATTTGCCAAACAATTGATTGATACAATAGGGTATCACGGCCTTCAAGACGGCGATCTATGAGGGCCTCTGGGAGAAGCCGGATTAGAGATTAAGATAGGCTTGGACTTTTTATGGGATAAAAAGATGCCGGAATCTTACTAGTGTTTCAAGTGTATAGGGATACTTGAAATACTTCAAAAGTAGTGGTGGAGTGCTACGGTTCGTTGACCGGCGGTTTTGTGGCACATATTTTGTACCATTTTTTGGGTGTAACCCTATGAGCATTAATCCCCGGAAATTTCTCTTTCCAGGGCGGAGTACCGGTGTTGCACCAGGTGACCAGGTAGTTCCTGGGGGCGGGGTAGTTTTCCCCCAGTCTCTGTCGTGTCGGCACTTGAACCTCTCATTGCTGTATGTTCAACGCCGTTAAGCTCAGGTAGCCCTATCTTATTTTTATTTGTTAATGAAATAATTTAATAGCTGAATCATAATAAACATATATATTTTCTATGATTATATTATGATAATATTGTGTTTATTTATAGTAATTTATTTTAATACAATTAAATATAAATTAAATTAATTAGTATACTTTATGATTTTGCTCACCAGCTCTGCTTTCAATGTGTTAATGAGCTATGGGAGCTTTTAATTATCATAAACCTTTATGGGACTCGGACGAGGGCTCCCATTCAGAGAGTATACCGAGCTCGCAAGCGAGGGACAGCCACAGCCAAAGGTGTATGGCGATACTCACAGTCCTGGCAGGACAGAACACATCCCTTTGTGACTCAACTAGAGCTGACGTCCACCGGGATGCCGATGTACCATCTTCTATCCCAGTTTTAACATGGTAACATGTGGAGGTCCCGGCTTCGGTAGGATCTTCCCATGATAGGCCAGACTTAACGGATGAAGAACAACGATCTCTGGTCTCAGAGATGGAGGTTGAAGAGTCCAGTCACCTTCTAGGCGACTCTCAGGGTACTGTCGAATCTCCACGGAGTTCGTCATCGGCTAGGTATGTACCGGCGGAAGAGATTGATGGACTACTATTGAATGCACTTAATAGGTTCTTTGGCCCTACGCCGGAAACTCCTTTTGATACGGGAGATCCCGCGATGTCGACGATTGTGCGACCTCTGGCTACATCCTTTGCTTTAGCTAAAATACCTAACCATCCTCTTGTGTCAGATTCAATTTCCAATGTGCCAGGCACAGCAGCTCTCACTACTTCCACTGTGCGAGTCTTATCAGACATATCTCCCCCTCCTTTAGACAAGGCGCCAGTTAAAAAACAGGAGCTATGCCTCTTTTATACGGGCCGGATGAGTCAGGGGTAGCAATGTTACGGAAATGTTTTGGATGTTCATTTTAAGGACATTCCAGGTTCTTATAACCATGACTTATTCTTCCCACCAAATCCCTCCAGAACGCCATTCTTGGTTCTCTCTTCAGGTTTTTGGTGCCGGCGGAGTCCCCTCTGCTTGGCTGCCACCCCCCACAATTGGCAGCCTAGAAACCTCGCGGACTTGTTCATTATGGACATTCAGGAGGCCAAGTGGCTAGCACCATATGGTAGCGACGTGACCAAGATATTCACGAATCAATATACCCAGTCTACAAAGCGACAGTTTCAATCGCATTGGCAAGCTTTTACGACTCGGATTCTTAGAACAAAAACAAACTGTGCCCTCGGTGGCGTTGGTTGTTAATTATTTAATTTATCTGTTCATGCAGAAACATTTATCTGAAAGTGATTTATGTGGGCAGGTTTTAAACTCCGCCCACCTCCCCGTCAGCTCAGGCCTACATGGTCTCTGGACAAAGCATCGTCGTTATTCTCGTTCCCGTATGTACCAAAGACTGCAGATTTTACAAAAGGGCAGTATTCTTTATGGCTTTGGCTACCGGGAACAGAGTATCTGAGCTGGCGGCGATGAGCAACGCACCTAATTGCCTCAGGTTTGATAGGCTTAATGAGGGTAGCTTTGCGCAGTGGCAGTATCGTAACCAATGAGGTTTAGTTTTCCGAGTGACGTATCTGCTACTGCTGAAGGCCCAAAACACGGTTAAAGTTTTCACATTTCATCTTTGCCTAGTACTTGCGACACCTCGGTTGGGTTACCTTCTTTGGAAGGTAATCAAGTCGTACCCCACCTGCTCGTGGTGACCTCGCAAACACCCATTTCTATTTATTTTTTCCATTTATTCTTTTTTCAAGATAGGGTGACACAAACGGGGGCGGCGCTACCTGGGTTTATCCCAGGTAGTAGTTTAATTTTACTCTAAATTTTATTAAGTGTTTTGTATATTTTTAATTGTAGGCTACATAAATATAAACAATGGCCGGCCAAGGCAAACGGAGGCAGAGTTTATTGGGAGATGAAGAGAGCTATGAGTTTGAGGGATTTCTGGCAGAGGGTGGTGAAGTGGAGGATCAATTGACTGTAGTGAAGAGACAGATGATGGGTCTGTTAAGATGGAAGGGAGTTATGGAGAATTGGAGGAGAGATATAGGTGTGAAGGTGGAGTCACTGACAGAAATATGTGGAGCCAGTTCAGTAGCAACTGCAGATGGGCCATTAATTGCTAACCTAGATGCAGTGATAAGGAAAGTAGATGAGCTGGAGGCAGAGAACATGGCACTCAAGGAGCAGCTAAAGGAGTATGAGGGCCATTTAAGTGAGAAAGTAAAGGGAGTAATAAGTGAGGAGAAAGATGAGTGGACAAGGGTGGGGAATGCTAAGGTGGATGCATTGGAAGAAATCATGAAGGAGCAGGTGGAAGAGAGAGAAAAAGAGAAAAGAGAGTTTGAGAAGAATGTAGTGCAGGTTTTGAAGAGCAAGGAAAAGGTAGTGAGGGAAACAGCGGAGACCAAAAAGGAGCCGACCAAACGCACCACTGAGGTGGTAGATGGTGGAAAGAAAAAAACTGTCTGGGACCATCAGGTCCTGGTAGTGAAGCCAAAAGACCGATCCTCCGAGCCAGTAAGCCCACCAGATACAAAGGCAATCGAGACTGCTTTGGCTTCGGTTCCGGTTAACAAGTTAACTAGAACTGAGTCAGGTGTACTGGTGGTACGACTTCCATCCAAGAAAGCCAAAGAAGATGCAGGAAGGGCCATCAATCAGTATTTGGGGGTGGACAGTGCCTTCAGTGTCTCCGAACCAAAGAAGATGATGCCAAAAATGACTCTGGTAGGCATTGCTAATGACGCTGAGGATAATGAGATCATTCCCAGCATCCTCAACAAGAACCCAAGAATAAAGTCCCTGGTCGACGATGGCTTAGCTATGAATGTGCTATTCACTAAGCAAAAGAGTGATGCACACACTAAGATTGCGGTAGTAAAAATGTCACCTGAAATACGCTCTTCCATTGTGGATGATGGCAATTCTGTGTATGTTGGACTTGTGAGATGTCGTGCATACGATCGCTTCTGGGTAACACAATGTTACCATTGCCAGGGCTTTGGTCATACCAGTGACAGGTGTTATCGGAAAAATGAGGATCCAAAATGCAACTTCTGTGCTGGTACTCATAACTCAAAAGACTGCACCAACAAGACTTCCCCCAAATGTATAAATTGTATGAGCTCCACATCAGTTACGGAGCCGCCAAATCATTTCGCCTCAAGTAGAAATTGTCCTTTAATGACAGCTCAGAGAAATAAAGTTATTGAGAACACCGATTTTGTAGGTTCAAAAAACTGAAAAATGCACATGGGAGCCGGTTGAAACTGGGTCTGTTGAATGTTCGTTCCTTGCGTAACAAAATGGATCATATTTGCGAGATCTTGGATGAACGTAACCTTGATGTATTATGTCTCACTGAGACCTGGTTGTTCGAGTCAGATCTGAATATTATCCAGGCGGCATTGCCTAAAACCCATTCCATAATAAATGTTCCTAGGCCTAGGGGAGATCATCCGGGTGGTGGAGTGGCAGTTGTCTACTCCACATCTCTGGTGAATATCTTGCAAATAAGCCATAACCCAGCCCCTCTTTATTATGAACTGTTGGAAGTGGAAATAAAACTCCATCAACAAATTCTAAGAATGGCAGTTGTCTATAGGCCTGGCCATCGTGGCACAGATAGGGGTTTTATGGAAGAGTTTGGGCAGTTTCTCGAGGAATTTTCTGCTAAAACTGGAAGACTTTTGATGTGTGGAGATTTTAATTACTGGGTTGACAGCCCTCATCTGAAGCCATTCTCTCCTGAGTTCCTTGAGTTGACTGATCAGAACAATTTTGTAAACCATGTGTCCCACCCAACTCATATCTTAGGACACACCCTTGACTTGGTTTTCTCTCCTGTGGGTTGTGGTGGTGTTCTGGATGTTGATGTTGAGAATGCTGACCCTAATACCTCTGATCATGCTTTGATTACTTTCAGCTTTGATTTCCCTAAGCCACTCACACATGAAAAAGTAATCAGATTTAGAAATTATAAAAATGCAGACCTAAATTTGGCTAGCAGTGAAGTAAAACAGTACTTGGGAAGTATTGATACTTCCAACCTTACTTCAGATGAGCTGGTGGAGGTACATGGAAATGCACTTAAATTAGTGTTCGATCATCACTGTCCAGAAGTAGAGAAGAAAATCATAGTACGAGATGATTCGCCCTGGTATAGCACTCGAGTTAAATTTCTTAGAAGAGCGCGTAGAAGAGCTGAACGTGAATGGCGGAAAAATAAAACAGACTCTACATGGTTGCAATACCTGTCAGCCAGAAGAGCTGTGGTCTACAAAATCAAAGATGAAAAGAAAGTGTATTATCAGGGAAAAGTTGACTCGTGTGGTAACGACCAGAGGAGGTTGGCTTCAATTGTAAACAGTTTACTTGGAAAAACAAGAGTCAGCTTAAGACCTTCTGTACCTGATGCCGAGTTGGCTGCCAACTTTGTGGCATTTTTTGCTGGCAAGATAACTCGCATAAGACAGGAATTGGATGATGCTTCTGTTGGTGAAGAACTTTCAGTTGTACTCCAACCCCGACACATTCCTAATAATGTCCTCTCATCCTTTCACTCAGTAGAGGTGGACATGATCTCGTCCTACATAAGAAACCTCAATAAAACATTTTGCCCGTTGGATCCCATAAATGTTTCCAAGCTACCAAGAGTCTATGATCACACAGTTGAGTTTATTTCCAAAATAATTAATAAGTTCTGAAGGTAGCTTCCCACATTCTGAAAAGCATGCACTACTCCGACCTACTCTAAAGAAACCTGGACTTGATGTTGAGAACATGTTGAACTATCGTCCTGTCTCCAACCTGTCCTTCATATCAAAGATATTAGAGCGTGCAATACTTGACCAATTACAACCACTACTTCAGCAGAATGAAACTATCCCAATTTTTCAGTCTGCTTACCGACAGCATCATTCAACTGAAACAGCATTGATTAGAGTACATAATGATCTAGTTGAGAACATTTGCAATGGTGTGGCCTCACTATTGGTCTTGCTTGATCTCTCTGCGGCTTTTGACACAGTGGATCACGAGTTGTTATTGAGTGATCTTTATGATTGTGGTGTGCGTGACTCCGCTCTCTTGCTTCTTGGGTCGTACTTGTCAGGTAGATCCCAGAGTGTGATGGTAAATCAAGTGGTCTCGGACTCGACACCCCTGCAGTATGGTGTTCCGCAGGGATCAGTTTTGGGTCCTATCCTATTTATAATTTATATTAGCAGTTTGTCTCTTCTGCTTCGTGCACATAATGTCACCTTTCACTTTTATGCAGATGACACCCAGATTTATGTGAGAATCACAAATATAGTTGATATACGGAGTAAGATGGAATTGTTGATGTCTGATATCAAGAAGTGGATGAGAGCGAGAAAACTTAAACTAAATGATGGTAAAACTGATATTCTCATCATCCGAGGAAATAGAAGAGCTGATGATATGGTAGGTGCCCTCTCCATCAATGTGGGTGGATCTCAGCTGCGACCGGCCAACTCTGTTCGAAATCTGGGTGTATATGTGAACTCCCGATTAGATTTCAAAGAGCATGTAAACCAGATAGTTAAAAGTTGTTACTTGCACATCAGAAATCTCTATTTGGTGAAGCCGTTTATAACCAGACGTTGCCTCCTGACGTTGGTTCACTCATTGGTCTTCTCTCGTGTTGATTATTGCAATGCCCTGTTGGTGGGTCTTCCAAATTATATTTTGAAGAAAGTTCAGTCTGTTCTTAACAGGGCCGCAAGACTAATTTTTGGTGTTCCACCTAGAACTCCTACTACATCTCTTCACATAGAACTGCACTGGCTGCCAGTAAGAGCAAGAATAGAATTTAAGTTGTGTTTGGTGACTTTTAAGGTTCTCAAATTTGGTGAGCCTAGGTACCTTGCGGAGCTGCTCAGGCGCCCACCGGCACACCATGGTGTAGTTGTGCGTCATGACAATGACCCTTTTCGTCTTGATGAACCAAGGGCTTTCCAGCAGTCTTCTTTCTTTGAGAGGTCATTCTCCTACATGGCTCCGAGGTTGTATAACAGGTTGCCGCTGTCCATGAGACAACTGAGTTCTGTTGAATGCTTCAAGAGACAACTTAAGACTTTTCTCTTTGAGAGAAGCTATGATCTTGAGAGAGGTGTCATGACAGATGGCTATAGAGTTTAGGCTATTTTGCCACTGCTAGTGATTGTTAAATGTGTGTTGTATATGAGCCTTCTTTTGATGCATTGATTTTTGTTCTTTTTTCTTTCTCTTTTCGAGCGCTAGTGAATTCTTCGGAAAAATTGGCGCTTATGAGAAATAAGTAACATGCTTATTATTATTATTATTATTATTCACATTGCACCTTCCCCAGAATTCATAGCCAAGATTGAGCACAGTGAACACGTGTTTTCAGAGTTCACGGTGCCGGCGTTAAAAAGGGGAAAGGTGCACCATCTTTTTTGGCCCAGTGCAAGCTCTAACCAAATATTTAAGAGTGGCACCTCTAAATCACCAGGGTGCTTTATGGGTCGCAAGTCCGGGTGAACGCTTGATGGAGCGTACACTGGCTTCTCTCTTGGTCGAGGACTTTAACCTTCCCGCCCCGGCTACGCATTACATAAATATTCCCCGAAATCCGGGTGTTTTGGCCGAAAAATGTCTAGGCTAGGCTACCGTATCATTGTTATGCTGACTGCTTCCCGCATTCCCGCGCATCCCCAAGCGTAGCTGTGTTATTTACCTGTAGAATGGCGTTAAGTAGAGCTCTCTAAGTCAAGTGCTTGATTTGTGATGATGATTTCATTGGAGATAACTTTATGGCCAAAACAGCCACTTTACACTACTTTTCGATATTTAACAACAACATACAGGCACACACGAACAAGCGACGCTCTCCTTCTTGTGGCCGGAGATGCGGGGCGTCAGCCAGGCTGTTGTTTACATGCGTCGGACCGACGCCTCGCACACGAAGCTCACAGGCTTTCAAGCAATGGTACAATGTTGTACCACCCGGGTTCCTGGGGGCAAAACATAATGGTACACACGTGTACCACCCGGGGTTGAAGGGTTAAAGAGAAGAATCCCGGCGTTGTGGGTAAGACCCACGATTTACGCAAGGGGACAGCCTCTTTACGTTTCCTTAATAATCTTTCGGTGGAAGTTATTAAGTCCACACAGTTGTGGGCCTCTAATCAGGAGTTTTTGCCTCGATTCCTTTCAGTAGCTCTGGACAAACCTTCCTTGCCATGTATAGCTTTACGGCAGAGGGTCTAGGTGGCCCTTTTAGTCACGTTTTGTTTAATTTCAAGAAAAAGGGGGGGAGGGTGCAGTCAGTGTGACATAGGACACCCTAGACCCCTCCGGAGTATGTGTTCGGAACATACGAGCTGTGATACTGGTTGTAGGCATTGTATTATAAAATTTCTCTATAGTATTCAGTGCAGGAAATTGTGCTAAAGGCCAATAATAGTGTTACAACAATTCTTGTTGTAAGTAGCTTTGGCTGTGAAGCAATAGATTTTTGAGAAATCTCGGTAGTTGCAACTACGACTTTTACTTTTGAAGTAATTACTTCTGCATAAGTACACGAGTTCAGTATTTCTACGAATGTACAAGAATTAATTTATGTTTGGTTATATTTTTAGGAATATATCCACTAGTTAATGGGGTTTATATGTGCACATGTAAACTTATAAGTTTTTAGTTTTCACCACTTACTTAAGTGGGGTGCCTTCTTAACTAGCAGATCTGTGCACAGAGTCTCAGAGTTAACCCTTTTTCAAGCAGGCTTCTTTGAAGCACGCTCCTGCTTGTACCCCTTTTTGAAGATTTAGGCTGTATAAAGTTTATGCACCCGAATATCTCTTTTTTACAAAAGTAAGAATACTATGTGGTTGTTTGATTATCTGCTTTTCTAGAGTTATGATATGATTACGAATGTCCCCCCTCCAGTCTTAGAAATCAGGCATGTTCGTCAATGATGGAGGGGCAACTAATAAATTATAGGTTTGCCTCCGGAAAGAAAAAAAAAAAAACTATTTAGTAGCGCCCCCGTAATCATTGACGACTGGGGCCCTCCCGACCATCCCTTTCCCATTCGTTGATGTATTAAGGATTTTGGTTTACTTGATATGTCAGTGAAGGAAGTATAACGCCTGAATCAGCGTCTGGTCAAAGATCCACACAAGTACATCCACGATATGATGGAAAGCTTATTGGATAGTTATTCTTATTTTCTGTTTGTTTTTATTTTTTACAAAGTTTTTTCGTAGTGAGAACCCAATTCATAATGACTGAAGCCATGAGTGAGGTCGCGTGCGCTCATGATGAAGGCTCCTCAGATTTTAAATGCTCTGCGCGGTAGATTCAAACTACGGCGGATTAGTGTTTGAAGAGGATGCCTTATGTAATAGGCATGTTCGTCAATGATTACGGGGCCACTACTAAATATTAGGTTTTCTTTATCTCCTTACAGGAGTCAAACCTATAGTTTGGGCTTGGGCTGATTACCTCCCTGCTGTGGAGGAGGTCTGGGGTCCCGAAAGGACTGTTTAGCATGAGGGGGTTGTGACTTACCGCCGCTTTTGGGATTATTGAAAGGTTTCTTAACCCTTCCAGGCTGGGTGTCCTTATACAGTAAACTTCCGTTAATCCGAAGGGCAGCGGACCGGCCCTCGTTCGGATTAGTGGATTTTTCGGATTATCGGACTTTACCCCTATGAACCTGTGGCCTGACGAAAACATTGAGGCATTAGGCCACCCAAATGACACAATGGTGCACACATATCGGCTCATATGTTCATGAAATCACTTCAAAAGTTTACCATTGTCATTGTAGCCTATTACCTACTTCAAAACATTCAGATTAATGGTCAAAGGAATCTGCTGATATAAACGTAAACACCTTCTTCTTCTTCTTATTGTCACATGTCCGCATCGTCTACTAGCGAGTTTGTCTTGCTCTTGAAAGCACCCTTGGGACGCTCCGATCACTGAACTATAAATAGTAGCGTATCGGAACGTCCAAAGGTGCGTTTTCAAGCGCAAGACTGAATGCGCTTGCAGACGATGCGGTGCAAGCCAGTAGCGCATCGGAGCGTCCCAAGAATGCGTTCAAGAGCCAAACAAACGCTCTAGCAGACGATGTGGTGTTTACGTTTATATCAGTAGCTTCCTTTGACCATTAATATGAATGTTTTGAAGTAGGTAATAGGCTACAATGACAATGGTAAACTTTTAAAGTGAATTCATGAACATATGATATGTGTGTGCTCCATTATGTGTCATTTGAGTGGACTAATGCCTCAAAAAGGGGACTTTGGGACTTCTTGAAATTCGGACCATCGGGTGAATTCGGATTTGGCCTCAAATTGAAAAATTCGGACTATTGGGAGATTCGAATCATCGGTCGTCGGATTAAAGGACTTTTACTGTATAAGGACGGCGCGGCAGATGGGCCGGTACCCGGGTGTCCTTATAAAAGCCCTGTGCTTGAAAGCGCGCTTTGAAATTCGCGCGGCCAAAATTTACTTTGTAGGGGCGATCGCAGCGCCACCACGCCTCAACTACAGTACTAACGTTATCAATGCCTCCGTGGCCGCCATACCGAGTTATACCAAAAAAAAATCTTCCGACGCGTCCGATTCGCTGCAACCTCCCGCGCGCCCCACTGCTACCCCGCTCGCAACTTCGACGCCTGTTGCAACCGAGAAGAAAGCTTAACGAAAGAAAGTGAAACGTTTGTTGAATGATAGTGCTATACAGCAAGAACTTTTTGCCATTGAAGAGAGCAGTGGCGAAAGTTTGGTGGACAAAGAACAATTTATAAGTGCAAGCGAAGATGACGATTTCGTTGGCTTTGGAGCCGACGATAATGTAGATTTATTTGAGGGGGGAGATAGTAGTGATGATCCTGATGTGGAAGTGTTTCAGGAAGGTGCTATTGAACTTCCAAGTGTACTAGAACCTAGGCCTACCCCGTCGCCATGTTTGCTAGGTCAGCCTAGGCCTAGCCCAAGGCCTAGCCCAGGACCTTCCCCTTTGCCTGCCCGTACGCCCTTGAAAGTGGGCAAATATTTCTATAAACAATTTTTGGTGAAAAGTGCAGCTAAAAAAGCACGCAGGGAAGCAGCAGAAAAGGTTAGGGAAACCGAAGACAGTGATAGTGACGCCGACCCTGGTCTAGCAACCACCCGCATTCCTTTGTCCCGACGCCTTGACCCGGGACGCCGCGTGGGTCACCCACAGCCCTCGGCTTCATCTCTCCCTCAGGATGACCAAAGGGCCTCTACAAGTGGTATTAGTGGTGTGCCACAGCCCTCACCACACCGCAGAGCATTATTTTCTGCGGAGAAGCCCTCGGCTCGCCGCAAAAGGAGCCCAACTCCCGAGGCTGAGGCTCCCATTGTTGAACATCCCGCAGCCTCCCGCGCCCCACGCCGCCGACGCCCGGTCACTTCTTCACCCGAATTGTCTCCTGAAGAGGATGCTGACGACCCCAACATTGCCCCAAATGACCTGACGTTGCCTGAGGAGGAGGAGGAGGAGGAGGAGGAGGAGGAGGAGGAGGAGGAGGAGGAGGAAGTCCCGACAAGACGAGTTCGAGGGCGAGGTCGTGGGAGTGGTCAGCCTGCTGACGCCGATACCCCTGGGCGTGGGCGTGGGCGTGGGCTTGCAGGGCGTCCGCGTGGCCAAGGGCGTGTGCCAGGGCGTGTGCCTGCTGCAGCTGCACATGCTCGAGCATTAGTGAGGTGGCTTAGGGCTATATTTGATGATTATGTTTACATGGTGGATAAAAGCACCAAATTTGGCATGAGGAACCCTTAGGGCATATCGATAAATGTTAGCCTAGGAGCCCTCCGGAGATTCAATTTTTATTGTGTGTAAAATGAAAAAGATGGCCGACATATATGAAAAAGAGCGATTTTCCTATTTGTTTTGTTTTGGTATCATATCCCCATGTTTACAAAGTCTATAATATTATAGGCATTAAATTGATATGAAATCGTATTCTATAGTTGTTGTGGATTCCCCAATGCTGGGGAACCCCAACAACAACAGGACTAAATTACATTATAATTAATGTGTAGTAATTGTATTGTGTATGATGACTAGTGGTAATTTGTGTTCAGTAATTGTGTTGTGTTTGTATGACTAGTTGGCTATATGTTAGGAGTAAGGGAAGCGAGTGGTGGAATGATACGGTGAGAAAGGCAGTTGAGGAGAAGAGACAGTGTTTTGAGAGGGTTTTACAGGATGGTAGTGTTGAGGTATGGGAGAGGTACAAGGAGAAAAGGAGAGAGGCAAAACGGAAAATTAGAGAAGCGAAAAAAGATGCAAACGAAAGGTGGGGCCAAAGGCTGAGTGAGAATTTTGAAGAACGAAAGAAGATGTTCTGGAAGGAGGTAAATAAAGTAAGGAAAGGAGGACAAAAGAGGGAAGAGTCAGTGAAAGATGAAAATGGAGAATTACTAGTGGAACCAGTTGAAGTGAGGAAAAGATATGCCAAGTATTTTGAATCTTTGTTAAATACAAGAGATGGAAGAGAAGCAGTGATTGAAGCAGAGGTGGATGGAGATAGGTTACCCAGGCCACCCAGGTGGCAGGGAATGAATGAAAGGATTGAGGAAAATGAGGTGAAAGAAGCAGTGAAACAAATGAGAGCGGGAAAAGCAGAAGGTTTGGATGGTATTGCTGTGGAGTGTATAAAGAAGGGTGGAGATGTGATAATAGATTGGTTGGTGAGACTTTTCAATGTGTGCTTCCTGTGTCAATGGTACCAATAGACTGGAAGAGTGCATGTATTGTGCCGTTGTACAAGGGGAAGGGAGATCGGCAGGAGTGTTCAAGTTATAGAGGTATTAGTTTATTGTCAGTGGTTGGAAAGCTGTATGGCAGGGTGTTGATAGAGAGGATAATAAAGTGTACGGAAGTTGCAATAGGAGAAGAACAGTGCGGTTTTAGGAGGGGAAGAGGGTGCGTGGATCAGATGTTTGCAGTAAGACAGTTATGCGAGAAGTATTTAGAGAAGCATAAGGAGATATTTTGGGCTTTTATGGACTTGGAAAAAGCGTATGATCGTGTGGACCGTGAAGCAATGTGGAAGGTGTTAAGGATTTATGAAATAGGAGGAAATTTGTTAGAAGCAGTTAAGAGTTTTTATGAAGGGAGCAGAGCATGTGTGAGAGTAGGAAATGGTGAGTTGAGTGAATGGTTTGAGGTAAAGGTAGGTTTGCGACAGGGTTGTGTAATGTCACCATGGCTGTTTAATATGTTTATGGATGGTGTGGTGAGGGAGGTGAAAAGGAGAACTATGGGAAGAGGATTGGGTTAATAGGAAAGAATGGTAGAGATTGGGAGTTGAATCAGTTGCTGTTCGCTGATGACACAGCATTGGTGGCGGATTCTGATGAGAAACTGCAGCGGGTAGTCAAAGAGTTTGGTGTGGTTTGTGGAAGGAGGAAACTGAAGGTGAACGTCAATAAAAGTAAAGTAATGGTGTGTAATAGGGGAGAGCATAGGGTGAATCTAGATGTGAGGCTGGATGGGGAAATATTGGAACAAGTAGAGTGTTTTAAATATCTAGGAACGATAAGCAGGAGTGGAGGTATGGAAGTGGAGGTAAAACAGAGAGTGTGTGAAGGAAGGAAGGTTTTCGGAGCAATGGGAAGTACAGTAAACCCTCGCCATCTCGGACCTCTAGAAGTCGGAAACCCGTACTAGTCGGACTGGCTACGGCCTCTCGGACATGCACTTCGGTAGTTCGGACATTTCCGTCATCGTTCCGACAGTCTCTGACGTTGTCGGGCTTTATATAAGTATTCGGAAAATGTCCGATATTATATTTTTCAATTCCATTGCATTAGAAATGATTCAAAGATTACAAGAAGTCCAAATAAGACATAGTTATGTTAATGTATAAGGGAGTTACGTAGATGCATTAGAGAGATAGATAGATAGAAAGAGAGAGTTACAGAGGGGGAGTGAGCGATAAACACGAACTATTATGAGACGGACTTAATTGGTTCTGAAAAGACAAGGAGACTTTTATATTGACTCTTTTTCATGTTATTATTTGTGTGCTAGAAGGATAATATGTTTTCAATTCCATTGCATTAGAAATGATTCAAAGATTACAAAAAGTCCAAATAAGACATAGTTATGTTAATGTATAAGGGAGTTACATAAATGCATTAGAGAGATAGATAGATAGAAAGAGAGAGTTACAGAAGGGGAGTGAGCGATAAACACGAACTATTATGAGACGGACTTAATTGGTTCTGAAAAGACAAGATAGATAGAAAGAGAGTTGCAGAAGGGGAAGTGAGCGATAAACACGAACTATTATGAGACGACTTAATTGGTTCTGAAAAGACAAAGGAGACTTTTATATTGACTCTTTTTCATGTTATTATTTGTGTGCTAGAAGGATAATATTGTTTTCAATTCCATTGCATTAGAAATGATTCAAAGATTACAAAAAGTCCAAATAAGACATAGTTATGTTAATGTATAAGGGAGTTACATAAATGCATTAGAGAGATAGATAGATAGAAAGAGAGTTACAGAGGGGAAGTGAGCGATAAACTAAACACGAACTATTATGAGACGGACTTAATTGGTTCTGAAAAGACAAGATAGATAGAAAGAGAGTTGCAGAAGGGGAAGTGAGCGATAAACACAACTATTATGAGACGGACTTAATTGGTTCTGAAAAGACAAAGGAGACATTTTTATTGACTCTTTTTCATGTTATTATTTGTGTGCTAGAAGGATAATATTGTTTTCAATTCCATCGCATTAGAAATTATTTATAGATTACAAAAAGTCCAAATAAGACATAGTTATGTTAATGTATAAGGGAGTTAGTTAGATGCATTAGAGAGATAAATAGATAGAGAGAGTGGCTAGGGGCGAGCGAGCGATAAAATACTAACATATACGAGACGGACTTATGTTTCTGAAAGACAAAGGAGACATTTTTATTTACTCTCTTTTTCATTTTATTATTTGTGTGTTAGAAGGGTAATATTGTTTTCAATTCCATCGTATTAGAATTGATTCATAGATTAAAAAAAGACCAAATAAGACATAGTTATATATATATATATATAAGGGAGATAGATGCATTAAATAATATATATAAAAAAAAAAAAAAAAAAAAAAAAAAAAAAAAATCTCTGGTGACGCGGACTTTCCTCTTCTAATTCGGAATTTTCCCTCTCTTAAGTCGGACATAAGTCGGACTTCGGACATCTCGGATTTTCGGTCATCTCGGACTGGGTCTCCCCCCAATTAGTCCGAGATAGCGAGGGTTTACTGTATGTGGAAGACGAGAAATCTCGGAGTGAAAGTAAAAAGTGCACTGTATCAAGGAATTGTTGTGCCAACAGTGATGTATGGGGCTGAGACATGGGCTCTGAAGAAAAAGGAGAAAAGAGGGCTGGATGTGATGGAGATGAGCTGCTTGAGGAGTATGTGTGGAGTTACTCGTAGAGACAGATTGAGGAATGAAGAGATACGTAGGAGAGTGGGGCAGCAAGAACATTTGTCAGCCAGAGTGGACAGAAGGGTGCTGAGCTGGTATGGTCATGTTGAACGAATGGGAGATGAAAGGCTTACAAAGAGAATATGTGAGTCAGGTACAAGGGGAGATAGAAGGGCAGGAAGACCCCCATTGAGATGGAGAGACTGTGTAAGAAAGGCTTTGGATGATAGAGGAATGACTATAGATCAGGCAGGGGAAGTGGTGGTGGACAGGAGTGAATGGAGAATGCTTGTGAATAGTTGAGTGAACACGTGGTCATTTGGAGTAAGGGGTCGGGCGCAAGTTGGACTAGATAATAGTCCATCAGGCGCCTGGCCCAGGGAGACGATTAATATGAAGGGTGTGCCTGGAAGTGTGGTGGGAGGGCTTGTGGCTTTGGCTCCGCTGCATGTCTGCCTGCCGAGATCGGAACCTCTCCGGGTGGTCAGGGGCCGGGGGAGTGCTGGAGCGACCTTGGTAACCCTGGTCTCTGGGTCTTCTCCTGGGTGACCTGGATGTGTGAGAGTTTGTGTTTTTTATCTGTGTTTATTTTTTGTTTTATGTTGTTTTTGGGTTTTCCCTGTTCTTGCTCTGTCTTGAGTTGGCTACCCCCAAAATGGGGATTGGGCCTGAGCATATAGATAGATAGATAGATAGAATTTTATTGTGTTAGCAGATAATGGGCAGATGACTGGCAGCCTATATAAAGGAGCCAGCTCTGAAGCCCAGGGAGATCAGCACGCAGTTAAAACAGCATTAATATTTTATTACTCTATCTGGCCAACTATAGCTATATTGGGAGAACCACTGGGACAGATCCCTAACAATAATCTCAACATTTGTCATCTTTGTGCTATTTAGGTATATGAATTGTATATTATGGAAAAATCATTTTGTAGATGTTTGTGCCTTGGCTACTTAATTTCAAATAGGTTTTCTTCTCCTTTCAGAGTGACACCATGGAACTGAACTGGGATCGCTGTGTGATTTGCCAGCAGGAGACTGGTGAACCCTTGAAGTGTCCCTTGCTGAGCCCTGGATCAAGTTGTGACAATACAGATGCCTACACATCATTCCTTACCAACGTAGAACAGTTCCGGGCCATTGGTGCTCTTCCAGTTGAACTATATTTTGGGAGTGATGAAACTGTTGCCAACTTTGCTTCTCATTCTGCTTCCTGGCACAAATCTTGTCACTTGAAATTCAAAAATTCTAAGTTAGCAAAGGCAAAGAAGAAGAGACAGCGCAACCCTGATGCTGAAGAGAAAAGGCCTAGTAAGCGCAAAGCACTTGACGTTCAAAAATGTTTATTCTGCGAGAAAGGGGAAGAGGAACATGTTCTTCATGAAGTTTCAACGTTTGATGCAGACAAAAATATCCGGGAAATAATCACAGAGCTAAACGACACCCAGCTCTTGAGTAGAATAGTTGGAGGAGATCTAATTGCAATGGAGGCCAAATACCATCTGACATGTTTGGTCAAGTTGAGAAATCGCTACCGTAGTCTCACTCGCAAGCTAAACCAAATACCTGAAGACACAAATGCGAAAATGAACGAGTTTCGGGCATTTGAAGAACTCACCAGATACAGTGCGGAATCTGTGAACTCTGGAACTCTCCTCTTCAAACTATCCGAGATCCATTCTCTGTATGTGGAACGTCTAGAAGAACTGAGCATCAAGAAACTAGTCAACAAGACCAGGCTGAAGGATCATCTGCTAGAATGCTTCCCAGAGGCACAAGAACAGTATGATGGAAGAAACACTGTTCTCGTTTTCAAGGAAGGCATGAGAAATATATTGAAGGATGCTCTGAAGACTAGAGACTTCTCAGAAGATGCTCTTATCCTGGCCAAAGCTGCTACGTTAGTCAGAGAAGACATCTTAAGCCATAAAGGCTTCAAATTCACTGGTTGCTTCCCGGCTCAATGCCAAGAAGACTCAATACCCGCAAGCCTCAAGTCTCTGGTTTCCATGATCTTGAATGGCTCCAACTTGAAAGATCAAGACAAGCGTGACTCCCAGGCTTGCCTAACCATCGGCCAGAGCATCATTTACAACACAAAAGGAAATACAGTGCAGTGTATCAAGCAGGAATCTGGACGACTAGCACAGAAACAGAACTAGTGATTCCTTCTCCACATGATTTTGCCTGGACCAAGATATCAGATTCGTGGGTACCAGTTTGGGTGACAATTCCAGAGGCTTCCAGAGCGTGCAGGGAGCTGATCAAATGTTCTTGCAAAGGGGACTGTTCCATCTGCTAGTGTGCCAAAGCAAATCTTGACTGCTCACCACTTTGCAAGTGCAAATGTACTCGTTAGATCATATCAAAGTGTATGTAAGTAACTGTGACTGTTGCTATAGTAGTTATTGAATTCAATTCAATAGTTCAATAAAAAAAAAAAATTTTTTTTTTTTTTTTTGTAAACGTCGGAAGGGAGGGGCTCCTAGGCTAACATTCATCAATAGGCCCTAAGGGAGCCTCATGCAAAAAATGGTGCTTTTATCCGCCATGTAACGGTAATTTCACTAAGCCACCTCACTACATCCGACCTGTTTGTGTGGACAGATGGGGCGGATTTTGAGCCAGATTGTCCTGCCTTTGACGAGGTACAGATTGGTTCCGGGGTGTCACCAGCATATCCCTGTGGCCCAGATGCTACCCCCAGTGAACTTTTCTATGGCTCTTATGACAATGAAGTCATGGAATACCTCGTCGAAGAGACAAATAACCACCATGCTATCTGTGCCAACTTTCTTGGGAGGAAGACCAGTGCCAAGATGGTGGCATGGAGAGCTGTCACTGTGGCAGAACTATATGTGTTCTTGGCACTCACAATGCTGATGACACATATAAGGAAACACGTTCTGGCAGACTTCTGGATCACTGGCGACCTAATAACGACTCCAGCATTTGGCAAGTACATGTCCAGGGACAGGTACTTTGACATCCTCTCGTATCTCCACCTGACCAACAACAAGCATGTCCAATTTCCCGACACACTATAGAAAATCAGGAAGCTGTATGACATGATACGTCATCGGTTCACTACCTACCTGATTCCTTTCCAGAAGATGTGCCTCGACGAGTCTCTGGTCCTGTTCCGTGGTAGGCTGCACTTCCGACAGTATATCCCGTCCAAGAGACACCGCTTCGGCATCAAGCTCTTCGTCCTCTGCGACTGTTTGACGGGGTATGTGCTGGACTTTGTGGTCTACAGCGGCAGTGGTGGCGAAATTGAGACTGACCCCCACATTGGTTTTGGCGGCGCTGTAGTAAAGAAGACGATGGAGAGGCACTTCCATAAGAACCACATCCTCTACAACAACAACAACAACAAGTCGCCTATCCTGACCAAGTACTGTACCTCCATGACCGCAAGACCGGAACTGTCGGCACAGTCAAGGCCAAGAGGAAGAGCATCCCAGGCTACCCAACCAAGACGAAGAAGACGGACGTCTTCCACAAGAAGAGTGGCCCCATCCTCTCCATCCACTGGCATGACCAGCGGAAGGTCAACCTCCTCACCACATGCCACAAAGCCCAGATGGTCGCCACAGGGAAGGTGGACCGAAGAACCAAGAACCCCGTTCAGAAACCAGCTGCTGTCCTGGACTACAATATCAACATGCGCCTCATCGACAAGTCCGACATGCAGATGGGCTTCATCGACTGCCTGCAAACATCTTGCAGGTGGTACAAGAAGTTTATCCTGCATACGGTAGATATGTTGGTCCTCAATGCCTACAACATCTACCGTCTGAGGACTCCAAGAGCCAAGAAGTACAAGTCCCTGCGGAAGTTCCACAAACAGGTGATACTTGAGCACATGGCTAAACATGCGGGTACACCAGGGAGGCCACTACAAGGACCAGGCCAGCTGGACAGAACGGGGTGTGCTGAATTTTTCAGGAAGCACCAGCTCCACGCCCTTCCTTTCCAGGGTCCAAATACTAGAGCCAGAATGCAGAAGAGGTACCATGTGTGCAGCCACACAACTAGAAGACCCCGCAAAGCCACAAAAACCACTTGGGAATGCCTCGAGTGTCAAGTGGGACTGTGCTGGCACCTGCTTCAACGACTTCCACACTCTAATAAACTTTTGAAGTGAAAGTGACAACAGTGAAAGTGATACTCAAATGTAGGCTAAGAATAATAATATAACTAAGTGTAAGTGAAAAGGACACACATAAGTAATAATAAGTGCCTTCATAACAATATGAACGAGTGAAAGTAACACTAAAATATATATATCTAACAATAAACAAGTGAAAATTATACTATCAATAAGCCTAGTCCAGTGAAAGTGACACTATAATAATAATAAAACTAAGTATAAGTGAAAGAGACACACATAAGTAATAATAAGTGCCTTCATAACAATATGAACAAGTGAAAGTGACACTACAGTATACTGTATATATTATTAGCTTACCTAACAATACATAAAAGTGAAAATGACACTATCAATTATCAAAGTCCAGTGAAAGTGACACTATAATCATAATAATAATAATAAAACTAAGTAATAAGTGACAGAGACACAAATAACTTCATGAAAATAACTTTATTGAGTGAAAATAACATCTATCTATCTATCTATTGCCTGACGCCGTGATCCCCGAAGGGGTGGCCACGAACGAACTGCCCCCATGCACCTCTGTCCCCAGTCAGTCGACGCCCCTCCCCCCAACCAGCACCGCCTTCGTTCATGTAGTTCCTCACTCCATCCTTCCACCTCATATTCGGTCTACCTCTCCCCCTCTGTCCCTCCACCTCGCTCTCGTACACCCTCTTAGTCATTCTCTCGCTTTCCATACGTTCCATATGGCCGAACCATCTCAAGTTGTTCCTTTTCACACTTTCCAGCACATCTACCTCCACACCACACCTCCTTCTTACTTCCTCATTAGTCTGTCTATCCCTCCATGTAACTCCGCACGCACTCCTTAAGTAATTCATTTCCACTGCTCTCACTCTTGGTCTGAGTCTCTCAACCAACGTCCATGCTTCGCTTCCGTAAGTCAGTGTCGGGATTACCACACTGTCATGCAAGGACTTCTTCACTTCCATACTGACCACCCTATTTCTTGTTACTGCTTTTAGCGTTCCTACAACCCTCTTCCCCTGTTGTACCCTCTCCCACACCTCTTCATCCATAGTCCCATCTTTACTCAACACACTGCCCAGATACTTAAAAGAGTTGACGATCTCCATAGCCTGACCGTTCAGCTTCACCTCACACTCTGTGACTTCACCCCTTTCGAAGACCATAACCTTGCTCTTCCCCGTATTTACCTTCAAATTCCGTTTTTCGCACACTGTTCCAAACTCATTTACCAGACCCTGCAACTCCCATTCATTATCACTCATCAGAACTGTATCATCCGCAAACAGCAGTATAGGTAGCTTCCACTCAATTCCCTCCCTTTTCAGCGATACACCAACATCCACTGCTCTTGATAGTATTTCTTTCATGACTTCATCCATATACTGTATACAGTAAACAACCACGGGGACATCACACACCCCTGTTTCAAACCAACATTCAGGTCAAAGAACTCGCTCTGCTCACTCTCCACACGTACTGCCGCCTTTGCACCCTCATACATGCTCTTCACTGCTTTCAGCAACTTGCCCTCTACTCCGTATATTATAAGTACTTTCCACAAACCTTCTCTATCCACTCTGTCATAGGCCTTCTCCAAGTCCATAAAGGCAACATACACCTTTTGTTTCTTCTCCAGATACTTCTCCACAACACAATTCAGGGTAAAAATCTGATCTACACATCCTCTTCCCTTCCTAAAACCTCCCTGCTCGTCGCCTATCCATTTCTCCGTTCTCACTCTCACTCTCTCAATCACTACCCTACTGTATACCTTCCCTACTACGCTTAGAAGACATATTCCTCGGTGGTTACCACACACTCCTCTTTCCCCTTTGCCCTTATATAGGGGGACTATTATGCCAGTCTTCCATTCATCGGGTGCACTCCCCTTCTCCCATGCTAGTTTGCACATTTTCCATACCCATTCTATCACTATCTCACCACCACACCTCAACATTTCCCCACACACTCCATCTGTTCCTGGTGCTTTCCCCAACTTCACTCTTTTCATGGCTTCCCACACTTCTGACCTCCTATACTATAACTATAATAAATGGCATAATAAACAATAAAACACTATCAAATCGCTTCCAGGCATAATTGCGGGTGGAGCGACAAGTGCAACTGGGCGTCATAGCCGGGGCCGCGGTAAATACGTGGCAAAAGTTACCTCCACTTCCATCGCCATAACTCAGGAACCAGTTGAGCTAGAGAGCTCTACTTAACGCCATTCTACGCGGCAAGGTAAGGCGCACATTTTGACATATGTTTCATTATTGTAGGTAGTATATTAAGCGACATTAGCCTTAGTTTACTTTTGTTGTTTTTCAGCCAGATCGCCCGGATACGAGCTCCATCCTTTTGTAAGGCAGCTCGGGCCGGAAGGGTTAAACGGTTCTCTCTTAGCCTGGGAGGTATTCTGCTTCCACCTGTCTACCATATTGAAAACTACACTCCACGTATCTGAACTGAGGAGGGAGGCAGTTAAGACTGGGGAAAGAGTTACCCGGCGACCAATATCTTCCTGTAACTTCTTTACTAAAAACACTCTTAGGTCCTGGCGGGCCCTCACCGCCTCCATGATAGCTACTCTAATGTCACCCAGGGATTGTATTGAATTTTGTAATAAAATCCTATGTGACAGTTCTGTGGCCTTTCTCACATTTTGGTCTGCAATGGCCGAAATAATTCTAGCTAGGGATACAGTAACCTGGCGAGTGACAAGGTATTGTGAAAACAATCTGAAGGCTTTGCTTCTTAACTTAAAGTCCCTATCCAGATGGGCTGGGGGAGGGGTACAAAAAGGTTCATCTAATTGGTGAAGAGCCAGTTTGGGTGCCGCCAAGAAAGCGAACAAGGCTGGCGACACCCCCTCTGCCTTATTAACAGGTAACGAGAACCAAGCATGTAACTCCTGAGGGACCTGATGGGAGGTTTTAGATATAATGGTAGAAGCAAATACCTGCGCCTCTGCTTCCCAGTCTACCCAAGGACCCAGACCTACCCGCCCCATCTGCAGGACTGGTGTACCGGTATGTGACTGATCAAGTGACTGATTGAGTGCATTCAAAGCTTTAATGTCATTAATGCCATCCGCTTTGGACCAGTCTGCAAAGAGTCGTGGAGATGAGGCCGGCGGTACTGCCGGGGCAGCTGAGAACACAAAGAAATCAGCATTATATGTACTAGGTATGGCCTTAATAGAAACGTCCAGTAATCTCCCTACCTCATCCTTGGCTCTGAGTTTCCTATTCTTGTTGATTTCAATAGTCCACTCACTAGGAACCGGTAGATCCCCTGAAATAGTGGATTGTGCTAGGAATGGTTTCAAAGGTTGTGCCTCAATCCAAGAGCAATCGGGCCCATAGAGGAGAGGCATAGGGCCTTTCCTCTGTGGTGCCTTATCTAAGGGGGGAGGAGTGATGTCAGAAATTACTCGCACATTAGTGGTAGTCATAGCAGCTGGCACTGTAGTGCCGGCCGCCGTGGACATTGTTGGGGGTAAAACCAAAGCAGGTAAAGAGGACTTGGTGGGAAAACCTGAAGGCTTTAATGGTCTTATCGTGGAGCTACTCGGGGGAGCTACCGGTTGACTAGAGGGAGGATCAGGAGAGGGACTGCCGCATGACCATATGCATTATGCCACTTATATATCTCCTCTGTGGTCACACACTTACTATGGGAACCCCTGGAAGATTGGAAACTAGCTTCTGACCCCTCAAACATTAAACCTTGAGCCGAAGGTACGTTAGCCTCCTCCGGCTCTTCATTAAACTCAAGCACTTCCGGTATGTCCTGTTGTGCGTCCAGAGCTTGATCCTCCGGCGGCCAAACCAAATCAGGGACTGATGAGGGTAAAACTTCACTGTTATTACTCTCCCTATCTGTTCCCTGACTAACTCTAACATTATGTTAACATGGTTCAGATTGACGCCAGCACCCCCGTTCGCTCGCCGCGGGTGGCTGTGAGTCCTGAATCACCTGAGAGCTGTCAAAAGAATTAGAACCTGAAGGTAAACCTACATATTGATCTGCTAATACCCTACTCGGTCCAGCCATAGGGGCTTTGCGTGGTACCTGAGTCAACTTTGGAATAGCAAAAATGAAGTCCTGTGGTACACTTAATGATTGTTCATGATGGGGACTAGGTTCTATGTCCTCCGCCCTCACCTCTGAGTCGCCGGATTGGACGGTTGGCGTGCTGGAGGTAGGGGTAGAGAGTGGAGGTGGCCTTACAGTAACCTTCCGGCTACTACTGTGTCCTGTACTGGCCGGTGTCACAGTGTCCTTCCTACGGCGTTTGGTTGATCTGGACGACTCCGCCGATGAGTGCCGGGACTGCTTTCTGGGAGATCTCGACCGTGACCTTGACCGATGCCGTGGGGAAGGCGACCGCCTCCGCTTGGTCCGGTCGGGGGGGGTAGCCTCGGCAATATCACTCTCATTGCTACTAGAGCTACTCACTACCTCTTTTGAAAGGGTTTTAGATTTAGCTTTAGGTTTAGTAGATTTAATAGGAGCTGACTTAACCAAAGGCGATTTTATGACTAAATGTTCCCACAGGGTGTCATCATCGCAATGAAGGGCCTTATGGGCAGTATCTTTAGCATAAAAGTTAAAAAATTTCTTTATCTCATTTAACGCCGCCAAGCACGACTAGTCTTTCTTAGTGAGAAGCGCCGCCTTCAACTCAGAACAGACAGAACAACGCTTAGACACCCACAAGCCTCTAGAGCGATCGAGGCATTTAACGCATTTAATGCAGTTTGAGAGCAAATGCAGGCAATAATGAGCAAGTAGGAGTAGCGCACAGCTCAAACCGAGGCATGATGGAAAAAGGTTCCCCCCCCGCCGGAATCAGCCACCCACCAGCCGCCGGGCTTGTTGTAACTGAAGCGCTGGGTATATCTGGAAAATAAAATTTCCAGGAATCAATACTCATAAGGATAACCTGCGATAAGACATCCTACCTCAAGTCCGCCGGAAAATTAGCTATAGCCACAGCTACTCTAACCTTTCGCTGGACTCGACCATGGAAAAACTGGGGTTTCTCCGTTTAAGCTGATTGGACTGCTTACCTGTGACAAAGTGTCACTGGCCCTAGTAACCTTAAATGTTTAACTATCCGTGACTATTGAAATAGAAAGATCGGTAACGTGCTTGCATGACGTATCACCACACCTGCACACTAGACTGGAACGCCGGGCGAAGGAAGTCTTGCTGCATGACAAATCGGTCAGGGCGAGTCCCCTCGGCGGGCCGAGGTTGCTCCCGTAGGAATTCGCATTTTCCGCCGGAAGGATTGTGGTTCAGCGCACCACGCCAGGACATTTGGTTGCTCCCTTACTCGTCTGCGAGACGAGGAAAAGGAGGCCCTGCACAGAAGGCCTCCGGAGAAAACAACCAAAAATTTTAGAGGGGGGGACTTATATGTAAAGATCCCCCCTTCCAAAACCCCACACATATATAGGGACGTCTCCCAAGGGCCCCCCAATAACATGTAGCGCAATACCGGGGCACACATAGGCATAATCACAAATACATAGAATGTATAATCCTAAATTACCTGTAGCCTACATTGGAGACCCCTAAAGAGGCTGGCCACGAGGCCCGACGAAACATCACAGGATGAACTGACGCTCCGACGATCCAGCAGCAGCAAGCAGAGGGGAGGCCCGCGAGAGGGGCCCAGAAGCAAATACGGACTCTAGAAGGCTCCGCACCACGTGTAGCCACCCTTGAACTAGAGCATTTGCTAACAAAAAACAACAAAATTTATATGCAACTGCCTCCAAGTGACGGCCTGAAGCATAATCTTGCAGAATGGTAGCCTCCTAGCTATAATATAAAAAAGCTAAAGGCGCAAAACAACACAACAATAACACACGTGGCGCGCGGATCCTGGGATACGAAGGCGCCTTGTTACCAAAGTACCCTAATTTACACACTTCCTGCGGTCGTATCAATGGGGCAGCCCGTGCTAGCTAATCTAAACCTTGTTCAATACAACGCAGATGTATACAAATGAGTAAGGACTCACGAGAAGCGCAGGAACGACGAATGAAGCTGGAGCACTGGAGACACCCGCCCGCCTGGTACGAACGCGGAAGGGAGAAGAAGGAAGTTATGGCCGCAAGGGAGCCTGCTCCTGGATGCTGCACACAAGAAATCCACGCATGGAAAGCCATAATATAACAGTTAAGTTAAATTTTATTTTTTATTTTCTACAAAGTTTTTTTTCTGTAGGGTGCCCAATCATAAGGACGATTCCATAAGAGAATTAAGCGTGCACTTATGAGAGTACAGTCAGGACCCCGAATTCGCGAGAATAGGGGTGACAGGAGGCATCGCGTATTGTGAATTCGGGTATTGTGGAACTAACTTTAAATGGGAATAATTAGATTGGGTGACATCTCTCAATTATGGCCTATTTTCGAAATTTTTGGCCCTATTTTCGACATTTTTGGCTCTACAGTACAGTCTATATCTTATATATAAGAAGAACAATGAATAAAAATATGAAACCTTACCTTAAAATTAGTAGTAGATAGGCTAGGACTAGGACTAGGACCGTAGGACTTCACGATTTTCTCCAACTTCTCCCTCCCTAACCAAATCGTACGAACAGTTTACTCTGACAAGCCTATTGCACAGTTTCCTTCTCCTCTTTTCTTGCGAAACAACAATTCCACCTTCATTTTGTGTGTTATCTTCTTATATTGGCGTGGCATGGCGAAAAAAGTGGCAGGCACTACAAACGTTTGGTCACTCCGCACGGCTATGAGCGCTTGAGCGGGACTGTGGGAGGGAGGGAGGGAGGGTAAGCGGGAGGGAAGGCAGGCGTATGCCCGTCTTCTTCTTTTTTCAGAGCTACTCCTGGGCCTCGCGAAACGTAGACGTGCTCGCGTATCAAGCGGGAATAGCGGATTTGGCCCCTTCTTAGCTCTCGATTCGTGTATTGTGGTACCACCTCGCGTAATTAATGCTTAATTAATTAATGTTATTTTCGAGGGGTAACTCGTGTATTAGGGTTTTCGCGAATTGTGGAATCGTGTATTGGGGGTCCTGACTGTACTCCCAGACCCTTCCGCGCGGGAGATTCAAAACTGCTTCCGCGGGTGTTGAAGGGAGACTATTATATTAATAGGTAATATCATCAATAATGAATGGGCCACTATTAAAAAAAAATATATATATACCGGGATATATATATACCGTATATATATATATATACCGTATATATCTATATTTTTTTGGGGTTTTTTTTTTTTTTTTGCCAGACGCCGTAATTTCCGAGAAGGGGTGGCCATAAAGAGTAGGCGTTTGTCACGAATCGCTATGTCAAGTTGCACGGGCTTGACATCTACCAATAACATTTTGACAGAGAGGATTCGATCCGTCGACCCTTTGATCAGCAGCTGAAGCTCTACTGACTATGCCACGGCTCGCGACATAAGAATAAAAATAATAATACAGTATATAATAATAGCCTACAGTAATAATAATAATATTAATAATAATAATTATGAGTTTCTTTCTCCACCTTGCACTCCCTGCTCAAGAATGGGGCTAGGGTGGGTGCCCTGATGGGCAAGAGTTGTACATACATACATACAGTACATTGGTTTAACGTCATTTTTCCATTACATGCATTGTAACGGCTCAGACGGGGTTGCCTTTCAGTAGTTGGAGTGTACTGTAGTACAATAAAGTCCCACCACAGCACTGTCCCACCAAGTCATCACTGTGGCTGATGTTGGTATAGTGCTAACCGTGCCTCAGCAAGACTCAACAGAGTCCCCCTGCAGTATCTGCAACCACACCAGCCTTAACAGTGTTACAAAAAGACAGCACCATAACAAGATTCTACTGTATATTAGGCAATTGGACTATAGAACAATAAAGGGTATAATCCTGCATAACGGTATGCATTATATCTCAAGAACTGGGCAGTGTTATAGCATATTTGTTGTTTGTACATATATATACTGTATATGTATTATGTATGTTGCTTCGTAGTATACTATAAATAGAAAATATACTTGGTAAATGATTAATTAGAGGGCATCTGTGGACTCACTTTCTACAATTTCCCAGCTCAGCTGATGGACGACGAGTGGAGGCGAGTTGAGTTGTAAACTAATATTCTATTGGTCAATAAACTGGGTGTGACATCACGAGCAATGCTGGCATATGAATGGTTGTTGTGGGAGTACGTCACTGTTTAGACGGTGACGTCACAAATTCTCGCGATATTGAACGGCTGTAGAAATTATAGGTTTGACTCGTGCAAGGAGATAAAGAAAACCTAATATTTAGTAGTGGCCCCGTAATCATTGACGATTATGCCTATTACATAAGGCCTCCTCTTCAAACACTCGTTTACCGTAGTTTGAATCTACCACGCAGAGCATAAAAAATTTGAGGAGCCTTCATCATGAGCGCACGCAACCTCACTCATGGTTCTGTCATTATGAAATTGGGTTCTCACTACGAAAAAACTTTGTAACAAATAATAAATAAAAAGAAAACAAGAATAACTATTCATAAGCTTTCCATATACTCGTGGATGTACTTGTGTGGATATTTGACCAGACGCTGACTTCAGGCGTCATACTTCCTTCTCTGCTCTGCGCTCAACCTGCCCTGACGTGTCTCCCCACGCTCCGCTGGTTCCGCATTTGCTGCGTCCCTAGTGAGTTTTTTCTCATTTGTTTACTCTGGGATGTATCGAGTAAGGTTAGGATATGCGTAGCAGGAGTGTCAGGGGCGGGTTTCCCGCAGTTCAGTGTATTTGGGTCGTGTGTTTGGGACACCTATTTCGGGTGTACCCTCGTGGTCCCGTGGTGGACGCGTGTTACATTTTTCGCGGCTAGCTAGCCTAGTTATTTAGTTGGCTTTAACTATGTGTTATCAGGCTTCTTCTTATCTTTCTGATGAAGTTGCCTTATTGTTTGTTTACTGAAGTTCCTAGCGTATTTTTCTTCACTTAGTGAATTTTTTTCTAGGTCCCGAGTCAGTGCTTCCCTCTCCCGGGATTTTTTCTACGATGTGGTGATGGCGGATGTTCCTGTTGTGATATGCTACAGTGCTTTTTGTTTATATTACGACGTGATTAAGTGTTATTTCCGTCTGCTTAGGCCTAGCCAGCCACTCGTAGCTTTTTACATGTACAAGTGTTATTGATTTATGGTTTAAATATGTAATACCGTGTCATGTGTGTGTCCTGGATTAGTTGTGGTATGGCTTAATCCAGGGCCTATTTGTGTTGTTGTTGTTGTTGTTTTTCCCCAAGCTGCCTGGCCGAACAGCCCCAAGGCCCCGAGCAAGGCCAAGGCCATAACCGAGCGCCCCCACAGAACCCTCCCTGCCAACCACAATAAAGCCTGGGTGACCGAAGCCACTCCATGGCGGGGAGCTGAGGAGGGTGCGGAAACGCCCGGGAAACCAAAGCCCCACCCAGGGCCCTGTGCCCCTCAGCAATTATGAAGAGAAAGTTGAGGGGCAAAGGAAAGATGTGACGCTTTGGCTTCCAATCTTGGTAGATTAGGAGGTCAATCCACGCAAGAGACGCCGTCACTTGAGATCTAGAAAATATATAAGTAAAAGGAACAGTCAGAGTAAGCTATGGGTATGGCAGAGATCGCTCAGTTCTCACTCTGATAGACCAGCCCATCACCACATGACTAGAACCCAATCCTCTCAGCATCAGCTAGGAAAGGCCAGGGAAAGCCGCCTTTGACGGGGGGATAGCTCCCCTATTTCAACCCCTTTCGGGGTTGGGCACCCGCCCATGTGTGTTTATCAGATTGCGTCTGGTTAGTGTGGGTTGCCTTTTCCGGCGGGTTTTCTCGATTGCTCTGAGAAAATCCGGCTGGTTGCCTTTTCCGGCGGGTTTTTTCGATTGCACCGAGAAAATCCGGCTGGTTGCCGAGTTTTAAATCACGCGTGGTTAAAAATAGGCTAGTTTCCCCCGGCGAGTGGTGGCCTGAGGGCTCTCCAGGACTGCGTCTCTGTGGTGGAGCCTGTGTTCAGGCTTACTGTGTGTTTCCCGGCGGGATGGCTATACCCGGTTAACTAGGTGTTCATGCGGACACCGGTTGAGTATAGTTTTTCCCGGTTTTTGCAAAGCCATTGAAAAACTAGGCTGTTTTGTTTGTTTGGTCTTTCCACCCCGGCGATCCTTTGCAAAGAAGTGGGGATAGGAACAATTGGGGTTAACATTTACATTACTTTCACACCCGGCGGTTGAACCTTGGGGAGGTGGGATTAACGGATTTGCAATTCGGTATAGTTAGCCAGACAATTGAGGGATATAATTGGGTATCGCGGCCTTCAAAATACGGCGATCTATGAAGGCTTCGAGAGAAGTCAGATCTAAAAAAGTTTAAGATAGGCTTCCCCTTTTTAACTGCGATATAATAAGGAGGCCGGCGTCTTAATATGGGTTTCCGGTGGACAAAACCACTGGGAAGACTGCGTCATTTATAAAAGATATGCTTGTCTTTATATCATGTCAGAGGATATGCTTAAATCTTTTGGACTAGTAAAGATATTCTAAAATCTTTACATAGGACCCTACAGGGTAACAAGAGGTAATAGTGGTGTATTACGTCTTGTTGCCCGGCAGTTCATTAACACTTGTGTTAGAACATTTTGGGGTAACCTTATGAGCATTAATTCCTGGAAATTTTCTTTTTCCAGGGCGGAGTTCCGGCGGGTCAACAGAGGACCAGAAGGAGCCCGGGGGTGGGTTAGCTCTTCCCAGTCTCTGTCATGGCGCCACTAGCCCCTGTTTTTGCTCTGTGCTTAACACCCTCCTGTTCCGGGATCCCTATTTTTGCGCATACTCTATGCATCAGATGCGTCAAATGCTTGGACCGGTCAAGGGGTCTGTGGGTGACTAAGAATTGTACTTTTTGTAGTCAGTTGAGTATCAAAGTCTTACAGCAAGATAATTTGGCCGCGGCGGTTGCATTGTGCGAGGTCAAACAAATCCTATCTACTTATGCTACTTCGGTGGCTCATAAAGCTCTTCAGTGCGATAACGTAGTTCTGTGGGAAAGATTGATTGCTCAGTATCCCCCACTTAAACGTCCCCCTTCTAGAAGTAAAGTAAATGTGCGTAAGTCGGCTGAGACTGGGCAGGGTACAGTGCTTATTCCCTCCCCTGGCACATCTAAGAGACCTCGAGAGCCGACACCCCTGGCAACAACTTCCAAGTCAAAATCGAGGTCCAGGGCACGGTCTCCCCTCCGACAGCAGACACATAGTCACTCTACTTCACCTTCGAGGAAGAAGAGCAAGGAGGAGAAGACCAAGGAAAGTCCTAGTGTAAAGTCAAAGTCAAGGCGGAGTCACAAGTCTTCCAAAAAGGATACTCATGTACGAAAGTCCTCCCGGCATTCGCCGGAGCCTCGTGCCTCGCTTTCTGCCTCTACTCCCGACATGTCTCAGGTCCAATCTGACAGGTCGGGAGTGGAGTCAGAAACTGTGGTGGGGGATATACTGGCGGACAAGTTGTCACCTATTATTATTCCCAGTTCACATGCACCAGCTTTAGAGAGTTCTACCAGCAGTTATAACCCTCAAGAGGGCTCGAGTGAGGGCTCAGTAATTGGTGTGATACCTAGCTCACAAGTGAGTTCCGGCCAAGACCGGGGAGTTTGGAGGTACAGTACTCCCAGCCATGGCGTGACGGCTCACATCATTCTCATGCACCAAAGGTAGTGGCAGACGTCCACCGGGACGCTGAGATCCCATCGTCCATCCCGGACTTAACATGGCAGCATGAGGGGGTCCCGGATTCGGCGGAATCCTCTCCTGAGAGGTCGGGGGAAAGGGATGAGGGTTCTATAATTTCTGAGATGGAGATTCAAGAGTCAGGTTCATTGATAGACAACTCTCAGAGTAGGAATGATTCGCCACATAGTTCATCCTCGGCTAAATTTGTCACAGCTGATGAAATTAATGGGTTACTAGCGAATGCACTAACTAAGTTTTTTGGTCAGCAGCCGGAGACTCCTACAGTTGGTTTGGGAGCTTCCACGACAGCATCGAATGTCCGACCTCTGACTACTTCTATTGCTTTGACACAAATTCCGCATACATGTCAGTCCATATAATGAGCCTCTTTTGTTTCTCAATCCCTCTAAGACATCACATTGATTCATTTATTATCCTTGGTGTTTATAAGATCTCGGAGTCGGCCATATTTGAAATGGTGGAACTGTTGTTCAATGAATAGTGAAGTGTTTTTGCTTTATGAAAACACCTACAACATCTTATATTTAACGGGATTATGAACGGAGCTTCCAGCGGCATTGTGTTAATTTGGCTGCAGACCATTATTCTCCAGTACACCAAGGGTAAGGGTTTTATACCGTCGTTATTTGGGTCCAAGCCTAGGCTACGTTTACCACGGAATCTTTAATGTATATCCTCAATACAGACTTATTTCCTTCACTTACCTCGTCAAAAATAACCCATATAGGTGCAGAGGGCATGAATTATATCAAAGAAAAAGTTATGTTGAAACATTATCTGCAATTTAGCCATGTTGATCAACTCTTAGCCCACTTAATATAATATTGTGGAAGAGATCTACTGTACCGGTATTTAGGTGGTTTCCATTTGTGGATTTGTATATTTTTCATGCAACTAGTATTATGACATAATTAATGCACTGTAATTCGCATATTGATATTCAAACAGTACAGTAATTGAATGACCGAGGTTAACCTAGTCTGATTTATATTGACTAACCTCGCGGTATTTTTTACCTCCGAGGTTAGTCTAATATGTAGGCCCTAGGCCTATTTGCTGACCATGAATCCTCCGAGGTTAGTCTAATTTGTAGGCCTATTTGCTGACCATCAATCCTCCGAGGTTAGTCTATTTTGTATTTGCTGACCATGAATCCTCCGAGGTTAGTCTGATTTGTAGTTGCTAACAGCGGGGGTGTGGGGGCGCAGCCCCCACTACGAACACTAGGTTAGGTTAGGTTGGTTTGATTGGTTGGTTAGGTTAATGCCATCGGATGAGTGTGGCGCAGTAGCTGGCATGCAAGGGCTAGTTTTGTATCACACGTACTGAGTACCGGTACTATGAACCCACAGTAGCTGGCATGCAAGGGCTAGTTTTGTATCCCACGTACTGAGTACTATGAACCCGCAGTAGCTGGCATGCAAGGGCTAGTTTTGTATCCCACGTACTGAGTACTGTACTATGGACCCGCAGTAGCTGGCATGCAAGGGCTAGTTTTGTATCCCACGTACTGAGTACTATGAACCCGCAGTAGCTGGCATGCAAGGGCTAGTTTTGTATCCCACGTACTGAGTACTGTACTATGGACCCGCAGTAGCTGGCATGCAAGGGCTAGTTTTGTATCCCACGTACTAGGTCTAGGTTAGGTTAGGTTGGGTTGTTTGGTTAGGTTAATATACTAGGTCTCAGAAACAAGATTCGTGGTTTTTACCCCGCAATTTCCCTATTTTTCATAGCCCTTCCCACTATCGGGGGCCGTGTTTTTAGATTCTTGGATAATGGGTAAATACTAATTTCCATCAACAAATTTTATTATAGAAAGCTTAACCCTCTCACCACGGAAGGGCTCTTGAACGCCCATAAAAAAGCATATAACAGATACCCGGAAGGCCTCTTGAACGCCCAGTGGTTGAAAGCCTGTGAGCTTCGTGTGCGAGGCGTCGGTCCGACGCATGTAAACAACAGCCGGCTGGACCGACGCCCCGCATCTCCGGCCACAAGAAGGAGAGCGTCGCTTGTTCGTGTGTGCCTGTATGTTGTTGTTAAGTATCGAAAAGTGGTGTAAAGTGGCTGTTTTGGCCATAAAGTTATCTCCAATGAAATCATCATCACAGCTCAACCAGTTGACTTAGAGAGCTCTACTTAATGCCATTCTACAGGTAAATAACACAGCTACGCTTGGGGATGCGCGGGAATGCGGGAAGCAGTCTGATTAACGAATATACGGTAGCCTAGCCTAGACGTTCTTCGGCCAAAACACCCGGGTTTCGAGGAATATATATATAATACATAGCCGGGGCTGGAGGGTTAATCATATAAATAACAAATCCACCAAAAATAAATACTTGAAAATAGCTGTGGTCCGTCTCCTTAATATTGACCGAAAAAACGCCCATTCTAATCAATCTCAGAGCTCTTTCGGACATCCTGACTGTTTACAAACGCCTTCTTTATGCAGTATAATTGATATTTAACCCCTGCTGGCAACATAGATGACGATTTCAATAATTCATGGGGGGGTGAGGGGGGGGCAAAGCTCCCCCTCAACCCATCGTGTATCCAACATTGGCATTACTGTATAACTAAGACCATGAAAACACTCATTTCTCAAAATGTGGATAAAAAAACATGATAAATAAGGGTGCGAACCTATTCCCTATAATTACCCTCGCAGGTAGGCTAGCCTAATTAAGTTCGCGTCTCATTTTACTGATACCGCTCACGAGTCTAGTGTGGTAGGGTCCAAATATATCAGTTCATCTTGGGACGATACCGCTCTCGCCTATTAACCTTACCGTTCACGAGCCAAATACGGGGGGGGGGGGGGGGAAGGGGGGCTTGAATACTTAGTATTGATAAATAGAAACACTTTGAATATCAAGATGCAAATTACACAGTGCACTAATGACATTATAATACACATTGAGTGAAACATATACACCGCTGATGTAAAATTAAGCGGGTGTAAGATTAAGCGGGCTTTAAAATAAGCGAGTGTAATGACGCCATGTTGGCCGAGGGCTGGAATGACGTCATCGCTGAGGCCCGCCTTGGCTGATGACGTCACGATAGTCAACAACCAATCACAAGCAAGGATACATAACGTCTTGGCTTTGTTAATCAAGATGGCTATATTCTAGTTAATCGCCGTATTTCAACCCCTCTCTTTCCCTGATATATTTCATACCCTCCCCAGCTATCGGGGTTAGTATTGTTGAGGTAAGTGAAGAAAATAACTAAGAGATATGAGGATATAAATAAAGATTCTTAGGTAAATGGGAATATATAATACGGTTCCTACCTTGCCTCTGGAAAAAGGCAAACTAGGCCTGTGTATCCAGCTCAGTACCAGTACTTGCACTAAGGCGGTCGTTCACTGTGTTGGCGGCGGCGGCAGCAGACGCAAATTTTTTACTATTTGTATTTTTGCTTTATAATCAAACTTCAAATCTTGTCTTCCCCATGCTTTATCAAGATTACTTTCAAACTTCCTTATTGATTCGGAATCGACTACATACTGGGGCAGTGCGTTCCACTCATTTACCACTCTATCACAAAATGAGTTCTTTGCCTTTTCAAGCCTATTTCTTTCTTTGTAAATTTTCTTCCTGTCCTCTCGTTCTTGTCCCTCCCGCATCAAGAAGATACCTTCACACACATCCTCATCATACTTTCCTGACACTATCTTAAAAGTCTCTATCATATCCCCTCTCTTTCTCCTATATGCCAGTGTAGGAAGTCCCAGTGTCCTCAACCTCTGCTCATAGCCCGCATTCTTCAACGTTGGTACTAGCTTGCTAGCTCTCCTCTGCACTTTCTCCACTGCTTCTATATCCTTTACCATATATGGAGCCCACACCTGGTTCTCATATTCCAGGTGCGGCATAACCAGCGCTTTAGAGATTCCTGAATATTTCTTCGTCAAGTGACACAAATGTCCTATCAGCCCTACAATTCTATTGGCTTTGTTTATCTTCTTCCGCTAAATGTTCTGAGAAATTTTACTTATTGTCTATCACTACTCCTACACACACAATTATTGTCCTCTCTCCCTCCCTGCCCACCCCGAACCAACTTCCAGAAGCACATCCATACTCATATCTCTCACCGATCCATCCACTCACTCACAGACAACACGCAGCTGCATGCACGACCTCATCCATCCTTCCGATCCTCCCTTCCTCGCGAGGACAGAGTCCCTGGCCAGGCTGAGATGCGGACACCATCCAGCTCTCCTGAGCTATCAGAGATGACTCCGTTGTCGACACCTGCCCCGGTGTAACACAGCACCCCATACCATTAAACACATCATAGAAGACTGCATTTCACACAACCACTTACGCCAACAACACAATCTACACTCAATGAGAGCTCTGTGGGAAAGCCCGATCGTGGCCATGGCCTTTCTCAGGGACTCGGGGCTGTTCGGCCAGGCAGCTTAGGGAACAACAACAACAACAACAACTACTCCTATATCCTTTTCTGCATTCACTTCCTCCATCGCTTCATACATACTGTATCCTACCTTGTCTATCTTGCTAGTCCCAATCCGCATGTACTTGTATTTTTTTGGATGAAAAGGCATTACAATTTCTTACAGTTTCTTACAGTTTCTTACAGTAGATCCTCTGGAAAAAGGCAAACTATGCCTGTGTATCCAGCTCAGTACCAGTACTTGCACTGCTGCGGTCGTTCACGGTGTTGGCGGCGGCGGTAGCAGACGCAACATTTTTACTATTCTGTATTTTTGTTTTATAATCAAACTTCAAATCTTGTCTTCCCCATGCTTTATCAAGATTACTTTCAAACTCCCTTATTGATTCGGAATAGACTACATACTGGGGCAGTGCGTTCCACTCATTTACCACTCTATCACAAAATGAGTTCTTCGCCTTCTCAAGCCTATTTCTTTCTTTGTAAATTTTCTTAGAGTGTCCTCTCGTTCTTGTTCCCTCCCGCATCAAGAAGATACCTTCACACACATCCTCATCGTACTTTCCTGACACTATCTTAAAAGTCTCTATCATATCCCCTCTCTTTCTCCTATATGCCAGTGTCGGAAGTCCCAGTGTCCTCAACCTCTGCTCATAGCCCGCGTTCTTCAACGTTGGTACCAGCTTGCTAGCACTTTCTCCACTGCTTCTATATCCTTTACCATATATGGAGCCCACACCTGGTTTGCATATTCCAGGTGCGGCCTAACCAGCGCTGTATATAGATTCCTGAAGATTTCTTCGTCAAGTGACACAAATGTCCTCCTTATCAGCCCTACAATTCTATTGGCTTTGTTTATCTTTTCCGCTAAATGTTCTGAGAAATTTAACTTATTGTCTATCACTACTCCTATATTCTTTTCTGCACTCACTTCCTCCATCGCTTCATACATACTGTATTCTACCTTGTCTATCTTGCTGGTCCCAATCCGCATGTACTTGCATTTTTTTTGGATGAAAAGGCATTAACCAATGCTCAGACCATCCCTTCATGCCCTCCACATCTCCTTGAAGCAAAGCCATATCTTCCTTACTCCTCACTCTTCTATACAGTTTAGTGTCATCCGCATACAGGTATACCTCACTTCCATTAGTTATAACTTCAGGCAAGTCGTTGATAAATATAACGAACAGCAGTGGTCCCAACACAGATCCCTGAGGTACCCCACTTGTAATTTCCCTCCACCCCGAGCCTATTCCATTCACCAATACCCTCTGTCTCCGATCTTTCAGGAAGGCTTCTATCCATTTCACACATTTCTCCCCTATATTATAGCTTCTAACTTTCTCTATTAACCTTTTATGTGGGACCTTATCGAAGGCCTTCATAAAATCGCAATATACCACGTCTATTACATCACCATCTTCTAGAATTTGCATCCAATCATCTACCACCTTAATTAGCTGTAGTACCGTCGACCTCCCCGGCAAGAATCCGAACTGTCTCCCACTGAAAAGTTGGTTTGACTTCATATGATCCATTATTCCTTCTCTAATTACCGTTTCCATTAGTTTACACATAACACTTGTCAAACTGACTGGTCTATAATTCCCTGGGTCATTTCTCTTTCCCTTCTTAAATATAGCTGTTATGTTCGCCTCTCTCCAGTCCATCGGGATTTGTCCTGTATTAAACGATACCTCAAATAACATTTTCAATGGCTCTACTAACATCTCCCCTCCTTCCTTTATGATTCTTGGGTGTATCCCATCCGGTCCCGGTGACTTACTTCTGTTCATTTTTTCTATAGCCCTTCTTATTCTAGCATGGGAAAACTCTACTAGTTCTAGTGCCGGTGCCTGTTTGATGGGAATAGTAGGCACTGCATCCTCCGACTCCACTGTTAGTACCCCCCCAAAGTATTTCCCCAACACCTCTGCTTTCTCCTTATCAGTCTCCGCTCTACTCCCATCATTCAACCCCCCCACCAGCTCTGGGATCCCTACTCTTCTTGTTAATTTTTCCTGAATGTACTTCCAGAATATTTTTGGATTATCCTTCACATTTCTAGCTATCTCTCTCTCCCTCTCCTTCACCCCCTCCTTGTTTCCCACCTTATTTTATTGTTTATTTGTCTACGTTCCAGATCCACTTCCTTAGCCTCTATACTAGACCCCCTGTTCTTTTTTAACAATTTTAATCTTTCCCACAATCGTTTCTTTCTTCTAATCAATATCCAAAGCTTTCTTTTCATTGGCAATTCTGGGTTAGTTCTTTTCCTCAATTTTGTTTTATCCTTATATTCCCTTACTGGTACACTTTTGTATACAGCATTCTCCAGTTTGATTCTAATTTTCCTCCACATTCCTTCAGCGTCTTCACCGTTCAAATATTCCCCCCAGTCAATGTCCAAACACCGTCTCAGCAGCTCATAATCTGCTCTATCATACATGTATATTTTTCTATTGCTTTTATTATCCCTCTCCGATTTAATGTTACAACTAAAGCTTATACAGGCATGGTCACTACGACCTATAGGGCTATCCACATTAACATGTTCCACTATATCCTCTTCATTGCTAAAAATCAAATCAGTACACTCCCCTGCGTCCCATCTCTATATCTTGTCATCTCTACAATATGTTGCGTTAAAAAACAATCTCTCACTTTCTCTATAAACTTATTTTCCATGCTACCCTGTCCCGCTGGAGTAGTACAATTTGCCCAGTTGATCCTTGGCAAATTGAAATCTCCAATCAAAATTTTATATTTGTTCTCTCTATTATCTATCTCCTCCATTGCTTTCAGTAGGTTATCATCCTCTCCCCTGCTATTATTTGGGCTTCTATATATAGAGGCAAGTAGAATTGATCCTCTTACACATTTTACTTCAATACACAAATACTCACAATACTGCTGTCTCATATCCACCTCATTAACCTTGAGCTCTTTTCTTACATAAATAAACAGTCCTCTTCCAACCTCTGCTCTAATAGCATTTCTCTCATATAACTCAAAACCCTCCAAACTATATTCCACCAGTTCCCTCTCAATTCTAACATTTTTTGGTCTTACTTCCTGTAGGGCTATGATATCAGGTTTTTCCTCTTCATCCTGCAACCTACATATCAGTTCTCTTTTCTTGTCCTGAGTAAACACATCCACATTACTAAACATAATCCTTAATCCATCTACCATTCCTCCAGCACTTACACCATCCCGCTCCTCCAGTCCGTACCCTACTGCTGTCTGAACATTAACCAATGTTCAGACCATCCCTTCATGCCCTCCACATCTCCTTGAAGCAAACCCACATCTTCCTTACTCCTCACTCTTCTATACAGCTTAGTGTCATCCGCTGCTCCGCATACAGGTATATCTCACTTCCATTGGTTATAACTTCAGGTAAGTCGTTGATAATTATAACGAACAGTAGTGGTCCCAACACAGATCCCTGAGGTACCCCACTTGTAACTTCCCTTCACCCCGAGCCTATTCCATTCACCAGTACCCTGTCTCCGATCTTTCAGGAAGGCTTCTATTCATTTCACATATTTCTCCCCTATACTATAGCTTCTAACTTTCTCTATTAACCTTTTATGTGGGACCTTATCGAAGGCCTTCATAAAATCGCAATATACCACGTCTATTACATCACCATCCTCCAGAATTTGCATCCAATCTCTACCACCTTAATTAGCTGTAGTACCGTCGACCTCCCCGGCAAGAATCCGAACTGTCTCCCACTGAAAAGTTGGTTTGATTTCATATGCTCCATTATTCCTTCTCTAATTACCGTTTCCATTAGTTTACACACAACACTTGTCAAACTGACTGGTCTATAATTTCCTGGGTCATTTCTCTTTCCCTTCTTAAATATAGCTGTTATGTTCGCCTCTCTCCAGTCCGTCGGGGTTTGTCCTGTATTAAAAGATACCTCAAATAAAACATTTAATGGCTCTACTAACATCTCACCTCCTTCCTTTATGATTCTTGGATATATCCCATCCGGTCCCAGGGACTTACTTCTGTTAATTTTTGTCTATAGCCCTCCTTATTCTAGCATGGGAAAACTCTATTAGTTCTAGTGCTGGTGCCTGTTTGATGGGAATAGTAGGCACTGCATCAACCGACTCCACTGTTAGTACCTCCCCAAAGTATTTCCCCAGCACCTCTGCTTTCTCCTTATCAGTTTCTGCTCTATTCCCATCATTTGCATACATAGTCGATCGCCGCGGTTAAGTTCGCGTCTATTTTGACAGCTATTTTTTCTGTTATTTGCCCCCTGCTGGCAATATATATGATGATGACAATATGTCATGGGGGGGGGGGGGTGAAGGGGGGCTCAACATATTATTGTATCCAAATGCAGTCAAAATAGACGGGAACATGATAGTAAGCATCCGTCGCCGCTCTGCGTAGTGTAAACAAGGCTGGCGGTACGCTCGAACTCTACATTCTACCCCTGGCAAGAATGTTATGTGCCAGCCTTGTTTACGCTATGCATAGTGGCGTCGGACCTTTGCAATCATGTTCCCGTCTATTTTGACTGCCTTTGGATACAATACAGTAATATCTTGAAGGGGGGCTTTGCCCCCATAACCCCCCCCCCATGACATATTGTCATCATCATATATATTGCGGGAAGGATGTAGTTAACGGGTGTACCACTACCGACATACAACATAAATCATCTATAAATACTTAGGCCCCTATAATAAAATAAATACTTATAAATCTATAATACTAGGTTAGGTTAGGTTAGGTTGTTTGGTTAGGGTAATGCATTTTTGTATCCAAAGGCAGTCAAAATAGACGGGAACATGATGGTGAACGTCCGCATAGTGTAAACAAGACGGGCGGTACACCCGGTAATTACATTCTTGCCTATATTGCCAGCAGGGGGCAAATTACCAAAAAAAAATCGCCGTCAAAATAGGTTAGACGCGAACTTAACCACGGCGATCGACAAATGTAAACATGACGGCGGCGGTGGCGGGGGAGGCGTCGGACCTTTGCTTTCTTACAGTTTCTTACAGTAGATCCTCTGGAAAAAGGCAAACTAGGCATGTGTATCCAGCTCAGTACCAGTACAGTACTTGCACTGCTGCGGTCGTTCACGGTGTTGGCGGCGGCGGTAGCAGACGCAAATTTTTTACTATTCTGTATTTTTGTTTTATAATCAAACTTCAAATCTTGTCTTCCCCATGCTTTATCAAGATTACTTTCAAACTCCCTTATTGATTCGGAATAGACTACATACTGGGGCAGTGCGTTCCACTCATTTACCACTCTATCACAAAATGAGTTCTTTGCCTTCTCAAGCCTATTCTTTTAAATTTTCTTCCTCTCTTCTTGTTCCCTCCCGCATCAAGATACCTTCACACACATCCTCATCGTACTTTCCTGACACTATCTTAAAAGTCTCTATCATATCCCCTCTCTTTCTCCTATATGCCAGTGTCGGAAGCCCCAGTGTCCTCAACCTCTGCTCATAGCCCGCGTTCTTCAACGTTGGTACCAGCTTGCTAGCTCTCCTCTGCACTTTCTCCACTGCTTCTATATCCTTTACCATATATGGAGCCCACACCTGGTTAGCATATTCCAGGGCCTAACCAGCGCTGTATAGAGATTCCTGAAGATTTCTTCGTCAAGTGACACAAATGTCCTCCTTATCAGCCCTACAATTCTATTGGCTTGTTATCTTTTCCGCTAAATGTTCTGAGATTAACTTATTGTCTATCACTATATCCCTCCATCGCTTCATCATACTGTATCCTACCCCTATCTTGCTTGTGCCAATCCGCATGTACTGGGATTTTGTTGGAGTAAAAGGCATTAACCAATGCCCAGACCATCCCTTTATGCCTTCCACATCTCCTTGAAGCAAACCATCACATCTTCCTTACTCCTCACTCTTCTATACAGCTTAGTGTCATTCGCATACTCCTATACCTCACTTCCATTAGTTATAACTTCAGGTAAGTCGTTGATAATTATAACGAACAGCAGTGGTCCCAACACAGATCCCTGAGGTACCCCACTTGTAATTTCCCTCCACCCCGAGCCTATTCCATTCACCAGTACCCTCTGTCTCCAATCTTTCAGGAAGGCTTCTATCCATTTCACACATTTCTCCCCTATATTATAGCTTCTAACTTTCTCTATTAACCTTTTATGTGGGACCTTATCAAAGGCCTTCATAAAATCGCAATATACCACGTCTATTACATCACCATCTTCTAGAATTTGCATCCAATCATCTACCACCTTAATTAGCTGTAGTACCGTCGACCTCCCCGGGCAAGAATCCGAACTGTCTCCCACTGAAAAGTTGGTTTGACTCATATGCTCCATTATTCCTTCTCTAATTACCGTTTCCATTAGTTTACACACAACACTTGTCAAACTGACTGGTCTATAATTCCCTGGATCATTTCTCTTTCCCTTCTTAAATATAGCTGTTATGTTCGCCTCTCTCTCCAGTCCATCGGGATTTGTCCTGTATTAAACGATACCTCAAATAACATTTTCAATGGCTCTACTAACATCTCACCTCCTTCCTTTATGATTCTTGGGTGTATCCCATCCGGTCCCGGTGACTTACTTCTGTTAATTTTGTCTATAGCCCTTCTTATTCTAGCATGGGAAAACTCTATTAGTTCTAGTGCCGGTGCCTGTTTGATGGGAATAGTAGGCACTGCATCATCCGACTCCACTGTTAGTACCCCCCCCAAAGTATTTCTCCAGCACCTCTGGTTTCTCCTTATCAGTCTCCGCTCTACTCCCATCATCCAACCCCCCTACCAGCTCTGGGATCCCTAGTCTTCTTGTTAACTTTTCCTGAATGTACTTCCAGAATATATTTGGATTATCCTTCACATTTCTAGCAATCTCTCTCTCCCTCTCCTTCACCCCCCTCCTTGTCTCCCACCTTATTTTATTGTTTATTTGTCTGCGTTCCAGATCCACTTCTTTAGCTTCTATACTAGAGCCCCTGTTCTTTTTTAACAATTTTAGTCTTTCCCACAATCGTTCTTTCTTCTTCTCAATGTCCTTTTTTCATTGGCATTCTAGGTTCGTTCTTTTCCTCAATTTTGTTTTATCCTTATATTCCCTTACTGGTACACTTTTGGATACAGCATTCTCCAGTTTGACTCTAATTTTCCTCCACATTCCTTCAGCGTCTTCACCGTTCAAGTATTCCCCCCAGTCAATGTCCAAACACCGTCTCAGCAGCTCATAATCTGCTCTATCATACATGTATATTTTCTATTGCTTCTATTATCCCTCTCTGATTTAATATTGCAACTAAAGCTTATACAGGCATGGTCACTACGACCTATAGGGCTATCCACATTAACATGTTCCACTATATCCTCTTCATTGCTAAAAATCAAATCAAGTACACTCCCCTGCATCCCATCTCTATATCTTGTCATCTCTATGTTGCGTTAAAAACAATCTCTCACTTTCTCTATAAACTTATTTTCCAGGCTACCCTGTCCCGCTGGAGTAGTACAATTTGCCCAGTTGATCCTTGGCAAATTGAAATCTCCAATCAAAATTTTATATTTGTTCTCTCTATCCTCCATTGCTTTCAGTAGGTTATCATCCTCTCCCCTGCTATTATTTGGGCTTCTATATATAGAGGCAATTAGAATTGATCCTCTTGCACAGTTACTTCATACAAATACTCACAATACTGCTGTCTCATATCCACCTCATTAACCTTGAGCTCTTTTCTTACATAAATAAACATCTTCCGACCTCTGCTCTAATAGCAGTTCTCTCATCTAACTCAAACCCTCCAAACTATATTCCACCAGTTCCCTTTTTCAATCTAGCATTTTTGGTCTTACTCCTGTAGGGCTATGACATTAGGTTTTTCCTCTTCATCCTGCAACCTACATATCAGTTCTCTTTTCTTGTCCTGGGTAAACACAACCACATTACTAATCATAATCCTTAATCCATCTACCATTCCTTCAGCAATTACATCCACTCCCGCCTCACCTACCCTACTGGGTCTGCCACTTGTCCCTGTCCCTGTGACACCTCCACCCCCGTTGTCCTCCTCACAACTCCTATCCACATTCTCTTCCCTCCCTGATCTCCCCCTCCCTTCTACCCATACCTTATTCTGTCCCTCACTCTCCAGTAAACAAATCTTATCCTCCTCACCCACTTTCCCATTATTTTTCATCAGCCTTTTCTTGTAATTCCTTCATTTTTTTCCTTTGTTCTATAACTCAATCCTTCTTTAGTCTTATGTGTTTCAGTTTTTTCATTTGTATTTAGCCTCCAACTAAAATTTGTCACAGTCTCTGCCACTTTTTAAACTGTACCCTTATAGGTCTCATCTCGCCCTTTAATCTACCTATCCTACTGCCTCCTCCACCTGCCCTTCCCATCTATACCATCCTCATCCACACCATGACCTCCTTCACTGTCATATCCCTCACTTTCTCACTCCATTACTCATGAGTCTCTATATCTCCATACAAGATCACACCCCTATCCCTTCCATGGCCTCCCTCACCCACTCTCCCGACCCCTACACTGACTCACAAATTCAACTCTTTCATAATATCCTCCAAATCCTTGAATTTTTGTTTACCTACCACCGTCCATGCAGTTGACTCCTTTACTTCCTTGAAACATCCTTCGTATTCCTTTTGCAATCATGTTCCCGTCTATTTTGCTTACCTATTGAATGCTTACCTATTGAATGATAGTGGGGAATTAAGAAGCAGGCTTCTTGTGTGAACCCCACCTCCACCAAACCAATTAGGTTGGGCAATCGTTGGCGGCAATCGTTGGCGCTGTAACCACACTCTCTGGGAGTGCGTTCCACTCGTCGATGACTCTGATAGAGAACCAATTCCCCTTCAGTGTCGTTCTCCAGTGGTCTGGTTTGGAGAGTTTCAGCGAGTGGCCCGTAGGTGGTTGTTATTTTTCTGGAAAAACCTGGTGTATGGTGGTATGTCCTCAAAGCCGTGTAAGTTTTATTTTCTATCATTCTCTCGTTGTCTGCAGTCACTTAGTGTCTGGAGGCCAAGATGCTTACACCTTTCTTCGTAGGGTAATTCTTCTAGGTTTGGGACCATCTTGGTTGTTCTTCGCTGCACCCTCTCAATAGTCTGTATGTCCTTGATTAGGTAGGGTGACCAACATTGGACACCAAAATCGAGGATCGGACACACCAGTGACACATAGTGGTACAGGGATTTCTTTGTCCAATATGGAGAAGTTCCTATTAATTATGCCCAAACGACTATTTGCTTGTGCAGCGATTTTAGCGACATGTGCTGAGGATTTTAGGTCTGAGGATAAAATAATGCCCAAGTCTTTTTCATTTGAAGATTTCTGGAGTGTTGTCCCCGCGTAGCTGGTAGTCCTCTTTCGGGTTATTATGCCAAATGTGCATAGTCTTGCATTTGTCTGCGTTAAATGTTAGGAGCCATTTCCTGCTCCACTCGTTCAATCTCTCCATGTCTCTCCGAAGGGTCTCGACGTCTGCGTCTGTCCTGATGGTTTTGTATATCTTTGCGTCGTCTGCAAAAAGACTAGTTGCTGATTCGAGGTTGGTAACAAGGTCATTAATATAAATCAAGAAGAGAATTGGGCCCAGCACTGATCCTTGAGGAACTCCACTCATCACCGGCAGCCAATCCGACGGGGAGTTCCTTATGGTAACCCTGTGGAACCTATCTGAAAGGAATGCCTTGATCCACTTCAGGATATTTCCACCTATTCCCATTGCCTCCAGTTTGGTGTGAAGTCTCTGGTGGGGAACCCGATCGAAGGCCTTTTCACAGTCCAGATAGTTTATGTCCACACAGTTACCACTCAATATAATTTACTAGGTCGTCGATGTAGCACAACATGTTTGTGAGGCAGCTCCTGTTGCTCCTAAATCCGTGTTGTGCGTCGCTGATGAGTTTGTTCTCAGCAAGGTGTCCCACGATGACTTGTCGTACGATACCCTCCAGGACTTTGGACACTATAGATGTTAGCGATATTGGCCTGTAGTTTAGTGGTTCGGTCTTGCTGCCTTTTTTTCAGAATGGGTGAGATGTTAGCCCTTCTCCAGTCGCTTGGAACATCGCCCGTCGCATGGATGTGCTGAAGATATCCTGGAGTGGGTCGCACAAAATATATGAACATTCTTTGATAATCACCGGAGACACTCCATCTGGCCCTGGTGCTATACTGGCGTTGAGTTCTTGTAGGCCTAGTCGTTTCATAACTGCTTCCCTGGTTATTATGATGTCCTGCACTTTGGGTCCCTGGAATATTGTGTCCGGCACTGGTGTTGCTCCGTGTGTATCCTCCTGCACAAATACTCCGTTGAATGCTTTGTTCATTTCAGTAGCGATTTCTTGGTCGTCTTCAGTTAGGTCTCCATTTGTGGTCTTTACCTTGGTGATTTTTTCCTTGGCAGTCATTCTAGATCTGACATAGGCCCAAAAGTGTTTGGCGTTGGATGTTGAGTCCAAAGCAACTTTCCTCTCATAGTCATGCTTGCCAGCCCTCACTTCCCTGGTTACTGTGTTTCTTTCTGTGTTGCAATTCTGTTTTTTCTGTTCTTTCTGTGCAATGCATAAGGTGTTAATTTTCGGTGTGAGCGTCCTGGGTTCGAATCCACGGACTGCCACATGTGTTTGTAAATTTCATTAATCGATTTTAGGAGTATAGTTGGTTGTTGGAAGGAACATAATAATTGTATTGTTTGCGCCTCATATCACTCTTTCTGGCCCTGTACCTTCCCCATGCTTCTTTCTTCCTTTTTATTATCATCTGCAGTTGTCTAGTCATCCACTTGGGTGCATGCAAAATTTGCTTGTTCCTATAGACTGGCACGCATTCCTTCACAATTTTGTCGTAATTTTCCCGAAATATGTTCCACTTTTCACTTGCTGTTTTCCCATTGAAGAGGTTCTCCCAGTTCACACTCCTGGATACAATAATATGTTGAGGGGGGGCTTTGCCCCCTCTCACCCCCCATGACATATTGTCATCATCATACTGTATATATTGCCAGCAGGGGGCAAATAACCGAATTAATCGCCATCAAAGTAGATGCGAAGTTAATAGCGGCGATCGCCCTATGTAGGCTAAACATGACGACCGTACGCCCGGAATCTACATCCATCCCCTACCCCTAAATTATGCTAAATAGGCTAGGCCTATCAAGGAAAAAAAAAAAAAAAAAAAAAGGCCTAGGCTAGAGAGAGGCCTAAAGAGAAAAACTGAAAAATCGAGGGGCAATATTTACGAGTCACACCACAGCTGGGATCTCATTTTTAACGGTTGTTTTGGGTTCCTATCATTCTATGCTTCATTGCTATATACTTTTTATCCACCGGAAAATATATTTTTTTCTTGGCTTTTTTTTTTTTTTTTAGCATTAACCTAACCAAAAAACCAAACCTAACCTAACCTAATAGCCCCCAAATACATTTAGGTTAGGTTAGGTGTTTAGGTTAGGTTAATGCTAAAAAAAAAAAAAAAAAAAAAAAAAAAAAAAAAAAAAATAATAATAATAATATTTTCCGGTGGATAAAAAGTATATAGCAATGAAGCATAGAATGATAGGAACCCAAAACTACCCTTAGAAATGAGATTCCAGCTGTGGTGTGACTCGTAAATATTGACCAAATCGAGGCTGGGTAACACTGGACATTGAACCCCTTTTTGTTTAGCCTATGAACCCTATTGAAAATTGCACAAAACCCATTATCCATCAATAGGCTATTAAGACACAGCCTTACATGGGAAGTTGAGGGGGTGCAATGCCCCCCCTCCCCCCCTAGCCTAGGCTAATTAATAATATAGGCCTATAGCCTACCAATTAGTTTACCGACTTATTGAAAGCTAACACCATCATAAATTCTCCACGGGTTTATTATTTACCAATCCAGTCGCAATAAAGGAGAAAATATGGCCAAATATTTGATAACGAAAATTATAATATTCAAGGAGGTAAATCTACAGTTATACTACCCCTCCCCCACTACCCCCCACCACCTCCCCCCTTCAAAACACGCCTCTTAGCGTGTTTTTGGATGGTTCAGCAGACGCGGAAATTGGAAAAAACATATTTTGATAACAAATTATCACCAACCAGATAGACTACGAGTTTTTCAGGTAATTTGTTGTTGTTTTTAATGTTTTCTTTGATATACAGTGTTCTTTAAGGTAAATCTACAGTTATACTACCCCTCCCCCACCTCCCCCCTTCAAAACACGCCTTTTAGCGTGTTTTTGGATGGTTCAGCAGACGCGGAAAATGGAAAAAACATATTTTGATAACAAATTATCACCAACCAGATACGAGTTTTTCAGGTAATTTGTTGTTGTTTTTTATTTTTTTATTGATATACAGTGTTGTTTATTACCGAGGACCGTCGCATTTTAGTATTTTTAACATTAGCCTAACCTAACCTAACTTAACCTAACCGAAAAGTAACCAGTCTCCGCGACGGTCTAAACTCCCTCTCACGTTCCCTGTTTATGGGTGCGCGACGGTCTAAACCCTGCTCACGTTCCCTGTTAATGGGTTTGCGAAGGTTTGTAATACTTCAATGTATCTATTTCAAGTCAAATATACATTTCCGCGCATCATCAAACCATACTAAGTCTACTACTAATAATATTAACCCATTAGTACCAACAGAATAGGCTAGCGACAAAATAGGGGTAGTATAACTGTAGATTTATCTTGTTTAATACCGAGGACCGTCGCATTTTAGTATTTTTAACATTAGCCTAACTTAACCTAACCTAACCGAAAAGTAACCTGTCTCCGCGACGGTCTCACATTCCCTGTTTATGGGTGCGCGACGGTCTAAACCCTGCTCACGTTCCCTGTTTATAAGTTTGCGAAGGTTTGTAATAGTTCAATGTATCTATTTCAAGTCAAATATACATTTCCGCGCATCATCAAACCATACTAAGTCTACTACTAATAATATTAACCCATTAGTACCAACAGAATAGCGACAAAATAGGGGTAGTATAACTGTAGATTTATCTTCAAGGACACTAGTGCGACGTTATGAGAAACAATTTGGTATATTCCTGCGAAACGGCATGCATTATAGGCCTATCTCAAGAACTGGGCAGTGTTATAGCATATTTGTTGTTTGTACATATATATGTATTATGTATGTTGCTTCGTAGTATACTATAAATGGAAAATATACTTGGTAAATGAATAATTAGAGGGCATCTGTGGACTCACTTTTACAATTTCCCAGCTCAGCTGGTGGGCGACGAGTGGAGGTGAGTCGAGTTGTATACTGACATTCTATTGGTCAATAAACTGGGTGTGACGTCACGAGCGATGGTGGTATATGAATGGTTGTTGTGGGAGTACGTCACTGTCTAGACGGTGACGTCACAAATTCTCGCAACATTTTAACGGGTGTAGAAATACACGTCAGTCCATATAATGAACCTCTTTTGTTTCTCAATCCCTCTACGACGTCACATTGATTCATTTATTATCCTTGGTGTTTATAATCTCTCGGATTCGGGCCAGTCGGCCATATTTGAAATGGTGGAACTGTTGTTCAATGAATAGTGAAGTGTGTTTGCTTTATGAAAACACCTACAACATCTTCTATTTAACGGGATTACTAACGGAGCTTCCAGCGGCATTGTGTTAATTTGGCTGCAGACCATTATTGTCCAGTACACCAAGGGTAAGGGTTTTATACCGTCGTTATTTGGGTCCAAGCCTAGGCTACGATTACCACAGAATCTATAATGAATATCCTCAATACAGACTTATTTCCTTCACTTACCTCGTCAATAATAACCCATATAGGTGGAGAGGCCCTGAATTATATCAAAGAAAAAGTGATGTTGAAACATTAGGCTATCTGCAATTTAGCCATGTTGATTAACTCTTAGCCCACTTAACCCCTTCAGACTCATATGACGCAGAGCTTGGCAGATTAGCAATAAGAAATAGAGTTCTCTCACTCTTATAATTACCTCTTTTGGCGACCGTCAATCTTTTATTAATTAAATACCAAACCAGCGGGGGTCTGGGGGCGGCAGCCCCCACCTAATATACTAGGTTAGGTTAGGTAAGGTTGTTAGGTTACGCTAATATTACCCCTTATTTTCGTCTTTTACCCCTCAATTTCCGTGTACTTCATAGCCCTCCCCACTATCGGGGGCCGTATCTTAAGATCGTAATTGTTTAATGGAAGTCCTCTTTTTCTAGTTATTAAAAACGTATTCTATGGTGTATTATATGATATATAGAAGCAATAGAACTGTTCAAAACTTCAAATTACCTGGGAAGTGTATATTAAACAAAATACAAAACTTTGAATAATGAGGTAAGAGATAGGCTATGTGTTTTTTATCACTTTTCAACCCAAGACCACCGGGGGTCTGGGGGCAGCAGCCCCCAGGATGCCCAGGTTACCTTAGGTTAGGTTAGGTTAGGTTAGGTTAATGACCAGCTATGTAAATACAGTAGTGAACATTGGGTTCAGTCTGTGCTCAAAAATCAATTTTCTTTAGGAGGCCATACACTAAACAATTAGGAAAAACTAAATAAGATGGTCACCAATTTTCCCATGGATTTTTTTATTTTTCCCAGTTAGTTTTCATCAATATATAGTGTTTGGAAATAATTACAACCCTCGGCGAAACCGGTTTCCCCATTATACAACGATCTTAAGACACGCCGCCCGATAGTGGGGAGGGCTATGAAGTATAGGGAAAATGAGGGGTTAAATGCGTAAAACGGCGATTAAAACGTATTTTAGCAAAATTTGGCTCGGGTTTTAAGGGCCTAAAACCCAATATTTCGAAAATCCGAGCCAAGTTTTGGCCAAAGCTGGCTCGGATTTTGAGAGTTTGTAGACAACAAAATGACAGTAACCTCATTTAGAAATTTGGCTCAGGTTTCCCGAAATTGCAAAGCCATAAAACCCGAATTTTGGAAAACCCGAGCCAGTTTTGGCAAAACTTGGCTCGGATTTTGGGAATTTTAAGAGTAAACAAATTACAGTAACCTAATTTAGAATTTTGGCTCATGTTTCCCTAAATTGCAAACCCCGGTTAATATACAGGAGACGCAACAACGTGTTTTTCAGGTATTTTTTTTTTAATTTTGATTTTGTTTTTGGTGTTTTAGTCGAATCTAGTGATGAAATTGAATGGGAATTAAGCATTTACCCATTATCCATCAATCTAAAGACACGCCCCCCGATAGTGGGGAGGGCTATGAAGATCAGGGAAATTGAGGGGTAAAAAGCGTATAGAACACGATAATACACATTTGTAACCCAAATTTGGCTCGGGTTTGTTCAATTTCCAGACCCATAAAACTTGATTTTTTGAAAACCCGAGCCAAGTTTTGACGAAACTTGGCTCGGATTTAACAAATGTAAAAATGAAAAAACACAGTAACCTTGGTAAAATATTGGCTCGGGTTTTGTCAATTTCCAGACCCATAAAACCCGACTTTTTGAAAACCCGAGCCAAGTTTTGACGAAACTTGGCTCGGATTTAACTAATTTAAAAATGAAAATAACACAGTAACCTTATTAACATGTTGGCTCGGGTTTTGTAAATTTCCATACCCATATAACCCGACATTTCGAAAACACGAGCCAAGGCTCGGATTTTACTAATGTTCATGTTAAAATTACACAGTAACCCTAATAAAATCTTTGTTTGGGTTTTCATAAGGTTAACATTACCCTAATCTAACGAAGTAAGAATGGGGTTAACATTAGCCTAACCTAACAACCTTACCTAACCTAGTAAGAATGGGGTTAACATTAGCCTAACCAGTATAACTCCATTTATTGGTCACCAATTATTTTGACATATTTGAAGACAGATATGGAATCTATATGCTCTAAGCATCATATTAAAATTAGTTTCAACCCTCGGCAAAACCTATTAAAAAAAACGGTAACAACATGTCTACCTACCGTAAAACGGTTGTCAATACTCTCTTATAGACGGCGCGGCTTTCAGCGACGCCATTTTTTCGTGAACTGGAGAGCTCTATCCTTCAACTTTTGTAATACTATCACGCCATCTGCCAATCCTCATTGGAAATACTGAGTTTCATTTCCTAACTCCTACGCAATACGTCACGAGACACTTCTGGATTCTTATTGGGGTTTTTTTCTGACCACGTCATTAAACTCATAGATTCCGTCACGCATACAACCAGCAACCTATCAGGTGAGTTTATTGACCTTGATTACATCATTGCACTGAACCAATCACAGCTACACACCTTCATTTAAGTCTCTCCTCACTTTAGTCATGGACGCCGCTTGTAATGGTTGTTCACCCCTCCCACATTCAGTGATTATTGACACTACAAGGAACAATAGTGCAGCCCTTAAGGTTTTTACTGACCATGGTTGTTTGCCTACCTCTGTTTCCTGCAAACTCTGCTCAAACGAATGTTACTATTATGAACCGGCAGACCAGTGGCGATGCGGTCATTATTGGTTTTTAAATAAAACCACTACTCGTCGTAACTCCTCGTCGAAAACGTGGACGCATCTCTTCCTCACCTACTCCCTCCACATCTCAATATGGTATGCAATTACGCTTTCTTATTTTCGCGGGTTTAAAAACGGCGAAAACAAATTTATTTAAGCAAAACTTGGCTCGTGTTTTAAGGTATTTCCGTAATTGTTTAATCGAAGTACTCTTTTTTTTCTAGTTATTAAAAACGTATTCTATGGTGTATTATATGATATATAGAAGCAATATAACTGTTCAAATGACCTGGTAAGTGTATATTAAACCAAATACAAAACTTTGAATAATGAGGTAAGAGATATGTGTTTTTTATCACTTTTCATCCCAAGACCAGCGGGGGTCTGGGGGCAGCAGCCCCCAGGATGCCCAGGTTAGGTTAGGTTAGGTTAGGTTAGGTTAGGTTAGGTTAGGTTAGGTTAGGTTAGGTTAATGACCAGCTATGTAAATACAGTAGTGAACATTTGGTTTAGTCTGTGCTCAAAAATCCATTTTCTTTAGCAGGCCATACACTAAACAATTACCCCCTTTTCACAGACAAATACACAAACAATCTGTCAAAGATGCAAATAGCGGGGGTGTGGGGGCGGCAGCCCCCACCCATAATACTAGGATAGGTTAGGTAAGGTTGTTAGGTTAGGCTAATGTCCTTTCAAAGGGGTATAGGCTTGTAAACACTATGATAGCTTAACATGAGCCAAAAATCGAAATTAGGTTAGTGTAATTTGTTTACTCTTAAAACTCGCAAAATCAGAGACAATTTTCCCAAAACATGGCTCGGGTTTTATGGCTTTGCAATTTCGGGAAACCTGAGCCAAATTTCTAAATGAGGTTACTGTCATTTGTTTGTCTACAAACTCGCAAAATCCGAGCCAGCTTTGGCCAAAACCTGGCTCGGGTTTTCCAAAATTCGGGTTTTATGGCTTTGCAATTTTGGGAAACCTGAGCCAAATTTCTAAATGAGGTTACTGTCATTTTGTTGTCTACAAACTCGCAAAATCCGAGCCAGCTTTGACCAAAACTTGGCTCGGGTTTTCGAAATATTGGGTTTTAGACCTTTGAAATACCTTCAAACCCGAGCCAAGTTTTGCTTGAATACGTTTGTATCGCCGTTTTACGCATTTACCCCCTCATTTTCCCTGTACTTCATAGCCCTCCCCACTATCGGGCGGCGTGTCTTAAGATCGTTGTATAATGGGGAAAACGGTTTCGCCGAGGGTTCTAATTATTTCTAAACACTATATATTGATGAAAACTAACAGGGAAAAATAAAAAAATCCATGGGAAAATTGGTGACCAATAAATGGAGTTTTTCCGCCTAACCTAACAACCTTACCTAACCTAGTAAGAATGGGTTAGGTTATACAAGTGCTAGATGGTTTAAAGGGCAGCTGCGACGAGCGTCACATCTAGTGACGGAGCGCGGCTGAGAAACTCCACACCAAGTAACAAGTAACAAGTAAGGGTAAGAAGAAGAAGAATCCTGCAGTAGTCTCCTTGAATGCTACCACGAAAATACCCACCTGTTTATATAGGCTATCTATAGGCTATCTGGAGATTTCCCTAAATTTTCTTATCGCTCCTGTATTTGTAGCCTTGGACCGTCGAGAAGTTACCACCACATTCACATTCGGCGAGAACTTACCGCCAGATTCACATTCACTTCAGTTGTCCCATCTCGCTTACCTTAGTGATCGCTTACCTTAGTGATAGTTTAAGAGGCAGAGGAGTCAATGCTCATAAAGGTTGCCTCTTCTCAATCTTTCAGTCTCATACCGGTCATAATTATTTTTAAAAACATTTACACTCTGACTCGTAACTACTTCCTCTGGGAGACTATTCCAGTTGTTTACAATCCTAGCACTAAAAAAGTTGTTCCTCTTCGTGGTTCTGTGCCTGACCTTGGCCAGCTTCAGTCTGTGTCCTCGGGTGTTTGGTTGGTTTTCTCTTGATGCAATTGTCAAAAAGTGCCCGTCCTTGACCGCATCTATGCCATGAATTATCTTGTAGGTCTGGATCATGTCTCCTCGTTTCCTTCTCTGCTCCAGTGTCGTTAGTCCAAGACGCTCCAGTCGCAACTCATATGGCATTTCGGACAACTCGGGAACCAGTTTAGTGGCTCTCCGCGGTACTTGTTCCAACTTGTTGATGTCTCGACGGGTATATGGACACCATGCCTGGATACTGTATTCCAGTCGAGGTCTGATTAGGGATTTGTACAAAGGGAGAAACATCTCTGAATCCATGTATGTATATGTTTTCCTTAGAAGTCCTACCAACGAGTTGGCACTGGCTGCTGCCTTGGCCACTTGTACTGCTGGCTTCAAATCCGGGGTGACATAAATTCCTAGGTCTTTTTCCTCCTCTGTGGTGGTTAGCGGATTATTCTTCATGTGGTATTGGTACTCTGGGTTCCTCCGTCCCATGTGCATGACCTTGCATTTCTCCTCATTAAATTCTAGTAGCCACTTTTTACTCCACTCTTCCAGCCTGGTAATGTCCTCCTGTAGTCCTTCTCTGTCCAGCAGGGACTTAATTCTCCTGTACAGCTTGGCGTCGTCTGCGAAGAGCTTGCTGTCTGACTGAACTGTATCCATGAGGTCATTTATGAAAACAAGGAAGAGAACTGGCCCCAGCACACTGCCTTGAGGTACTCCACTCCAGACCCCCAGCCATTCTGAGGGTGCGCCCCTGTTGACAACTCGTTGAATTCTCCGACTCAAGAAGTTCTCGATCCATATTATGATGTCTCCTGATATCCCGACTGCCTGTAGTTTCTTGAGTAGACGGAGATGGGGGACAGTGTCAAAGGCTTTTCTGCAGTCTAAGTAAACCACATCAACGTCATCCCCCTCGTCCATGGCATCTTCTAATTCCTCAAAATATTCGAGCAGCTACGTTACGCAGGACCTCCTTGATCTGAAACCGTGTTGGGAACTGCTGAGGAGATTGTTGTTTTCCAGATGATTCACTATCCTTTGCTTTAGCAATTTCTCCATTATCTTGCATGGAACTGAAGTAAGGCTGACTGGGCGGTAGTTTAATGGATTTGACTTGTCACCTTTTTTGTATATTGGAGTGACATTTGCATTCCTCCAGTCCTCAGGTATAATTCTGTCGGTGAGGGTCTTTCTGAACAGCAGCCAGAGAGGAAATGCAAGCGAGGATGCGCACTCCTTTAACACCCTCGGGTGAATCCCATCAGGTCCTGGAGCAGAGTTTTCTCTCAGGCCTTCCAGACATTTTCTTACCTCGTCCTCGGTGAAATCACAGTGACCTATCCCGACACTATCAAATTGGTTTTGAACATTCGGAATGTCCGTTTCTGGCTCTCGTATGAAGACCTTTTGGAATTCTTTATTTAGGAGTTCACTTGCCTCCTGGGGGGTGTTTGTTAAGGTTCCATTAGGGTGTTTGAGCTTGGACACAGCCTCTTTGATCCGGGTTTTGCTTCTCGCGTATGCATAGAAGGCACGTGGTTTTTCTTTGACTTCCTGTGCAAGGGACTTTTCAAACTGATAAACTGCCTCTCTGACTGCTTGTGTTGACTCGTTCCTTCTTTTGCAGTACGCTCTGTATCTTGCTCTGTTTCTCCTCTGTCGGTATCTCTTCCAGGCATCCTCTTTCTGTCTTATTTTACACAGAACTCTCTGTGTCATCCATTTGGGCTTTGGTTTCGTTCCTCTCCGAGTTGTCTGAAGCGGAACGCAAGTTTGTACTACCTTGTTGTATACTTCCAAGATGCCTTCCCAGGTCTCCTCAACACTGCTGTTCCTCAGTATCTCCCAGTCAACATTGCTGAACATATGGTTTGCTTGTACATAGTCACCCTTGTGAAAAAGTTTCTTATTACCTTCATCATCACAGTGCAGAGCACCATCCACAGCCATTTTGAAAACTATGACACTGTGATCACTGGCTCCAATTGGAGCTTTGTACTCTATGTTACTTATCTCTAATTCATTCTTGGTCAGGATGAGATCTAAAAGTGACGGGGTATCGCTTCCTCGGGCTCTAGTGAACTCTGCTACATGCTGGTGGAGAAAGGCATCCTGGCAGGTTTCGTAGAACTTTGTTTGTTCGCTCCTTGGTCCCCCGTGTACGTAGTGATTTTCCCAATCAATTTCCTTAAAGTTAAAAATCTCCGCAAATTAGCACCTGATTTACTCCAATATTGTATTACTACTACTAGCCTTCTACTACTACTACTACTACTACTAATAATAATAATAATAATAATAATAATAATAATAATTAAAATGCCCCAGAACGAGAAGCCCAACACAGAAGCCATGAACGAACACCACACAGAAACACCAAAGGAAAGGTCCACAGAACGAAAGGACCAGCTGACCGAGCCAGCCATTTCAGACAGCCCAAGCCCGCATGGCTAAACAGTTCCAGGACACACCCATTTACCTTTTCTAAAACTGACCATTTTCCACACCTCACGTACACTAACCCCCTCGTGTCCTACACTCCTAACTACAAAGATGATGAATAAGAATATACATTCATATTAAAAACATGCCCTGTCCCGACGTTGAGCCAATGCCAACACATCAGACAGCCATAAATATATCTATGTATGTTCTTACATCCGAGAAGTAGATGTTATATATCTTAGAAGTTCAAACACCCACGCTTGTCCCTAGACCTCGTATATCATTTTCCATGACGAGTATAGATATATGTAACCCGTGCTCAGTCGCCCCTTGCATTGCTCCTCTAGTAACTAAGTATTAATATTAACATTCCCTAACATCTTGTCTTGCCAGACTAAGCTTCTGAAGACCCATCGCCCCATAAATCTATGTATGCAATCCTTAGGTTAAGTATTTTTCTCCGCCATTGTGTTCACCTTTTTCCATTTACTTTCCACAATTGTCATACATCTTCCCCTTGCCTCCTTCGTATCCACAGCCCACACTACGCCAATTTATTTCGTGTCTTACACCTCTTACCCCAACCAGAGATTGTATAAGATAAACTGGTTATCAGTATCTGTCATAAGTACCCCGAAACAATAACTAAGTACCCCTACGAACTGCCGCTGTGGGTGGTATTTTATATTTAATAGAAAAAGCAGTTCCCAGGGCCAACTAATAGTATCCATAACCCTCTGACTGATCACATAACTCTATCTTTTCCAGACTCATATACCACCCCATAGTTGCATTCCCCGGTAGCATTTGGCTAACGTATTCTACTGCCTTTTCAAACTTCCATATCAATTGTAGCCTAATGCCACCCCCACGCCCAGGGACCTTAGGGGCAAAATTTCCCTGTAGCCCTTGAACTCCCCCCCCCCCCCCCTCTCATTAAGACACCCGCGCTTCTCGACTCTTGTCCGACCTAGCCTCTCTCTCATACCTCTTGAAGATCCTTGAATTGTCCGTTACTAACGCTCTCCAACCTTTTATATATATACTCCTATCCAGCCTACCTTCACTTAGTAGGCCAGAACAACATTAGAACTTTACTAGCCCCTTGCATGCCATCTATTCTCTTACAACACATTCACAACCCTGCACCCAATGGTCGTCGGTGCGAGGCTAGCCGCCCCGCCAGTAACTAACTTCTATTGTCATACTTCCAGATAAATGTGGCAGAGTTAGCAACCCAGTCTCCACCATATCCAGCAAACCCTACAATTAACAACCAGCCGAGTAAAACCAGCTAGCTAAGGCACCTTCGGTTTTGGTATTAAAGACACTCACATCTGTCTCATACACAGAGGGTTATTACAAACACTGGTGATATGGCAAGCCCCTAGCCACAGCCGCCGGACGACTATCAGCTCCCCCTTTTTGCCCACCCGAGGAGGGAGACCCCCACCCCCGCGGAGGTATACCTGCCCCCTGTTTTGACTTTCGAGTCATTGCCAGGTAGCACAGGAATTCTTCCTATCAATGAACTAACCATGAATGACTAACACCTTTACTAACCTCTATTACCTCACAATAAACCATTTACTTTTCTTGCATGCTCTGATCACTAAATTAGCACCTCAGCTATACCATAGAATGAAGATTGAACAATCTAGAGAGACGCTCCTATCACAGCTGTCCCTATCCTCCTCGCAAAGTAGATCCAGTCTCTCTCCCCTAAATACGTCCAGTATAGCCAAAATAGTACCTCTTACTAAGGCTCAGTTATATGAAAATATAAAGGCTTCCTATCGCCCTGTGCCACAACAGTAAATACCATCTTACCTAGTCCCCATATCTATTGAGAGCTCAATTAAGTCCATAAGACTCGAGATCCCTACTGTCTACAGGGTCCAGAACCGAGCCTATAAATCTAACTCCCGCCCCCAGTCAAATCAGTTGAAAGCTAGACACCAACCAGGGGTCACTACCCTGCAGTTAATTTCTAGCTCTGCCCTTGTGTTGTTCCGGAGTGAGATCCCAGAACCGGCAGACTCCGTGGCAGATTTGGATAGAAGGACCTGCCCACGTATTGAAGAACTTCACACATATGGCCCCCCTGGACGGCCGCGGAACCAGTCGTTAGCCCCCAACATCATGGACGCAAGATAACCAGGACCAGACCCATCAGATACTACCCAAGATTCCCTTTAGCAGTACTACATATTACTGTGCTGTTTTAGATTCACTAATTAATATTTCTACGAAGTGGCTAAGACCTTGCCCAGTGTAATTCATACTTAACCATTCCATTTGGGACGTACTAAGCGATCAGTGCTCTTTAATTAACAGGCGACCTTGACTCTCGTAATTACCTTATTCAGATATTAAAACTCTAGTGATATCTAACGTTCGCCCACTGATTTGCGTTCTATGTATTTCTGAGACAAGGATATAAAACTTAGATCAGTACCCCCTGAGGTTACTAGAATTCCCGTGCTCTAAAAATGCGTGTCTAATCTAGTCTGTGAACTACTACTTGTGCACCAGAGCTACCAGTAATAAATCTAACAGTGAATATGAATCTATAAGTAACATTGATGGTCTTCGGTATATAAACCTGTGAAATCAAAGCCAGTGATCAGAAGATTAATACCTGAACGTTGGAAGTGGGAGACTAGGCTCCATCCAGATCCACTTATGCTAGTGTTGTTCAATTCTATTATATTGTCTTACACAAGTATTCTGCAGTGGTATATCAATAAACGTGATCATGTAACTTGCTACCATGTGTTTCTTTGTGTTCTCTATTCCTCATATCTTGTATTGTGCATGCAGCCTTATATACCCAGTCAATTTAGAACTCACATTACCCAAGTTAAACCTGTAGAAAAACAGGGCATAACATTGGCGGCAGCGGTGGTTCTTGATTCGGATAAAAGGTTGCATTACACTGCAAGTTTGGAACAGTAGAAGCATGGCAACATCGCGAAATCTTCAGCCATTCGCACACATTCCCAAGTATGATATAAACACTTATGATATCACCAGTTACTTAGACATAATAAAGCCAGTGTACGATGTGGTACTTCATAATGACCACGAAAAAATCGCCTGGGCAATTTTGCATATTATACAGTTGGGAGAAGCCGTTTCCCAACTTGTTGATAAGCCTACCTTTCAAGAATTTGTTCACCAAATGGTGACACAGGATACGCCAGAGAGTACCTGGAACCAGTTTCGATCCTTCGTGATCCGGACCTTAGATCCACTTTTGGGTTCCCCCGTCGCCCCCAAAATAATAAAAGTCGACGAGATCAAGTATGAAGGGGATATAAATGTGACCCTCATACAACTCTACAGATACGTGAGGACCACGTATAGCTATGAAGATTACGACCAACAAAATGAACTCTTATTCACCGCATTGTTAAACATCCTCCCACCCAACATCACCGCCCATCTCGACCCGTATGGCTTATTCGAAGAACATATGCTCGCCATCAGAGAAGAATGCCTACGCAGTTCGATGAATCCCCTATCCAACCTTTTAGCCCCTATCCAAGACTCCGTGCACCCTTCCAAAATGACTTCCGGTGAAAGTCCAACTCCAGTGAACTCTCCCCCCACCAACCCTCAGCAGCCCCCCCCAACAAGAGCCGTATTCTAGCTATGCCTACCTATGTAGGCCTACCACAACATATTTTCCACATGACCCCAGAAATGTTCAGCTAGTACCCCAACAAAAAAATTTCCCTTGTGACAGTTTACCGACCTCTCCCCCCACCAACCCTCAGCAGCCCCCCCAACAAGAGCCGTATTCTAGCTATGCCTACCTATGTAGGCCTACCACAACATATTTTCCACATGACCCCAGAAATGTTCAGCTATCCCCCCACCAACAAAATTTCCCTTGTGACAGTTTTCCGTCGGTAGCTTGTGACAGTTTTCAGTCAGTAGCTCCCTTCCACCCCCACACAATTCACACCCCTAGAAAACTTCGAAACCCCACAATTGACTCGCCCTCTCATGTCAAACAAACTCACCAGTCCCAGAGAACCTCTAACCAGACCGAGACTGCCACCAAGAAAATTCCCCAAACTCGTCCTGTTAATGTCAAACAAACCCACCAACCCCAGATAACCGCTAACCAGACCGTGACTGCCACCAAGAAAATTCCCAAAATTCGTCCTATTAACAACCCCAAATCTATACATCAGTCCTCTACCAATAACCCCTGTTCTACACCTAACTCTTCCCCCACCAACCCGCCGCAGTCCCCCCAACAAATCCCGTTTCCTAACTCGCTCACCTCTCACCACCCTGACCCTCCCACACGCGCCGTAAACCCTCCCCTCACGCGTGACGACCTAGGGACCCAACTATGTTCCCCCCCTTCCCCCAGAAATACTCAGCTATTCCCCCACCAACAAAATCTCCCTTGTGACAGTTTTCCGTCAGTAGCTCCCTTCCACCCCCCCACAATTCACACCCCTAATAAACTTCAAAACCCCACACTTGACTCACCCCTCATGACAGACAAACCCACCAACCCCAGATAACCTCTAAGCAAACCGTCACTGCCACCGACACACCCACCACTCTGATCCTCCCACACGCGCCGTTAATCCCCCCCTCACGCGTGACCCCCACCAAAGTGATTCCCCCCCCCTCATGCGTACCGAACACCTGCTCACCAGTCGGTCCCCCACCAACCTCAGCCCCGCTAAACTATCAACCTCCCCCTCTTCACCGTTACCCCACCCGCCCCAAATTCCCCCCCCAAAGATCCCGCTCGACGAAATACCACTCCCATCCCAATCCAACCACAAAACTTTTTCCACCTTGGCTAAACCCCAAAATACTCTCCCTCTCGCCCCAAACAACATAATCAACCTCTCAACTTCAACCACTCCTCGAAATCCCATCCATGTCTCTCCCGGAAATAAAATCACTCTAAATTCAACCCCTCTCAAACCACAACCCTGCCTGCCCAGACCCCCCCCACCATCTCCCTATCAAATCCCCACACACCAAACCTCCAAACCACCCGATCATAGTAAACTCTCAACCTTCAGCCTTACTCACCCTTCCCCAAACCCCACTCACGACCACAACTCTCTACACAATTCAACCCCTCCCCAGCACCAACCTCTTCCGCAACAACAACCCCGACTCGACCTGCCCGTTTCATCTTTAAAACCCCCCTATCACTACCCCCGACCGAAACCACTTAGACCCCCCCTCCAAAACTGGCCCCGGGCCAGCTCGCCCCCAGACCCACATTCCTAACGACAAGAACTAACGGTATATTCCCCCCGCCCTTCCAAAGTGAAAGTGAACCACCCACTATTACCAGACCGTCACCCAGACTAACGGCGACCCTAAATACCCCCCCCCCCTGATGATGATGAGGATATTATTGTACTAAATTGTTTCGAATGTTTTCAATTCCTAAGCGATTGGGCATGATTCTATACATTTACATGTTTTCCATATACTGTATATATATATTTTTTTCCTTAGTCATACTACTTTTCTTGTTACCTACACTTTTCTGACTATCTTTTAAAATTGCTTTATACATTGTTAAACACTTTACCTCTTCTTAATTTCCTGTGTTCTTAATTATCTGCCTTTTCTTAAATTTACATGTTTTCCATATACTATATATATTATTTTTTTCCTTAGTCATACTACTTTTCTTGTTAACCTACACTTTTCTGACTATGCTTCTTTTTACTTCACCCTTGAGGCTCGAGGACGAGCCTATAATGAAGGAGAGGGAAGTAAAATGCCCCAGAACGAGAAGCCCAACACAGAAGCCATGAACGAACACCACACAGAAACACCAAAGGAAAGGTCCACAGAACGAAAGGACCAGCTGACCGAGCCAGCCATTTCAGACAGCCCAAGCCCGCATGGCTAAACAGCTCCAGGACACACCCATTTACCTTTTCTAAAACTGACCATTTTCCACACCTCACGTACACTAACCCCCTCGTGTCCTACACTCCTAACTACAAAGATGCTGGATAAGAATATACATTCATATTAAAAACATGCCCTGTCCCGACGTTGAGCCAATGCCAACACATCAGACAGCCATAAATATATCTATGTATGTTCTTACATCCGAGAAGTAGATGTTATATATCTTAGAAGTTCAAACACCCACGCTTGTCCCTAGACCTCGTATATCATTTTCCATGACGAGTATAGATATATGTAACCCGTGCTCAGTCGCCCCTTGCATTGCTCCTCTAGTAACTAAGTATTAATATTAACATTCCCTAACATCTTGTCTTGCCAGACTAAGCTTCTGAAGACCCATCGCCCCATAAATCTATGTATGCAATCCTTAGGTTAAGTATTTTTCTCCGCCATTGTGTTCACCTTTTTCCATTTACTTTCCACAATTGTCATACATCTTCCCCTTGCCTCCTTCGTATCCACAGCCCACACTACGCCAATTTATTTCGTGTCTTACACCTCTTACCCCAACCAGAGATTGTATAAGATAACCTGGTTATCAGTATCTGTCATAAGTACCCCGAAACAATAACTAAGTACCCCTACGAACTGCCGCTGTGGGTGGTATTTTATATTTAATAGAAAAAGCAGTTCCCAGGGCCAACTAATAGTATCCATAACCCTCTGACTGATCACATAACTCTATCTTTTCCAGACTCATATACCACCCCATAGTTGCATTCCCCGGTAGCATTTGGCTAACGTATTCTACTGCCTTTTCAAACTTCCACATCAATTGTAGTCTAATGCCACCCCCACGCCCAGGGACCTTAGGGGCAAAATTTCCCTGTAGCCCTTGAACTCCCCCCCCCCCCTCTCATTAAGACACCCGCGCTTCTCGACTCTTGTCCGACCTAGCCTCTCTCTCATACCTCTTGAAGATCCTTGAATTGTCCGTTACTAACGCTCTCCAACCTTTTATATATATACTCCTATCCAGCCTACCTTCACTTAGTAGGCCAGAACAACATTAGAACTTTACTAGCCCCTTGCATGCCATCTATTCTCTTACAACACATTCACAACCCTGCACCCAATGGTCGTCGGTGCGAGGCTAGCCGCCCCGCCAGTAACTAACTTCTATTGTCATACTTCCAGATAAATGTGGCAGAGTTAGCAACCCAGTCTCCACCATATCCAGCAAACCCTACAATTAACAACCAGCCGAGTAAAACCAGCTAGCTAAGGCACCTTCGGTTTTGGTATTAAAGACACTCACATCTGTCTCATACACAGAGGGTTATTACAAACACTGGTGATATGGCAAGCCCCTAGCCACAGCCGCCGGACGACTATCAGAGAGAGGGCGCCCAGCTCCCCCTTTTTGCCCACCCGAGGAGGGAGACCCCCACCCCCGCGGAGGTATACCTGCCCCCTGTTTTGACTTTCGAGTCATTGCCAGGTAGCACAGGAATTCTTCCTATCAATGAACTAACCATGAATGACTAACACCTTTACTAACCTCTATTACCTCACAATAAACCATTTACTTTTCTTGCATGCTCTGATCACTAAATTAGCACCTCAGCTATACCATAGAATGAAGATTGAACAATCTAGAGAGACGCTCCTATCACAGCTGTCCCTATCCTCCTCGCAAAGTAGATCCAGTCTCTCTCCCCTAAATACGTCCAGTATAGCCAAAATAGTACCTCTTACTAAGGCTCAGTTATATGAAAATATAAAGGCTTCCTATCGCCCTGTGCCACAACAGTAAATACCATCTTACCTAGTCCCCATATCTATTGAGAGCTCAATTAAGTCCATAAGACTCGAGATCCCTACTGTCTACAGGGTCCAGAACCGAGCCTATAAATCTAACTCCCGCCCCCAGTCAAATCAGTTGAAAGCTAGACACCAACCAGGGGTCACTACCCTGCAGTTAATTTCTAGCTCTGCCCTTGTGTTGTTCCGGAGTGAGATCCCAGAACCGGCAGACTCCGTGGCAGATTTGGATAGAAGGACCTGCCCACGTATTGAAGAACTTCACACATATGGCCCCCCTGGACGGCCGCGGAACCAGTCGTTAGCCCCCAACATCATGGACGCAAGATAACCAGGACCAGACCCATCAGATACTACCCAAGATTCCCTTTAGCAGTACTACATATTACTGTGCTGTTTTAGATTCACTAATTAATATTTCTACGAAGTGGCTAAGACCTTGCCCAGTGTAATTCATACTTAACCATTCCATTTGGGACGTACTAAGCGATCAGTGCTCTTTAATTAACAGGCGACCTTGACTCTCGTAATTACCTTATTCAGATATTAAAACTCTAGTGATATCTAACGTTCGCCCACTGATTTGCGTTCTATGTATTTCTGAGACAAGGATATAAAACTTAGATCAGTACCCCCTGAGGTTACTAGAATTCCCGTGCTCTAAAAATGCGTGTCTAATCTAGTCTGTGAACTACTACTTGTGCACCAGAGCTACCAGTAATAAATCTAACAGTGAATATGAATCTATAAGTAACATTGATGGTCTTCGGTATATAAACCTGTGAAATCAAAGCCAGTGATCAGAAGATTAATACCTGAACGTTGGAAGTGGGAGACTAGGCTCCATCCAGATCCACTTATGCTAGTGTTGTTGTTGTTGTTGTTGTTCCCTAAGCTGCCTGGCCGAACAGCCCCGAGTCCCTGAGAAAGGCCATGGCCACGATCGGGCTTTCCCACAGAGCTCTCATTGAGTGTAGATTGTGTTGTTGGCGTAAGTGGTTGTGTGAAATGCAGTCTTCTATGATGTGTTTAATGGTATGGGGTGCTGTGTTACATCCCGGGCAGGCGTCGACAACGGAGTCATCCAGTCTCTTCTGATAGCTCAGGAGAGCTGGATGGTGTCCGCATCTCAGCCTGGCCAGGTGGACTCTGTCCTCGCGAGGAAGGGAGGATTCGGAAGGATGGATTTCGGGAGGTCGTGCATGCAGCTGTGTGTTGTCTGTGAGTGAGTGGATGGATCGGTGAGAGATATGAGTATGGATGTGCTTCTGGAAGTTGGTTCGGGGTGGGCAGGGAGGGAGAGAGGACAATAATTGTGTGTGATACCGTGTGCTGGGTGTTGTTTTGATATTTCTTGGTGTCTGTGGGTGTGTTGCCATGTAGTTTAGTGGGTGGTCTTGGTTCGTGGAGGCTGCTGCCAGGAATTGAGTGCCTCTCATGTCCAGATGGTCTTTGACTTTGAGGATTTTGGTTTCTTGATGTAGGTGATCTGTGGGTGCAGTAGCTGTGCAGCCTTAATGATCTTCAGGGCTTTGTTTTGAATAGTCTGTAAGGTCTTATGATGTGTTTCAGCTAGGTTAGAAGCCCAGGCTGGGCTTGCGTATTCCATCACTGATCTTAAGTATTGTTTATATACTGTGGTGGTAGTTTCTTTGTTGTGTCCAAATTTTGTGTGAGCAAGTGACCTGAGGGCGTTAAGTCTGGGTGTCAGTTTCTTTTTAATGTTTGTGGTGTGCTGTTTGAATGTCATATGAGTATCATATGTTACTCCTAGGATTTTGGGTGTGTGTGTATGTGTTAGGGGTGTGTTGTTTATGGTGAGTTGAGGGATGTATTCGTGTTCTCCTGTCCAACTTGTGAGCAGGGTTGCGGTGGATTTGGCTGGGGCTAGATTAAGTCTGTTTGTAGTGCACCAGCCATGTAGTGTGTTGAGATAGGGTTGAAGGAGATCTGTTGCTCTTTTTGGGTCATGGTGTGTGCATGTGAGTGTTATGTCATCTGCATAGGAGGCTAAGTTTATTTGGGGCGTATTGGGTGTAGTTATATCGTGCATGTACAGATTGAAGAGTGCGGGCGATAGGACGGATCCTTGTGGGACTCCGTTTGGAAAGTTTCTGATTTTAGATGACTGACCGGCAAAAGATACGTGTGCACATCTGCCTGCTAGGAAGTTGGCCAGCCACCGTTTTGTGTTGTTGTGCATGTTTGTGTTGTAGATTTTGTTTGTTAGGTTGTGGCGGGGGATGGCATCGAAGGCTTTACTAATGTCGAGTGTGGCTAATAGTGATCTGTGTGGTGGTCTAGCTGAATTGATGCCGTCGAAAGCTCTTTGTGTAAGGTCTGTGAGAAGAGTGTTTGTGGAGTGCAGTGGCCTAAAGCCATGTTGTGTTGGAGCTAGGGGTAGGTCAGGTGTAATTAGTTGTAATACTAGGCGTTCCATGACTTTGGAGGGGGAGCAAAGGAGTGTGATGGGGCGGTGCGAGGAGGGTAGCGTGGGGTCTTTGTTGGGTTTGGGGAAAGTGATGATGATACCATGCTTCCAAATGTCTGGTATTGTGTTGTGTGAATAGCTGTAGTTTGATATGTTAGTGAGTGCTTGTATGCCTTGTGGTCCCAGGTGTCTGAGGTGTATGTTGCTTATGTTGTCTAGGCCACAGGCGGGTGAGTGCTTGAGATTGTTGATGATATGCTTTGTCTGGTGATTGGTGAAGGGTGTATAGTCAGGGTCTGTGGGGAATTGTCTCTTACGTCGGATGACACGTCGGTCGTCTTTGTGAGGTTTTAGGTGGCTGACATGTGAAAAGTGATTGATGAGAGTGTTTGCTTGTTGTTTACATGAAGGAGTAGAGTCTGTTGTTGTGATTGCAGCATGTGATTGTGTTGTGTTGCTGTTGGAAAGTGTGATGCTGTTTAGTGTTTTGTATAGTTTTTTGGGGTTTGTTTTGTGATCAAGTGTTTGTAGGAAGTTATTCCAATTTAGTTTTTGTTGTTCTTGTATTTTGTTGTTAGTTTGGGTGTTGAGTGCTTGAATTTGTTGTGTGATGTCTTGTGTGTGGGGTGCTGGGGAGTGTTTCAGTATGTCGCGTTGTCTGATGAGGTTTTGAATTTCTGGTGTGAAGTTGGGGTTGTGTCTTTTTCTGTTACCTCTTGGAATGTGTTTCTTGTCAGCGTTTTGGATAGTTTTATTGAGTATGTGTACAGCATTGTTGATGTTAGTGATGGGTGTACTGTTTAGAGTTGTGAAGTGTTGTTCTGTCTCATTTGTGAATGCTTCCCAGTTAGCTCTTTTATAATTGGTGTATGTGTGTTTGTGGCTAGCTGGGTGAGTCTGGTTTTGGTGGTGATAATGATCGGGAGGTGGTCAGAGCCTAAGGTTCTGACCACCCTCCAGGATGTTGTGGGGGCGAGTTCTGGGGAGCAAAAGGTGATGTCTGGAGATGATGGGTATAGAGGGCTTGGTGAGGAATATGGGTATGTTGATGGATGTCGTTAAGGATGATGAGGTTATCGGTTTGGTTTTGTAGTACCAGCCCTCTGTCTGTGTCGGGGTTGTCGACAAACCAGGCCGACGTCTTGGCGTTGAAGTCACCACCCAGGATGATGTGTGGGGTGTGTGGGGTGTTTGTGATGTGTTGTAAGTGTGGTCTGTATTCATTTGGTACTGTAGGGGATGTTTGGGGAGGGATGTATGTGTTTATGATGGTTATGTTGGAGTTGTTGCCAGTGCGTATTTTAATTGACTGTATTTCTGTTGTGTTATCATTTGGGGGGAGGAGTGATTTGGTTTGTACACTGGTTACTATGTATGATATTTCTTTGTGTACCAGGGTGATGAGTCCACCGCCCCCGCCGACAGCCCGGTCTTGTCTGATGGTGGTGAAATTATGAAATGTGGGTGTTTTTTGTGTTGTGCGGAGTTTTGTTTCTTGTAAGATGGCAATGTGTATGTTGTGTTGTTTGATGAAGTGTGAGAGTTTGTGTTTCTTTGTGTTGATGCCATCTATGTTCAGTTGAAGAATGTTAATGTTATGTGCACGATGTATGTTGGGTGCTGCTGCACGAGGATGGGGTGGGGGTGGGGGTGATGGGGGGGGTGGGGGTGAGGGAGGGGCTGGGGGTTGGGATGGGTGAGGTGGGGGTGGGGATTGGGGAGCAGGAGATGGGGGTTGGAATGGATTAGGATGGGGTGTGGTGTGTTGAGTTGAGGATGTGGATGGTATGGGAAGGTTAGGTGGGTTAGGGAGGAGAGGTGGACGGGTTTTAGGGGGGGGAGTGGATGATATGGGAAGGTTAGGTGGGTTGGGGAGGAGAGGTGGACGGGTTTTAGGCGAGGGATTTGACTGGGAGAGGGAGGGGCATGAGGAACAGGTCCAGGTGTTTGTGTAGTGTTTCTTGGAGGCAAGTGTTGTGCCGGGAATTTCCACTTATGCTAGTGTTGTTCAATTCTATTATATTGTCTTACACAAGTATTCTGCAGTGGTATATCAATAAACGTGATCATGTAACTTGCTACCATGTGTTTCTTTGTGTTCTCTATTCCTCATATCTTGTATTGTGCATGCAGCCTTATATACCCAGTCAATTTAGAACTCACATTACCCAAGTTAAACCTGTAGAAAAACAGGGCATAACAATAATAATGCTTTATTCCACCCACACAGTACAGAGGGGACCATACTGGGGTCCATATATAACTTACAATTACATAAAAATATACAGTATACATATACAAAATAACATACTATAATTATAGTCTTTCAAATTTACGAAGACCCCTAGCTCACTGACCATAAATTTACAACACTGGTCTACCCTTTTCCCAAGACTTATCAGGCGTAATTTGATAGTAGGCCTACTGGATATAGACCAGTCACCAGTGACCTCTCTCTCTCTCTCTCTCCTCATCCTTTATTCCATTTACTTCTCATTATCAATTATTTTAATACAGTGACGATAGCCAGGTGATTTTATTCAAATTAGGAAGGACCTCAGAGAGAGAGAGAGATAGACCGACAGACCAGACCATACAGAGGGAGGAAGAGACAGAGACAGACAGATGTAAGGGGGGGTTTTCGTAGTCTTTACTTTTCTTTTCTAATGTTCCTGGGACTTTTCTGTTACCCCCTCCTTATGTATTATTTCCTTGTTCATTCCATTATTGTGTTTCTTCCTTACTTGATGATTGGTCCAATTTATTACTCTGGTAGCTTAACCCGGGAACTGCCGGGAGACTCTTAAGAGTTCCCCCGGCGGACTGCGGGGAGACTCTTAAGAGTCAGAGAACAAAAAAAATCAACTTTTGACATCGAAAAAAAAAAATATATATATATTTTTATTTTTGTATTTTTTTATCTTTTTTTGGCCCCTGGGCCATGCAAAATCTCAGTCCTCTAACTCCCCTCCTTACCCACTTTCCTCCTCTCCTTCAGTTATCACCTATTTTCCCTGTTATTCCCTTATTCTGAGGTATATTTTCGTGCTAACATTAGAAATCCGGTTGCAGGGTGTGGTCATCACTGATAGCAAGCGAATGCAAGAGAGAGAGAGCGAGTATCGATCGACTGTGTCTCAGTGGCCTTGGGGGAAATTGGCGGGAAAGCAGCTTGCCTCACCCATACATTATACAACTCGCGGGCTATATCTCCGATTTTGACCATCCAAACGCTGTTTTCACTCGTTTTATTGTTATTTCAGGTTAATACCTTTATAATCAACCCATAATAGGCGCATATGGATAAGTATTAATGCTATTAATGGTACAATGAATATTTTAGTGACGGAAACACCTCAAATACATGCGCACAGGGAGAGGTGTCTAATTACCCCCATGCGCACTTCAGAGGTTAATGGCCGTTGCATGCAAAGAAATACAGGTGAAATGAATGCAAATTAGGTAAATGACACAGGATAAATAAAAACACAATATACCGTTTGGTATTCTTAACTATATTAAAACACAGTAAAGAGAAATACACTTTTCACTGTGATACACAAATCAATATGATTATTACTTTAGTCAACCACGGAATATATCGGTATTATTGGCACAATGAATTACGTACTTCTTATCACCCCATCAAAGTTAACTAAAACCCTTCAACAGGTGACCCCAAGGCCACTACCCTAGTAAACACACACTCAGTCACTAGGTTCATAAGGCGTACAACAGCTCACAACGGGGTGAAGGTTAGCTCAAGGCTCAATAACACCAACAGCATCCGGTCTCAGTACAGCCACTAGGTCATGTCCACTGGGGTGGACACAGGACTCTCTGCACCTGGTACTTCTCCCTGGACCTGGGACCTGGTATTAACATTACCATTAATGTGATGTGATGAGGCTAGGGAAGTATGTACCAGAGACAGGTGGAAAAAAAATGACAAACCTAGGCCAATCTTGATTACTTTGGAGAACGGTGTGAAAGAAAAGTTGTTGAGGAGGGCGTACAAACTGAGGGACTGCACAAACCAGGTATTAAAAAATATTTGACTGTCCCACGACATGAGCAACGACTTCGAGACAAGTATCTCAGGAATGAAACCAAGAAGAAAAACATGGAGGTCAAGGGAACGGAGGCTTTTTTTCATGTAGTGAGAGGACAGGCCTGGGAAAGGGAAATAGTGTGCATCAAGAGGAGGATGCCAGACAAGACAGCGGGTGCGGTGGCATCGAGGAGCGGCGCAACGGTGGTGGGGACGACCGAGGACGAACAACCAGCAGTAGGAGAGGACAAGGACAACGGGAACCTGATGCAAGAGGGAGGGGCTCAAGGGATGAGTGCGTAAATAAGCCAAAGACCACTCGCAATATAACCTCATTGGGCAAAAAACTCCAATAAGCTTTGTATTTTATTTAGTAATGTTGATATATTCAGTCAGGATAAAGTACGGGAATTGAGTGTAAGGATTAAATCTCTGAAACAACGACCAACTGTCATGATTCTTCAAGAAGTTAAACCTAAAAATTTCCGGTATGAAAGAGAACTTGTTGAATATAAAATAGATGGCTATGAAGTTATAGGAAAACATTTAGGGAGAGATGATTAGGGGCGAGGGCTGTTTATGTATGTGAAAAAGGGTTTACCGTTTAGTATTATTAGTCTTAAGAGAGATTACTGTGAATATTTATGTATTAAGATTGGGGAGCAGCCAGAGGAGTTGTTTGTTGCATCAATTTATAGAAGCCCTAACAGTAATGATGAAAACAATCAGAACTTATTAAACCTGATGAATGAAATATATGATCTTAAGGTCAAATATAAAATAATATGTGGAGATTTCAACATGCCTGGCATAGACTGGAAATTCTGGACTGGTGGGGATCAATTTTGTCATGATTTTATTGAAATAGCTAGAGATAGTTACCTATTTCAGTTGGTGCAAGGTATAACCAGATTTAGGGATGGGGCTGCTGGTAATTTATTGGATTTGGTTTTTTGTAACGAGGAATATTTAGTTGAAGGAGTGGAGATTGATAGTCCTATAGGAAAAAGTGACCATTGTTGTATTAGCTTTTATTGTGATTTGAAACCGCAGCAACAAAAACACGAGAAGACGGTGTACATGATGGAGCGAGCTGATTGGGGGAAACTAAGGGATATGATGACCATTGACTGGGAGATGTATCTAAATTCGCAGGATGTAGAGGCTGTGTGGGATAAATTCAAATCGAAACTTTTGGAGGCTATCGAGAAAAGTATACCCAAAAGAAAGTTTATAGCGGGACAAGAACGTAGAGCTAATGAAAAATTCTCAATGAACAGGAAACTACGGTCAAAAATTAAGAAAAAAAGAAGACTCTGGGAACGAATGAAACTCATAAAAACTTCGGGAGTTGAGAATTACGATGGAGAATATGACAAAGTGCACATGGAATATCGAAGAGTAAATAACCAAGTAAGAGGAGCCACCAGAAAGGAGAGTGTCAATCAGGATAAAATTATAGCTAGAAATGTTAAAGAAAACCCCAAATTATTCTGGAAAGCGGTGCAATAAAAAAACAAGAGTGCGTATTGTATTCCGGAACTTTACTTGGATGAGCAGAAATTGGAATAAACCACAGGAGATCGAGAAAAGGCCGAAGTATTATCTGATTTTTATTGTAAAGTTTTTACAGAAGAGCCTCCAGGGAATGTACCGGAAGTGGAGGTGAAGCAGGTACCCAGGCTGGATGATATCGCATGGAGTGAGGAAGAGATAAAAAAGAAAATCGCAGACCTAAAAAGGAATAAATCTCCAAGGCCGGATGGTATTAACTGCAGAATTATAAAAGAATTGGTAGATCAATTAGGGACACCACTCAGAATTGTTTTTGATCTATCCTTCAGTAAGCAGCAGTTACCAGAGGAATGGAAGAAGGCAAACATCACAGCAATTTAAAAAAAAAGGAGATCGTAGTGACCCAAGCAATTACAGACCGGTGAGTTTAACTTGCATAATTGGCAAAATCATGGAGTCTATTATTAAAGATAATGTAATGCACCATATGAAAGTTAATAATTTGTTCAGCCCAAACCAGTTTGGTTTTATATCAGGAAGGTCAACAACTCTACAGATGCTCATAGTGATCGGAAGGTGGACAGAGGCATTAGACGAGGGACTTGCTGTGGATGTTGCATACTGCGATTTTATGAAGGCGTTCGATAAGGTACCACACCGAAGACTTATAGAAAAATTAAGGATGTACAATTTGGGGCCAAAATATTTAGGGTGGATCAAATCGTTTTTGCATGGACGGCAGCAGAGAGTTATAGTTAATGGTGAAACGTCGGGTTGGAGAAATGTCATAAGTGGGGTTCCGCAAGGCTCCGTACTTGGACCTCTGTTGTTCGTCATGTTTATAAACGATATGCCCGGGGTTACAGAAAATAATAGCGACATATTTCTCTACGCCGATGACACAAAAATATTTAGGAAGGTCGAGAACATTATGGACTGTAGAAGATTGCAGGAGGACATTACTGCGCTGAAGGGATGGTCAGACAAATGGCTCCTTAACCCGGGAACTGCGGGAAGACTCTTAAGAGTTCCCCCGGCGGACTGCGGGAAGACTCTTAACCCCTTAAGCACGATGGGCCTCATGGAAGGCTTTCTATAGGGAACGCGATAGGCCTCACGGAAGCAAGACCATAAAAAAAGCCTTCCAAAAAAAAAAAAAGGCCTATCAAAACAAAGGAATTTGTCTCTAGGTGAGATAATTCCCCTCCAGTACTCATCCATGTGTTTTTCACCCCACCCCCTCCCCTCCTTCCCCACCTTATTCCCCCCTCCCCCCCCTCCTCAATTATCACCTATTTATCCTCTTATTTTCATAATTTATCGGTTATTTTTCTTTCCCGCGACAATGTAGCACAAGGGGGTTGCATAAAAGATCGTTATGTAACACCCAGACACCGGCCCACACCGCCCCGCTCGTCTCAGTTGACTCACAGACAGGGAGAGGGGAGGGTTGCCTGTGGCTCTCTCTCGCCTGAGATTATGACCGGGTGGCCAATATCTTCGTTTTTCACCACCCAAATGCCTTTCCAACTTATTTTAGACCTCGTGAAGGTTCATATATACATCATATATGTAAAATAAAAGCATACTGAAAACAAATAATGCTCTATATTGTAAATATAACGAATTCTGTCAGAATCCAAGGCTAGAAATGCACAAATAACTACCCTAGCCCCTAGGTCTATATCGCGCTTGTCAGGTTAAGAGTCAGAGAAAAAAAAAATCAATTTTAAATATCGAAAAAAAAAAAAAAAAAAATGTTTGCCCTTGGGCCATGCAAAATATCAGTCCTCTACCTCCCCTCCTTCCCCACTTTCCTCCCCTCCTTCAGTTATCACTATTTTCCCTGTTATTCCCTTATTCTGAGGTATATTTTCGTGCTAACATTAGCGAGTTGCAAGCAGGGCATTGTCATCACTGTTAGCAAGCGAGTGCAAGAGAGAGAGAGAGAGAGAGTATCGATCGACAGTGTCTCTCCAGCCTTGGGGGAAATTGGCGGGAAAGGAGGTTGCCTCACCCATACATTATGCAACTCCCGCCCTGTATCGCCGATTTTGACCATCCAAACGCTGTTTTCACGTGTTTTATTGTTGTAACAGGTTAATACCTTTATAATCAACCTATAATAGGCGCATATGGATAAGTATTAATGCTATTTATGGTAAAATGAATATTTTAGTGATGGAAACAGCTCAAATACATGCGCACAGGCAGAGGTGTTTAATTACCCCCATGCGCAGCCGAGAGGTTAAGTTCCATCCTGACAAATGTAAAACAATGAGAATTGGAAAATCAGAGGTGCCTGATGGAGATTATTGTATGGATGGGAGTATGAAGCTTACCTCGGCAGAAAAGGATCTCGGAATTAATAATTTATCATGACCTTTCCTTTGAAAAGCATATGGCAGAAAAAATAAACTGTGCTAATAGGATTGTGGGGCTTATTTGTCGTACTATTGTTAGTCTGGATGAAACCATTTTTAAACCATTGTTTGTGGCCCTGGTCAGACCAATTCTGGAGTATGCAAGTCCTGTCTGGAGTCCCTACAAATTTAAGGATATCACGGCTATTGAAAAAGTGCAAAGGAGAGCGACTAAGTTGGTACCATCTTTAACCTAAGAAGTGCGCATGGGGGGTATGAGACACCACACTCCTATGCTGACGTATTTGAGCTATTCCCATCACTAACATCGTTATTTTACCATAAATAGCATTAATACTTATCCATATGTGTGTGTGAAATGGATAGAAGCCTTCCTGAAAGATCGGAGACAGAGGGTATTGGTGAATGGAATAGGCTCGGGGTGGAGGGAAATTACAAGTGGGGTACCTCAGGGATCTGTGTTGGGACCATTGCTGTTCGTTATATTTATCAACGACTTGCCTGAAGTTATAACTAATGGAAGTGAGGTATACCTGTATGCGGATGACACTAAACTGTATAGAAGAGTGAGGAGTAAGGAAGATATGGGTTTGCTTCAAGGAGATGTGGAGGGCATGAAGGGATGGTCTGAGCATTGGTTAATGCCTTTTCATCCAAAAAAATGCAAGTACATGCGGATTGGGACCAGCAAGATAGACAAGGTAGGATACAGTATGTATGAAGCGATGGAGGAAGTGAGTGCAGAAAAGGATATAGGAGTAGTGATAGATAATAAGTTAAATTTCTCAGAACATTTAGCGGAAAAGATAAACAAAGCCAATAGAATTGTAGGGCTGATAAGGAGGACATTTGTGTCACTTGACGAAGAAATCTTCAGGAATCTATATACAGCGCTGGTTAGGCCACACCTGGAATATGCAAACCAGGTGTGGGCTCCATATATGGTAAAGGATATAGAAGCAGTGGAGAAAGTGCAGAGAAGAGCTAGCAAGCTGGTACCAACGTTGAAGAACGCGGGCTATGAGCAGAGGTTGAGGACACTGGGACTTCCGACACTGGCATATAGGAGAAAGAGAGGGGATATGATAGAGACTTTTAAGATAGTGTCAGGAAAGTACGATGAGGATGTGTGTGAAGGTATCTTCTTGATGCGGGAGGGAACAAGAACGAGAGGACACTCTAAGAAAATTTACAAAGAAAGAAATAGGCTTGAGAAGGCGAAGAACTCATTTTGTGATAGAGTGGTAAATGAGTGGAACGCACTGCCCCAGTATGTAGTCGATTCCGAATCAATAAGGGAGTTTGAAAGTAATCTTGATAAAGCATGGGGAAGACAAGATTTGAAGTTTGATTATAAAACAAAAATACAGAATAGTAAAAATGTTGCGTCTGCTACCGCCGCCGCCAACACCGTGAACGACCGCAGCAGTGCAAGCACTGGTACTGAGCTGGATACACAGGCATAGTTTGCCTTTTTCCAGAGGATCTACTGTAAGAAACTGTAAGAAACTGTAAGATATGTGCCTATTATAGGTTGATTATAAAGGTATTAACCTGTTACATCAATAAAACAAGTGGAAACAGCGTTTGGATGGTCAAAATCGGCGATACAGGCCGGGAGTTACATAATGTATGGCTGAGGCAACCTCCCTCCCCTCCTCCCCTCCCCTTGTCTGGAGAGACACTGTTACGCAATAGTCTCTCGCTCTTTCCCACGCTTGGTAACAGTGATGACAACGCCCTGCTACCAACTCGCTAATGTTAGCACGAAAATAGACCACAGAATAAGGGAATAACAGGGAAAATAGGTGATAACTGTAGGAGGGGAGGAAAGTGTGGAAGGAGGGGAGGTGGAGGAGTGATATTTAGCATGGCCCAGGGGCAAAAAAAAATAAAAAATAAAAATACAAAAGATTTTTTTTTGGGGGGGGGGGGGGTGTTTTAAATGTTTTTTTGTTTTTCCCTTACTCTTAACCCTTATTTAGCGGGTGGTAAGGTATTTTACACTGTACTGCTCAGCGGGCATAATCCCGAAATATTCGCTCAATTTCACTCGCCCTAGCGCCGTTACTATGGCTCCAATGCGAACGAAACGATCATTTTTGGAAAGAGCAACTCTTCGTCTCCCCATATAAGTCTATGAATGGATGTTATGAATGAGTGTGGAGGGTGGGAAGAGGTGAGGAAGTGGAGGTACTTTTTGGTCTATTTCCCGGGCGCGTTCGGTTGCGTTCGCTTTGGCCTGAGTTCGGCCTCTCGCGCGTCTACTATTCCTTCGGTAATCGGTCTTATTTTTCTCTTATTTCTCCTTATTTCTGTATTCTCTCTCATTCTCTCTCTCTCTCTCTCTTTCTTTCTCTATCTCTCTCTCACTCCTGTCTGTCTGTCTCTCTCTCTCTCTCTCTCTCTTTCTTTCTCTCTCTCTCTCTCACTCCTGTCTGTCTTTCTCTCTCTCTCTGGCTCGCTCGCTTTCCCTCTCTTGTGCTTCCTTTCTCTCTTCCTCATCCGTATAATTATGTATTTCTCATTATTATTTTCTCTAACTAATCCCTCTATTTCATTTATTTGCTTGTAATATTTCTGTATTATTATATCTTTTTCACTCTTTCTTCAGTTCAGTTTCTGTATTCTCTCTATACGGTGGGAATGGTATTTCGTATGAGGGATGTGCAGCACAAATATTCAATCTTTCGTTGTTTGGTTGTTTGTATTACCGTAAGAAATTTACTGAACGCCTGCAAATAATACGCTATAAAATGCTTCCAATCAAACTCTCAAGCAATTTCAAGGTCACATGTAATTATAAATGTAGGCTATAGGTAGACCCAGAGAGGAAGAGACAAGAGAGAGAGAGAGTGTCGTGATAATATAACAATGTTACATATGTATCATATATATATGAAAAAATAATATATACGGTAGGCCTACATCTGTTCCCCACAATCATATAATGCCAAGCACAAATATTCAATCTTTCATTGTTTGTATTACCGTAAGAAATTTACTGAACGCCTGGAAATAATACGCTATAAAATGCTTGCAATCTCTCTATTTTCTCTAATCTCTCTCACTCCTCCTGTCTCTCTCTCTCTCTGGCTCGCTCGCTTTCCCTCTTCCTCATCCGTATTATGTAATTCTCATTATTATTTTCTCTAACTAATCCCTCTATTTCATTTATTTGCTTGTAATATTTCTGTATTATTATATCTTGTTCACTCTTTCTTCAGTTCAGTTTCTGCATTCTCTCTCTCTCTCTTTCTGTTTCGCTTGCTTTGCAGGAATTTTGTTTTTGTTTTATATATAATATATAATAATTTACTTATCATTACTTACTATATCGTATAAACAATAGTAGGTAGCCAACTTACCATAATACCGATACACCAAACCGATCCGCATGCGGTTTTGTTTATCACCTGTTTACTAAAGTGCCACCATTATCGATTTTCTTGGAGCCGACTCGAGCGGGAGGGTTACCAATTGAAGTTAAATCCGCTAGCATATATTGTTAGATGTAAGACATGATAAATACCACTAGAAATATGAATTGGCAAAATCCATATAATATCACTTCGAAATTGTTCTGAAATTTCAAAACAAAACCGCTAGTGTAAGTCATTGCTGCTAGATCGAAGTAAAGGTCTCTAGATCTAGCGGAAGTCGCTATACGTATTGGCAGTACTGCACACTCATTCATTTCATTCATTAATTTTCTATTGAGCTCGTCCTGGAATCTTTACGACTCTGAATCTTACGATTACCGACGGCGATACGTTGTTGACATTGTTGTTGATGTTCCAGTGGAGGGATGAACAAAATATTTTCCTTGTCCAATAATAGCTATTTCATAGTCCCACAGGACTTATTTTGATATATTTATCAAATTTATTGAACGCCTGAAAATAATACGCTATAAAATGCTTGCAATCAAACTTTCAAGCAATTACAAGGTCACATGCAATTATAAAAAGGTATATTGTAGACCACAATCTTCGCCAAGCTTTGTTGTTGCTTGTATTATCGTGAGAAATGTACCATACACCCTGGTTATCGTCCCCGCCGTTAGGGAGTCACCGTGTCGCGGTGGCGGGGCTTGAAGCTTGGCCGGTGGACTCTGTTCATAGGGGGGACAGACCTTCTTATGTTCGAGGCTCCGCCGCCCTCGTGGACCAAGACCTCCCTCCTCGTAGGTTTCCAGAGGCCTGCAAGGTACCACTTTTCTGTCTTTTTCCCTCTCTAACTTTGTCCTTTTCTTTGCTTCCCCTTCTTCTATCGTTGACGACTGGACTACTCTATTTAATTGATGCAGGGTGGGTGTGGACGGCGTTCCCTTCCACCCGTAGAACTGGAGTACCTGACGTGCACGCACGAGGGGAACCTTTTATCGTCAAATCTCGCTCTCTGTGCTGGACCCGAAGCTGACGAGTTGACCGTCTATAAGCACTGGGGGTAGGGATGTATATCAGGGTTTGACTCCTAGGGCAAATACCAAGTCCTCTAATTTTAGGCTCAATGGTGGGTATGGAGCTTATCCCGGACGAATCATAATACCTTCGTCATATGGAGACTTCCTCTGCACCCTTGATCACCGGCACTGGCATGGATATGGATATTGAGACTGATTCACCTTCCTTGACCGTCATCCTCTCGGATGGTGGTGGCACTATGCCGGATTCTTTACCGGCCCCTGCACCGTCCTTGGACTCACCCCTCTCTATGGACCCCCCACATCCACTCCTCCTTCCTCTCATAAAGGATCTCCATCTACTGTGCAAACCCTCAAGCCGCATGTTCCTCAGCGCACACGGAACAAAGGTCGTCGTACCACATATACCCCAGTCCCACAACCAACCCTAGACGCCATGTTTCGTCCCCCTGATTGGCCTCGATTCTTCGAGGTCACTGGTGACCCCATGGACGATCTTGATCTTTATGATTCTCTTGCTTCGACCTTCGGTGATTTCACCGTCCACACTGTCGGGAAAGGAAAACGCATGATTGAGGCTGCCACACAAGAACAATCAGAAGCCTTACAAGACCATTTTCTCACCCACGTTGGCAGGTATACAGGCAAGGAAGACGAATACCTTAATCAGCGCATAGGTACAGTGGCCCTCCCCTCGGACTTCGAAATTGCTGATCAAGGCTTTCAAGACTCGGCCCCACGCATCTTGAAATTATTGAAAAATACAGACCCCTCCATCGTCAAAGTCGACACTTATGTTGTGCCCCATCGCTATAATCGACCCAGTTTGCGTATTGTCAAGGTATTCTTTAAGAGGCACGTCCTCCCCATGCATGTCAAACTAGCTGGACGACAACTGCCAGTACGTCGCTACGTTTATAGACCTAGACAATGTACAGAATGCTGGCGTTTTGGTCACACTACTGCACGGTGCAGAGCACGCTGTCCTCGTTGCCCATATTGTGGCTCTGAGCTCCATGATCTGAAACACTGCCAGTCAAAGGAGGCCAGATGCGCAAATTGTGACGGATGCCATGAAGCTAACAATAGTGACTGCCCACATTACAAATTCCAACGGGAGATACTACACCTACAGGCCTCGACGGGTCTCCCACTCAGGGCGGCCGAAACGCAACTCAGGGACGAAGGCAAAGCTCCTCCCTACCGGAGATATGGACCTCCCGCAACAGCTGCTACTCTCCGTCCGAAGGGACCATCTACATCGCAACACAGTCCTCGACGTTCTCCCTCCAGTGAAACATTTCGCCTCGCTAATCTCTCTTCTCCTGGGTTGTCCACTTCCAATAGATTCGAGGGCTTTACCAGCATCTCGGAAGATATGGAATTTTGGTCAATGCCTACGGTGGAGGAGGTCGTGCGACGTACCCCTGACCACGTAAATGCTCCTTCGCCACAACCTCAACTACTAAGGACACAGGCTTCTAAAAAACGCAGGATTGCCATACCAGTTAGGCCCCTTTCTCGTGATTCGGTCAACGACTCACCCACCCAACTGTGGACCATGCCTAATCACGATCCAGACTGTGGATGTCACGACTGCGGCAAATACTTTCTCCTCCGGCACAAAACCTCCAATCCTAGAGCCTTCGAAGACCATTTAAGGAACTTTGTATCCTCTCGTAGTCCAATCAACAATAAGCAACATCACAAACCCCCTTGCTATTGTGTCTCTCATATCCAACACCCTGACCTTCCACCCACAGACGTAATGACGCAATTCCTGAAGGACAATAATCTCATTGACTCCGATCTGACCGAAATGGTACTCACACGGTCTGCATTTGATGTCCATCAATCGACGACACCCGTTACCCCAACTCCTCACGAAATGTGTGGTACTCGTAAACGTCTCCTCACAAAGGACGCTCCCTGTGCTTCAGACCCTGATGAACACCCCCCAATTCCAAATACTCCGCTTCCTCTTGCCACTCATACGGAAAGCGCGACTGAAGAACTTATGCATCTGGATACCCCTGTGCCACCCTCCTCTGATAACCCCCATTTGATCTGCAGCAAGGGTATTCCCCCTGGTGCCTGCGGATGCTCTGGATGTTTTCGGGAGTACATCACCCCACATCTCTCTGAGCCAGATTCTCAAATACTTGCATGAGCAAACGCCTTCGTCATTGCACGTACTCTCCCCCCTAACACAGATACTGCCACTACTTCGCCGCCGGACTTTATACATACATTACAGCTAAAGCTGCTTCACTCTCCAACACTTGTTCCCAAACTCGTAAAACAATTCTCTGCAATAAATGACGATGACTTACCCAATTCATCTGCCCCTACGTCTCAAATCCCGCAAGCAACTATCCCTCCCCGTTCTTCGCCTGACTCCTTAAACGACATCACACCCAATACAGATGTGTCCCCCTCTGTACACAATGCCTCATAATATTGTCCAGTGGAACATTAACGGATACCAAGCTCGCCTTCATATGGGAGAATTACAAAGACTCATTCGCTTATACTCTCCCATCTGCATATGCCTACAGCATGTAGGCAATATTGTGATCCCCCCCAGACATTACTCTGTCGCTGTTAGTTCTCCGATTACCCCCACACACTATCGTACAGCAATTCTTGTTCATTACCAATATCCTTTTCTTCCCGTCACCCTCAATCCCAATCCATTTCAAACTTCTGCAGTTACCATCTCCCTCCCACAGCTTCCATCCCTCACTATTTGTTCGTCCTACAATCAACCCTCTTGTAAAGATGACACGGCTGATCTTCTCCATATCACACAACAACTAACTCCTCCTTACCTCATTCTTGGTGACTTTAATGCACATTCCCCACTATGGGGAAGCCCATTTACAGACACCCCGGGTAAACATATCGAAAACCTTCTGATTGACTCACAACTCTGCTGTTTGAACCTAGATTCCCCTACATTTTGGTCTGCAGCACACAACTCGTTCTCTGCGATAGACCTTTCACTTGCTTCGACTGACGCCGCCCCTTTATTTGAGTGGTCGGTTCTGCAGGAACGATTCTCCAGCGACCACTGCCCGATTCTTTTAAACTACTTATCCCCTGAACCCTTTACACAACTACCTCAATATAATCTCTCCAAGGCTAATTGGCTGACATACACAGAATCCACAGCTGATATTGCAGATTTCTCGGATATGATCACCCCCAAAGTTAACTTTGAATATTTCATGTCTTTCTTAACCTCTACTGCACAGCATCACATACCATTCACCTCCTCCTTGCAACATCCTCGACGAGTCCCTTGGTGGTCACCCAAACTGGCTAGCATGATCAAATTCAAACACAGGGTAGAGCGCCTTCTCACCAGGGTGGGTGATAAGCAACGGAGAATTAAAACCTCCCTCTCCAATCTTGCTACTCATCCTCAATGCTTCCGTTTCATCACCATCACCATTGAAAAACTTGCCCTCAAAACTTTCTATAATAAAGTCTGCGCTATTGTGAAACGCAATATCATCCGAAGTAAAGTGCTTTCGTGGCGCTCATACATCTCGTCCTTCACTAGTCGCACCCCTATCTCTACTCTGTGGAGAAAATTTCGTAGTGTTGACGGGCGAACTGTCCGTCCCCAACTCTCTCCATTACGGGACACTGATTCGGACTCTTTAACCCATGATCCCCACGTCATCACTGCTATGCATGCAAACCATTTCAGTGAAGTTAGCTCTAACCTATCTTTCCCTCAACAATTCCTCCGCTTGAAACAAGAGAAGGAGTCCCACCTGATCACGTTTTCCGGAGGTCGCACTCATGACTATAACGCTCCTTTCTCATTACCTGAACTTCAACATGCCATTGACCACTGCTCGGATTCCACCCCGGGTCCTGATGCCATTCCCTATGCGTTCATTCGTCATCTTCATCCACGTGCACTAAATTATCTTTTGCAACTTTATAATCAATTATGGGATAGACATTATTTCCCACCAAATTGGCGACATGCGTATACCATACCCGTCCCAAAACCAGGCAAAGATCATTGTTTTCCAACAAACTATAGGCCCATAGTGCTCACCTCATGTTTATGTAAACTTATGGAAAAAATGATCAATCCACGCCTTCTTCATTATGCAGAGGCGCATGACTTATTATCCCCGTATCAACATGGTTCACGTCCCGGCCACTCTACATTACACTCTCTCATCCACCTGGAGCACCAAATACGTGAAGGATTTTCAAAGAAACAACCCACAGTGGCAGTTTTCTTCGACATTGCGAAGGCTTATGATACCACTTGGCGTTATCGCATTCTAAAAATCCTCCATAGCTCTGGTATGCGGGGCTCCCTTCCCCAATTCCTCCAGAACTTTCTCTCTAACCGCACATTTCAGGTTAAAAACAACGGTATATTATCTGCAATAAAACCTCAAACTAATGGAATACCCCAAGGCTGTTCCCTAAGTAGTGTACTCTATGATATTGCAATAAATAGTGTTACACAATGCCTCCCTCCTGATATCTCTCATAGCCTCTATGTGGATGACTTAGCTATTTATTATACGTCTCCTAGTTTAACACACATTCAACGTCGTCTAAACACTGCTCTTCATTCCATACAAGCTTGGGCGTCCTCAACTGGTTTCCGCTTCTCGACTGACAAAACCAATGCTGTCGTTTTCTATCGTGACCTTAGACACTTGCGTAAGCAGTCCATCACCCTCTCTATGGGTTCTTCCAAGATTAAATTCCTTGCCTCCACTAAATTCCTTGGCCTTATCTTTGATACCCACCTAAATTGGAAATCCCATGTTGCCACTCTGAAGGCTCGGTGCCTTCAGCGCATGAATGTCCTCAAGTCTGTGGCACGTGTTCATTGGGGTGCTGACCGATCTACGTTACTACTCTTTTATAGATCCACCATTCTATCTGCCCTAGATTATGGTTGCCCGGTATATGGCACTGCCTCGGCATCCACATTGCAGACACTTAACTCCGTTCATCACCTTGGCATACGTATTAGCTCAGGAGCTTTCCGGTCCTCTCGTGTGTACAGTGTGCTCAGTGAGGCTGGGGTCCTGCCATTAACGTATCATCGTCAGCTGGTTCAGCTGCGAACTGCCATCCGTCTCCAACAGGATCCCACATTGAAGGACCTTTTCCGTTCCCAAGATTTTTGTGTTACTCCTACTACTACCTTGCCTTTTACCCTCCTCTCCCGCCAATTACTCGCATCTTACAATATTCCAACACCTCATTCGCCCCTCCCCAGTATTTCAATTACCCCCTGGATCCTTAAACACCCTGACGTTTGTTTCCATTTGACTGACCAAGTAGGGGCTGTGACTCCAGTCCAACGCCGTACTTTAGCATTACAACATCTTGATAGTCATGTTCCAGCTGCCTTCATCTACACTGATGGTTCGAAGGTTCCGGATGCCGTCGGTAGTGCAGCGGTTTCTGGGCATGGTATCCATCAAAGCTCCCTACATCCTTGTTCCACCGTTTTCACTGCAGAGTTGTGGGCTATTCATGGTGCCCTGACCCTCATCTCTGCACTTCCAAACAATCCTCCTCACATAGTTATCTGCAGTGACTCAAAAAGTGTGTTGCAAGCATTGGGAGAGTACGCCCCACGTGACCCATTGATCATCGATGTTATCCTGAAAATCCACGAATTAAAATGCAGCTCTCGATCCATCACCCTCTGTTGGATCCCCGCTCATGTAGGCATTGCGGGAAATGAACGTGCTGACGCCCTTGCTAAACAGGCCTGTCTAGGTGCTCCGGTATCCACTGTCCTCAGATCGGATGACCTAATTCCTGTAGTTCGACGGCATATTCATGAAAAGTGGCACTCAGAATGGAGGGATCAACCTTTGGGAGGTCACCTTCGTTCCATCAAAGACGACATTCACATGTGGCCCTCTTCACTCAGCCCCTGTCGTGCTGACCAAACCCTCTTAACTCGATTACGCATAGGACACACGAGACTCACTCATGGATATCTAATGACCACTCCCCGTAGTCCTCCGCCAGAATGTCACCATTGTCACACAGTTCTTACTATCCCTCACATTTTATGCGTTTGTCCCATGTACGGCCCTGAAAGACGTCGCTTCTTGCGACACACCTCTTTAAAAGACATCCTTTCTGATTCAGATTCATTCTCGTTCATAGCCATCCGTCATTTCTTAGCAGCTCTTAATCTCTACGGTGAAATCTGACCAGTGACCTATATGACTTGACTTACTATCCCCCCGCCGACCACTAGCCTTATGAGGGCCTCGGCCCAGAGGGCTAGTTTAAATTAAACACGTCTTCAACAACAACCCTGGTTATCGTGAGAAATTTACCGAACGCCTGCAAATAATACGCTATAAAATGCTTGCAATCAAACTCTCAAGCAATTTCAATGTCACATGCAGTATAGGTAGACTCAGAGAGGAAGAGACAAGACAGAGAGAGAGGGGAGGTCAAAAACATCTGCTAGGTGTGATTTCCCCTGGGAGGGAAGAGATTAGGTAGGGGCGTGCCCTGGCCTACATCAGACAAAGAGAGTACAAAGGAGTACAAACAAAGAGAGTGAGACAGAGTCGTGATAATATAAAAATGTTACACATGTATCCTATATATGAAAACATAATATATACGGTAGGCCTACATCTGTTCTCCACAATCATATAATGCCAAGCAAAAATATTCAATCTTTCGTTGTTTGTATTACCGTAAGAAATTTACCGAACGCCTGCAAATAATACGCTATAAAATGCAAAGGAAATTTCTTGTAGAGTGCAATTTTGAGGACGTAATGTGCTCTGAGAGAGAGCGGAGCGGTGATTAGGAGCATAAATTACCTCAAGACCGCTCGCCACACAGGGAATTATATAAGGAAATTACCGTATTTTAGGGTTTTTGCACTCGTGTTTTACGATCGTTGAAAGACAACCAGTGATCGTAAAAGGGTGGTTCGGGTGTCATTGGAAAGCTCAATTTACGCACTTTCAGGATACATACTTGTATTACGCTCTGGGTCTTGTTTATGCATGAAAAAGAGCACGGAACAACCCCATTTAGGGTAAAAAAAAAACCCGCTGGGCGGCACAGTGAAATATACTCCACCAGCCGCTCGTAAGGTGATAAAATGCTTGCAATCACATTTTCAAGCAATTAAAATATAAATTGTACTTACCCACACCCACACCAGTATGTTCTTCGTCAGGAACGTCTCCAATTTGCTCAAGGGTCTGTCCAATATCAACCACAACATCCACCCCACGCAAATTATGCTTGGGGTGAAAGCCTATGATCGGGTTATTTTCGTCTTCCGAGTCATCCACACTACCAAAACTCTCACCCAGACCTTCGACGGTTTCATCCAACAGCTTATTAGAAAGTTCTGAAGAGTTCAGCATGATATCTAGTTCCTGGGTGGTAAGCCGGGCGTGGTTAGTAGGGTGGCGCGACGCACTAGGGATGGCGGCCACCGAATCGAACACGGGCAAATCTTGACCTTCCATTATGGCTGCTTGAGGGTCACTTAGTCACGGTCACACAGTGGGGATGTGTGGGTGGGCCCTTGTAGTGCACCGCCTGACCACCAAGTTTCGCTTTCCACCTAAATTAGGGCGGGAATACGCCCACGGACTTAAGTCCGACCCCGCCATTTAGTCCAATTTTCTCGTATCGGACTTAAGTCCGACCCCGCTAAAGAAGGGTTAAGAGTCTTCCCGCAGTCCGCCGGGGGAACTCTTAACCTCTGAAGTGCGCATGGGGGTAATTGGAAACGTCCCCCTGTGCTGACGTATTTGAGGTGTTTCCGCCACTAAAATATTCATTGTGCCATTAATAGCATTAATACTTATCCATGTGCGCCTATTATGAGTTGATTATAAAGGTATTAACCTGAAACAACAATAAAACGAGTGAAAACAGCGTTTGGATGGTCAAAATCGGAGATATAGCCCGCGAGTTGTATAATGTATGGGTGAGGCAATCTGCTTTCCCGCCAATTTCCCCCAAGGCCACTGAGACACAGTCGATCGATACTCTCTCTCTCTCTCTTGCACTCGCTTGCTATCAGTGATGACCACACCCTCCAATCGGATTTCTAATGTTAGCACGAAAATATACCTCAGAATAAGGGAATAACAGGGAAAATAGGTGATAACTGAAGGAGAGGAGGAAAGTGGGGAAGGAGGGGAGGTAGAGGACTGAGATTTTGCATGGCCCAGGGGCCAAAAAAAAAATAAAAAATAAAAAAAAAAAAATATAAATTTTTTTTTTTTTTTCGATGTCAAAAGTTGATTTTTATTTTCTCTGACTCTTAAGAGTCTCCCCGCAGTGCGCCGGGGGAACTCTTAAGAGTCTCCCCGCAGTTCCCGGGTTAAAGGACTTAACATATGAAGAGAGACTTCAGAAGCTAAATTTACCAACGTTGGCATATAGAAGAGCCAGAGGGGAAATGATAATAATAATAATAATAATAATAATAATATTTATTCAGTTAGCAATTTACAGAGTTGGTACCACATAGTTTGTTATAAATATGACATGTACCAGCCTTGCATAATTCCAACTAAGGATAGCCCAATAAGGCCGTTAGGCGTATTTCCATTGGGGTCCTTGTGGGATTTCCATTTCCAAATCTTACAAGGGGTGTATGAGGAGGAGGCGAGTAGGGGACTCTTCACGCTGCAGGAGGATGATCGCACCAGAGGACACAGCAAGAAATTGTTTAAGAGGAGGTCAAGACTCAACGTCAGGAAAAACTTTTTTAGTAATAGAGTGGTGGAGAACTGGAATGACCTTCCTGAAGAAGTGATAAGTGTGAACAGTGTGTTAAAATTTGAAAAAGCATTAGATATAGTTTGGGGTGACCAAGAGTTAAAGTTCAATTAATTTAAAGCCAAAATTAAGAAATTAAGACACGTCCACCCAAGCCACACACCAAGTAATGAAATAAATGATGAGCCGGGTCTCATAGGCTGAACAGCCTCCTACCCGGGTATCTTCTGTGAGTATCTGTGAGTATTAATAAAACTGACAAAATTCTATATCTTAATTCATATCAACATTACAAAAGTGGTCAAATGTATCAATTAAGAGACAACAAAATAACGGTTGTATAAATTGTGGGTCAGATAAATTTTACTTAGTTGACCCTCAACAATATATAAAGAAAAATGGTCCAAATAGAAAACGGAGGGTTGGGGATACAGATATATTTTACTTAGTTGACCCTCAAAAATATATAAAGAAAATAGTTCCAAATAGAAAACGGAGTGTAGGCCTATATACATCCTACTCACAAAGGAATGTTGGTTACATTAAGTTACATATACTGAACTCGACATACGGGATATCATTGCTGTGATAATACTACACTAACATAATACAATTAACATTATCTTATACATAATTAATAAGGTTGGCAGGACAAATAATATGGAATTTGAAATCTAAATGAGTAATTATCAGACGGAGTGAATAATTTCACCTTCGACCAAGACAAAGGATGTCGTATAATTTCGTAGTTACATATAAGAAACTGGGCTTAAAAATGGTCTCAAACTTATCTTAAATACTTCACAATTCATTTCAACTCGCCTTCAACTGAAGGTTTTATCTAAACACAACACAAAGGGAAATTTATACTGAGTTAAGCCAAATATTTCCCCTTAGTCCGCCCGAGGCTGGCGACTGGGAGGGAATGACGCTGGCACTCTCGGCTCTAGGCTCTGTAGGACTCGGGGTCAACGTCCTTTGTCATAACAATAACCATACCTTGATTAAATGAGCTCCTCAACTTACTTAGTCTAATAAAACTTTCAAAGGATAATTGAATTACTTTTATATGATGTAAACGAATTTCAGGCACAAACATGTTAACTATTACTTACGATATCCAAGGTAAGACTAGAGTTTTTAAATTGGAGGTAGGACTCATAAATTTCGACCTGTCAAACCCCCTTGAGGTGGGCGCTTGTCGCTATGGCCTCAGAATCAGGGTGTCACACTAGAGACTCGGTACAAGCAATTATTAGGCCAACTATCAGCATTATACTAGATTCACAAAGTTAAAGTTATGCTTTGCAATTAACTGTAATCACCTGGAAGTGATTAGATGGCTAAAACAAGTAAATTTTATTCTAATTCCAAAACAACATTGCTCCGATTGTGACACCCCTTTTCTAAACTTAATATAACAATACCAAACAATTATATTTAATATGTAAAGTTAGAATAATGACCCTCGTACCTATGAGACACCATTGGGCCTATTTAATTATTTCTTTCTAGTCATTACAATTTAATATATGTCAACTGATATCTTAATCACGATAATAACATAATTAGGCCGCACCTGGAATATGCGAACCAGGTGTGGGCTCCATATATGGTAAAGGATATAGAAGCAGTGGAGAAGGTGCAGAGGAGAGCTAGCAAGCTAGTACCAACGTTGAAGAACGCGGGCTATGAGCAGAGGTTGAGGACACTGGGGCTTCCGACACTGGCATATAGGAGAAAGAGAGGGGATATGATAGAGACTTTTAAGATAGTGTCAGGAAAGTATGATGAGGATATGTGTGAAGGTATCTTCTTGATGCGGGAGGGAACAAGAACGAGAGGACACTCTAAGAAAATGTATAAAGAAAGAAATAGGCTTGAAAAGGCAAAGAACTCATTTTGTGATAGACTGGTAAATGAGTGGAACGCACTGCCCCAGTATGTAGTCGATTCCGAATCAATAAGGGAGTTTGAAAGTAATCTTGATAAAGCATGGGAAAGACAAGATTTGAAGTTTGATTATAAAGCAAAATTACAGAATAGTAAAAATGTTGCGTCTGCTCACGCTGCCGCCAACACCGTGAACGACCGCAGCAGTGCAAGTACTGGTACTGAGCTGGATACACAGGCCTAGTTTGCCTTTTTCCAGAGGATCTACTGTAAGAAACTGTAAGAAAACTGTAAGATCAAGTTCAATGTAGATATATTTAGTGTAGTAAAATTTGAGAAATGGATAGAAAATCTATGTTATTTTGTTATTGTTTTATATACTGTATATTCCAACTACTCCCTCTCGGGCAACCTGTACATTCAACCGTTCTACATTGAATGGTGAAGCCCATGAGGTATCGTTCCAGTCTAGGGGGTGAGAAATGTGAAGCCCTTATAGCTGCAACCAGCCCCTGCCATCTTGTCTTCGCAGGATGCATGGGGCTTAGTTGTTCACTCACGGCTCGAACCAGCCCCATCTCTGAAGCTGCCTCGCAGCAGTGCTTCACTGTCTCACCTCCTATACTCAGACCCTCACTCTCAGAACGCCACCTATTGAGCAATGAACTCACTATAGGCATTGCACCCTTATAGCATATTTTGAATATGGGAATATTTATATAGTGCTATTTAATCAGGTAACAATGAGGGTATTTATTTGGCGTTTCGGTGGGCTTTGTGGTAATGCACTGATACTAGGTACAGCACAAATTCCATCTTAATAATATCTTCCCATTGACATATTGGGATTTGAACCTGGGTCTATTGGATTACCAGTCCAGTGGCAAAAACACTCCACCACACCTACCCTATCTATCTATTGCTGGATGCCGTGATCCCCGAAGGGGTGGCCATGAACGAAACGCCCCCATGCACCTCTGTCCCCAGTCAGTCGAAGTCCCTCCTCCCATCCAGTACCGCTTTCACGCATATACTTCTTGAAATGCGGGCTGACATAGACGACGCCACACCTAGCCCTGTGAGTCTGGCAAGAGTGGCGTCTACCCAAATATCTTCACCTAATCACATCGGACAAGTCGGGGACATAGTCAAGTTCCCCCTCTATTCGGCCAATATATCCAGTAGACGCAGCAAACCAACCCATTGAAGAAAACGGTCACATGGCAAACTACAATAATACCAGACCAAAACAAACACATATAACCAGTCCATCGTCGTCGATTCCAAGTCTCATGCAGCACCCTGAAACTACCAGCTTGCACCCCACAACAACCTCCTATGTCCCCAGTGTGCAATGTCGACCAACAGCCCTGGTACAAGCTCCAATACATAAGAACAGTGACAAACCACAAGATGCGCGCGCATCCAAGATGGCCAAAACTCTAACCACGACCACCAGGCGGCGCGCACACTATACAGAAAACTCTTCGAGCAGTAACTATTATATTTCCAGCAATAAGACCCCAGCCATGTCATCACTAGTTTCCCCCCTTATTACGACCTTGGTACCTTCTCCATTGCCACGCCCTTACAAACCCTTGTCATTATGGGATTTATTTAGGTATGTTCTAGGTGATTTGGAGAGCTTATAGTTATATTTTCCCGGGTATTTGCCATAGGGGCCCTATGGCAAATACCCGGGAAAATATAACTATAAGCTCTCCAAATATAACTATAAGCTCTCCAAATCACCTAGAACATACCTAAATAAATCCCATAATAAGTGTTATGCCCTGATTTTATTCAGGTTTAATTATTAGTTAGGGTGAGTTCTTTCGAGACTTGAATATACAAATACATAAAAGAAAGACAATAGGGATACAGATATTATCGAAGTATGGTTCTTAATACAGTTTATTCACTTAAGTCCTAAATACAGAATTTAGGGCTAAAGATGCTATCATAAGTAATTCATAGGGTACAACTCAATTTACATTTCTCCCAGCACGATCGCGGATTTTGATGGAGATCAGGTATATTCGATTCAACTTGCATAAGTAATATTCTTCTTGAGAATCATACACACTATTCTCTTCTCGAACGTTTATAATAAGGTTACTAAATTCAGGTTTTATTTATGTTCACGATATCTCTTTTGAGTTAACTTTTACTCGTGGATAATAGTGGACGATGTGATAGCCTACACGTTCCTATATTTCTTGGCACAAAATATGGAAGGGTACCAGTATACGGGGGGATACCACTCTGCTTATGCAGAGTTAATAAGAGATGTTGATAATAAACACCTAATATTCCAGATCGAAGAATGACACTTGACACTCGAATATGCTAAGGTTACCCATCAACAAAGTTTTCTTTAAACAAGATGATTGTAGAAAATGAATATTAACAGTAACTTATTCAAATAAATTAAACTCCTGATCTTAATTATTTATATTTATCCTAGAAACCAATGTTTTAAATATAAAATCGTCCAGTATACGGGGGGATACCACTCTGCTTATGCAGAGTTTATAAGAGATGTTGATAATAAACACCTAATATTCCAGATCGAAGAATGACACTTGACACTCGAATATGCTAAGGTTACCCATCAACAAAGTTTTCTTTAAACAAGATGATTGTAGAAAATGAATATTAACAGTAACTTATTCAAATAAATTAAACTCCTGATCTTAATTATTTATATTTATCCTAGAAACCAATGTTTTAAATATAAAATCGTCTGTTTTAGCAACTCATATAATATTGCGTATATATTTATCAACACCAATCCCATTATAATGCAAAAAAAAAAAAAAATTTACAACTAGATAAAATAGCTACTTGACCAGGTGAGCCACACTTTACTCGCACCCAGAAAGTCATCACAGCAGCATCTAAAATTACTTTGCAGTACATTTGACGATGACGGGTACTTGTTCTGAGGTAAGCATTCCGCTTAAGAAGGTTACTAGTGTATTTGGTTTATTTAATGTGTACTATGCATGCTTGAATGTATACAATGGCAAGATATGTTTTTTTATAGACTCGGGCAGTTTTAGGTCACAAATAAGTTTTAAAAATGTAATAAAATGTGGAATACCCAAGGAAGATATTATTCCCATTAATAACAAAATTGAATTTACTAAAAAAAAATAAAAAACTTATAAAAATTATAGCAAATATTATAAGTTAGGTCATTTATATGGGGTTAATGTACAGAGTCCTGGTTCTACAACTAAACTTTCCGTAAATTTTGATGTAGCAACTGGAAAATATTCAGATGTATAAGGTTGTGACTTTTTATATCAATTTAACTGTACAATAGCGCTATCTCAATCTTCCCCACATCTAATTATTAGGAATGCTTTATCAAAACCATCTATAGAAATGCCTCTTCCTGTTCGGCAGCGATGGTGTGACAACTTTATGATAAATAGACAGTTAGTGAAGGATGTTCTGATAGCAGAGCTGGGCACCACAAACAAAAAGTCAAGTCAGCAAACACAAATCAGCAAACCCAGAACATAACTTCAGCAAACACAAATGTGCAAACCTTGTGAAATTTCTAGTCCTCAAATGCAAATATGCAAACGCAAACCGTTTTTTATTAATTTTAAATTTAAACTACAAAATCAAGGGTAAATCAATAAATTCAATCTCTAATGTCAATAAATATATATATTTACTTAAATATAATGTTGCCCAACTTCCATGGACCTCAAGGATATACATACAGGCTTTTAAAGCTTGGAAATTTCTGTAAATTGCCAAAACATTCCAGAACATCACCCGCAGTGAAAGGGTTAATATATGTAGCATAGGCCACTTAGTTTGTCCACATGGGCAGTAAAACGTTGGGGCAACTTGTTTATGGGGAGAGTGCTTCAGTAATAATCAGTATTCGCAATTCCGCACCATTCAGGAGGAGGTACGCCGGATCACAGAGGTGCAAGGAGGCGAATAAGTGGTCACCCCTTTGGGAATGACAATAGGCTATATATGCCTAGATAGGTCTACTTTAGATAGATTAAGTAATTTAATAGAAAGTAGCCTAGGCCTATTAATGTTAATGCTCAGAATAAAGGCCTAGCTTCAGATCAAAATTTAATAAAATTTTATTGTAGGCTAAATTTAGTCTAGGCCTATATGATACTTTCAAAATTAACACTTTCTACTTGACACTAATAAAATGAGTGTGATTATAGGCCTAGGCCTATACATAGTTAGAACATGCAATATTTAGCCTAGGCTTACATGTTTTGAGGCATTTTGATGGAATTAGTGACTGATTATAGCCTAGACCTAGGCTATATATTAAAGTTAGAACATGCAATATTTAGCCTACATGCTTTGAGGCATTTTGATGGAATTAGTGATTATAGCCTAGACCTAGGCTATATATATAGAAGTTAGAACATGCAATATTTAGCCTACATGCTTTGAGGCATTTTGATGGAATTAGTGATTGACTGATTATAGCCTAGACCTAGGCTAGCCTATATATATAGAAGTTAGAAAATGCAATATTATTTAGCCTACATGCTTTGAGGCATTTTGATAGGATTAGGGTACCCTAGGCCTAGCCTAATAAAATTACTTATATTAGTAATTAGCCTATAGGCCTAGGCTATATTTAGAAGTTAGAACATGCAATATTTAGCCTACATGCTTTGAGGCATTTTGATGGGATTAGTGATTATAGACCTAGGCCTAGGCTATATAGCCTAGCCTATATAGAAGTTAGACTTAGCCTAAGCCTACATGCTTTGAGGCATTTTGATGGGATTAGGGTAGCCAAATAACATTAGTTTAGGTTAAACATTAACAGGCTATCAATCAAATTAACGATAGCCTAACTTTACAATCTTAAATTAGGCTAGATTATAAAGTAATAAAGCCCTTCTCCAGAGACATCTTCTTGGTAATTACAGGCCCATAGAAGGTTTCTAGGTGGGACCAGGGGTGGCTTAGGTCCTCGATTTCTGCATGCTCTGCAGCATCACTGTCGGATGATGGTGGTGAACTGCTCCCCATGCTGTTGGCAGCTGCGGTAGGCATGATGGTAGACTCCATGTTCACTTCAATAGGCCGAAAATATAAACAAAGTTGAAGTCCTAGCAGGTTGGAACTCTTGGACTGCTGTGTGTTGTAGGTGTTAGCTCGACGCTTGCTACTAAGTAAGTGTCTAAGTGAACAAACGTGAAGAGCCGATGTATAGGCCTAGATTCCAGAACACAGGTAGTTGGCTTGGTCACATGACTTTTTTTGGCTGGAGCTGCAGGAGCGGCCCAGGGCTGGCTGCCGACTGGAATTTTTATTTTGCGGACTCGAGGTTTGCAACATGGAGGTACTTTCCAGAGCTTCAAACCCGCAAATAGGCAGCCATTTTGGCGCCAACGCTAATTCGCCAACAAAATGACACCTCCGCCATGGCGGAATTGGCTATTTGCGGAAGTGTTGGCTAAAGTGCCCAGCTCTGTCTGATAGATACGGGGGTGTATATGAACACAATGAGTCGTACCTTGGCAGAGTCCCTTAAATTAAATATCACACGAAAAAAGACACCACACAGGACATATTATCCCTTCTGTAACAAAAGTTGTTTTATGGTGCATAAAGCAAGAAATGTTCCGGTAAAGGGATTATCATCAGGGATAAACAGTTTAATGAAGTTTGATATCCCAGACATTAATATCGGGCCAGATATTGTCATTGGTCTAGAATCCCTTGAATACATGATTTGTAACGATGATGATGAGTGCCGCTATACTCCGTACCCGATCTCTGATCACAATGAGATAGTTAATCCCCTGGAAGTTAATCCTTCTCTCACCATTAATCCCTCTGACACAGCTAGTACCCCAGGCATGGTTAATCCCTCTGACATGGTTAAGCCCTCAGACACGGTTAATCCCTTTGGCCAGGTTAATCCCCCTGTCACGGTTAATCCCCCTGACACGGTTAATCCCTCAGGCATGGATACTCCCCCTGACATGGTTAATCGCTCTGACACGGTTAATTCCCCTGACACGGTTAATCCTGCTAGCCCAGTTAAGCCCCCCCGTAACCCTTCTTCCTCCGTAATCCAAACCATCAAACAGAGGATGACACGGGGATACAAGAGAGTCACCAATTTCGCGCGTCAGTGTTTCCGCCGGAAACGCAATTAACCTCTTCTGTTCCGGCAACGTCTTTTCAGTTTTATTCTCGCTGTATCTAGACGATTTTCTGCAGTTTAACCCCTTCTGTACCGGCGATGTCTTTGTAACATTGTTCTAGCTATATTTAGACGATTTTCTGCAGTTTAACCCGTTGAGACCCAGCGACGCACGTGATGCGACGGCACTATTCGACCACCAGCTCCCAGCGACGCAACACGTGCGTCCGGCATATTAAAATCAGTTACGCGGCAGGTATCGTAAGGAAATGCCTAATAATGGTACCACGTACACTCTAGGGTATTGGAAAGGCGGGACTGGCGGCCGAAACGGGTTGGTGGGTCGTGCGGCTGAACCAGGGTGGATGAGAGGCATGTACTGAACCCCCTTTTTTGACCGCAACTTTGGACCTTATTTACTCGGGTCGTATTGGTTGTTTTTGCTTGAAAATTGTGTCAGAGCCGTGGGATGTCATTGTCTACACGTATTATTGGTGTACATGAACATAGTCTGAGCGGGTGATGGATAATAAACGGATTTACGTATACCCGCATATTGCCACACGACTTTGGACATGATTTACTCAGGTGGTATGGTAACTATTGGCCTAAAAATGATACAGGGTATTCGATACAATATGGGAAACCAGTGGTTGGCGGGAAAACGAGTTGGTATGGTGAGCGGCTGGATGGTGGGATGGATTAGGGGCGCATAAATATCCACCTTTTCGCTCCGACTTTGAACCTTAGTTACTCGGGTCGTATGGTCGGGTTTGGCTTGAGATTTGTGTTAGACACAGTTTGATGGTGTTTGAGAGCTTTGTATGGGTGTACATAACCATGCCTAGTATTTCCTAGACGCTACAGGCTGCGTGAGAAAATCCTATATGCGGATATTGGCTCGTTACTTTCAACCTTATTTACTCAGGTTGTATGGTGTGGTTTGGTCTAAAAATGGTATAGGATATTCCTTAGGATGTTTTTGATTTTGGAGCAGTTGTCAAAACGACTTTGGACCTTATTTACTACGTGCATATGGTAGGAAGTACCTGGATGAGTTGTGTATATGATAGACTAATCTATATTTCTGTAGGTGTGACATTCCTTAGTCACGCGACTTTAGACCTTATAATGTCTTGTCCTATGTCATATTGCCTTGAAATTTGTAGTGAAAAGTTCGGTGGCTGGTAGATATGATAAGACCAAAGGATGCTCTGGGCTTGACATAGTGCGTGACAAAGGACATTCAGTATACCCGTTGTCTTCCGCGAGTGATCACCATGTCCCAACAACCTCCACGCCGTAACCCATCCCGTGCTAAGGGCCTTACCATTGATGAAGCCCACGAAATCCTATTACAAAGTGACGAGGAAGACTCTGACACCGAATCCTCATGCCTCGATGATTCAGAAGAGGAATATTTCCCGAGTAGGGAGGAATATGCCGCTATGAATCAGGAGGCACCTTACATCCCTATACGAGAACTCCCTCTCAGTTTTGAACAAATGAGGGAGAGGGAGGCTAGAAATTACCATTCCCCCATGTCTCCCAGGGCAAGGGATATAGAGGACTCCCCAGCAAGTGGGGAACAGGTCGAGCTACAGGAAAAAGTAGACGACCCAATGGCGTTTCTGGACATTCCCCTACACCACAGCCAGCCTACCCTACGGCCGCGAGTGTGAGAGGCCACGTTCATGCTCTCCCTCCTCGCCGCCTCCCATCACCACCACCACGGAAGCCCTCACCTCTCAAAGGTGTAAAGCCCAAACATTTTTATGGGCTTCGCAGGAGACATGCCGCACCACCATCTAGTGAAGAGGAAGAGGAAGAGGAGGTTCCCGACACACCACCAAGGGAAGTGGAAAGACGTCGGATGGTTGCGAGGCGTCTCTTCCCAGTTATGGCAGCCCGGGAAGAAGCCGCCGCAGCGGCCAGGGGAGACCCTCGCATCACCACACCACCACCAGCACCATCACCAGACTACACCCCACCATCACCGGGTTCACTACCCTACACCCCCACCGGAACTCCTAGACGAGTGCCCTACCACACACCAACACCATCACCACCTCCATTCGATTCTCACGCAGAAGTGTCAGTTCCCGGGCGTGGGGTTGTAACTGGGCGTCCAAGACGGGTGGGTAAGGTGACCCTCGCTAGAGCCCCCCCCACTGGCGGTTCGAGAGGGCCAGGAGGGTCCAGGCGGCCGTCAGGAGGCAGGCCAAGGGCAAGGGCAAGGGCAAGGGGTAGGGCAGTGGCAAGAGACACGGTTGCGCCCCCTCGCCACCCTGGTGACCCAGATTCAGACGACCCTGAATCCGACGACGACGAAGTACCTGATGTTTGGGATTGGCAGGATGGGGCACGGTATCAGCCCACCGACTGGCAATTTGTGGGCGCCGGGATTGCCGGCCCTACGTTCCATCACCAAGGACCTGACACCCCAAGACTGGACATCTTTCTACATTTTTTTACTGCCAACCTGATGAGCCTAATTGTTGACCAGACAAACTGGTATAATTGGTACTTTATGGCTGGTAAGGAACAATCCAGGTACTCGGCCAGGCTGTCATGGGAAACACTCCAAATCCCAGAGCTCTACTTCTTCTTGGCGATCGTGATCCTGATGGGGGTGACGACGAAATCGTCAATAAGAAAATATTGGTCATGGGACCCCCTCATCCGCACCCCTATCTTTGCCAAGATCATGAGCAGGAACAGATTCTCTGCAATCATGGGGAACCTGCACTTCATTGACAGCCTGGCAAGCCATACCAGAAACCAGGACCTCCCCAGAAACACCAAAGACCCCATGGAGAGGATAAGACCAATTTTTGAGTACCTCAAGATAAAGTTTGCTGCGGCCTTCAAACCCCATCAGAAACTCATAATTGACGAGAGTTTGTTACTGTGGCGGGGAAACATCAGCATCCGACAGTACATCCCCAGCAAACGTCATAGGTATGGCTTGAAGACCTTCGTCATGTGTGACTGTTTGACTGGCTACATCCAGGACATCATTCTGTATATGGGGAAGAAGACAGAGTTGGTGCCATCGAGGACATATGGTATATCAGGGGCCGTTGTCATCACCTTGTTGGAGCCATACATGGACAGGGGCCACATACTGTACCTGGACAACTGGTACACCAGCCCCTCCCTTGCCAAGTTCTTGTATAACCGCACAACAGGCGTGTGTGGCACCGTCAGGAGGAACAGAATATTCATGCCCAATCTACCACCCAGGTGGGAAAAGGGCTCCATCATCTACCTGCAGGCCAATAATGTCCTCCTGTTATCCTGGATGGATAACCGGGACGTCAACGTCCTCACAACAGTCCACCAACCAATCTTCCAAAACAGCCGACGACGTGACCGAGCAACAAGGGAAATAATCCGGAAGCCTGAGGCAATCTGTGATTATAATATCAACATGCAGCTGGTTGACAAGTCCGATGCTGTCATCGCTTCGTGTGAATGTGCGAGGAAGACTATGAGGTGGTACAAAAAATTGTTCTTCCATCTCCTAGACATCACCCTGTACAACTGCCACATTCTCCACCATGCAATTACTGGCAAGCGAGAGACGATGGAGGACTTCTGCATCGAGTTGAGCAGAGAGATGTTGCATACATACATGACTCAACCCCGCAACCCGCAACCACCAGCACATCGTCAGCCAGCAGCAGAAGGGATTGCCAGACTCACTGAACGCCATTTCCCCACGTATGTGCCAGCCACTCAAGCCCAGGTGAGACCCCGCAGGCGGTGTCATGTGTGTCGCAACACGACACGAAGGAGCCCTATGCGTGTTGACACCACCAATTTCTGCAGGCAGTGTAACGTTGCCCTGTGTCACCCGGACTGCTTCATCCAGTACCACACCCTTGAACACTTCTAAGTGTATAAAAAAAGACTGCGAAAAAAGACGCTAAACCAAGTGTAAATACTAAGTGTAAATAATATCTGTATAAAGTGATAAACTATAACTTCATAATAACAGTGAGATACATTTTACTTGTACAACTAACAAAAATACAATGTGAAAGCCAATATTTCTAACTAAAAAGTGCCTACAAATGATATAATATAAGTAAACTATACGGTAAACTATTCTATATAATAAAGTGACAGTGTGGCAGTGTGTAAAGTGCTGGACTAATGTACAGTTAGACAGAGAGCCCGGGAGTGAGAACCGTCACCTGGTGTCCGTCTGTCTGTATGTAGGGCGGGAGACGTTGCCACGAGTGAACACTTACGTCATTACTTGCATATGTGCACTTATTACACTTGAACTTTACTTATTATGACATTATTGATACATACATGGTATAATATGAACTATAAAGGCACACAAGATACTCTGGTGGTATGCAAATGCCCAAACACCCGAAAACTCGACTCATCGTACATCTGGCTGCCGGGCTCCTCAGCCTGCCCGCGCGGGCGGGATATATGAACCGGGCCAAACTGCAGCTGTCATCTCAGGACCCCCCACCCCCTTAGGACCCCTAAAAATCATCGGTAAGCAAATTTTTGTTTCCCTTATTTTCTCTTCATTCTTATTTAGAAAAAAAAAAAAAAAAAAAAGTCAAAAATCGCTTGGGATTGGGGTGAACAAAATATTAAAACTGGCTGGGGCTCAGCGGGTTAACAAGGATCTGTGGCAGTAAAAAGGGTTAAGTGAGACTGTGAGATCGTCCGAAGCCTGTTAATGGTTGGAGGTCCTTTTTAAACTGAATAAGATCGTCTATTAGAAGCCAGATTAAAGTTAAAAGGATGCTACCAGTATTGAAAGGGTTAAGGGGGCTGGTTGATTTTTCTGGCCCCCCTTCTTCCTCATGTTTAGCCCCATTAGTTTTCAGATTTTAAGATGTCAGGCCCATTAGTTTGGTGATTTTATTCCCTATCGCCACATTTATTTGCCAATATAAAGAGTTTTCGTGTCATTTACTGTGGGTTTCAGAGGCCGTGTTACATCGTGTTTCGGGAATAACTTATTAACAAACAGTTGGATCAGTATGATATTTTGCCACAACTTGTTTCACACCGTCCCCTAATTTTTGTTAATATTGTGCATTACCAAAAGTGGATAATTAAGCCACTTGTCCCTGTGTCACGAGGTTAAAGTCACACCTCGATGACTAGTAAACGGACAAAGCTACCGTGGCGTACCTGTGAAACCACCAAACCATTATTGCTCCTCCATGAAACACGGTAGTTATCAGCCACCACCCAACCCTATTATCGTTTTTACTTTCAAGTTATCTGTCACTATCAAATATAAATGTATACAAAATATGTATTTTTGCACTTGCTACAGACAGTTCTGCCTTTTGTCTCCCTCACTCACATAGAAAAAAAACACAACTATGGCTGAAAATTAGAGCTGAAGAAGTTTAACATCAGTATTCATAAAAACTATTGTACCGTATGTTAATGGTAACTATTGTACCGTATGTTAATGGTAACTATTGTACCGTATGTTAATGGTAACTATTGTACCGTATGTTAATGGTAACTATTGTACCGTATGTTAATGCTAATTATTGTACCGTATGTTAATGGTAACTATTGTACCGTATGTTAATGGTAACTATTGTACCGTATGTTAATGGTAACTATTGTACCGTATGTTAATGGTAACTATTGTACCGTATGTTAATGGTAACTATTGTACCGTATGTTAATGGTAACTATTGTACCGTATGTTAATGGTAACTATTGTACCGTATGTTAATGGTAACTATTGTACCGTATGTTAATGGTAACTTCTACTTTTAATAAACTATTGTACCGTATGTTAATGGTAACTTCTACTTTTAATAAACTTCCTTTAAAAGTCATAAATAGGTCTTAACAGATCGCTCTCTCTCTCTCTCTGTGCCTGGTTGATCCTAGGGCGTGAAGTTGTCTATATATCCAACCACAAGAGTTCCTTACCAGGCTGAAGTAATGAGATATCTTACTGTGGGAACTGAGGCATGGAGTTTAAGAGTCGGCCTGTTTGGTGAAGGCAAGTAACAGGACTAAGGAGCCAGTTTGGTTAAGGGGGCCCACCTCGATTTTTTTCACTTTCTCTCCCTCTCTCTTTGGCTTGTATCCATTCGGCCCCATTCAGCCTACTGATTTAAGACGTTTACCCCCACTTTCCTGACACTATCTTAAAAGTCTTTATCATATCCCCTCTCTTTCTCCTATATGCCAGTGTCGGAAGTCCCAGTGTCCTCAACCTCTGTTCATAGCCCACGTTCTTCAACGTTGGTACTAGCTTGCTAGCTCTCCTCTTCACTTTCTCCACTGCTTCTATATCCTTTACCATATATGGAGCCCACACCTGGTTCGCATATTCCAGGTGCGGCCTAACCAGCGCTGTATAGAGATTCCTGAAGATTTCTTCGTCAAGTGACATAAATGTCCTCCTTATCAGCCCTACAATTATATTGGCTTTGTTTATCTTTTCCGCTAAATGTTCTGAGAAATTTAACTTATTGTCTATCACTACTCCTATATCCTTTTCTGCATTCACTTCCTCCATCGCTTCATACATACAGTATCCTACCTTGTCTATCTTGCTAGTCCAAATCCGCATGTACTTGCATTTTTTTGGATGAGAAAGCATTAACCAATTTTCAGACCATCCCTTCGTGCCCTCCACATCTCCTTGAAGCAAACCCACATCTTCCTTACTCCTCACTCTTCTATACAGCTTAGTGTCATCCGCATACAGGTATATCTCACTTCCATTGGTTATAACTTCAGGTAAGTCGTTGATAAATATAACGAACAGTAGTGGTCCCAACACAGATCCCTGAGGTACCCCACTTGTAATTTCAATCCACCCCGAGCCTATTCCATTCACCAGTATCCTCTGTCTCCGATCTTTCAGGAAGGCTTCTATCCATTTCACACATTTCTCCCCTATATTATAGCTTCTAACTTTCTCTATTAACCTTTTATGTGGGACCTTATCGAAGGCCTTCATAAAATCGCAATATACCACGTCTATTACATCACCATCCTCCAGAGTTTGCATCCAATCATCTACCACCTTAATTAGCTGTAGTACCGTCGACCTCCCCGGCAAGAATCCGAACTGTCTCCCACTGAAAAGTTGGTTTGATTTCATATGCTCCATTATTCCTTCTCTAATTACCGTTTCCATTAGTTTACACAGAACACTTGTCAAACTGACTGGTCTATAATTTCCTGGGTCATTTTTCTTTCCCTTCTTAAATATAGCTGTTATGTTCGCCTCTCTCCAGTCCGTCGGGATTTGTCCTGTATTAAAAGATACCTCAAATACAAATTTTAATGGCTCTACTAACATCTCACCTCCTTCCTTTATGATTCTTGGATGTATCCCATCCGGTCCCGGGGACTTACTTCTGTTCATTTTTTCTATAGCCCTCCTTATTCTAGCATGGGAAAACTCTATTAGTTCTAGTGCTGGTGCCTGTTTGATGGGAATAGTAGGCACTGCATCAACCGACTCCACTGTTAGTACCTCCCCAAAGTATTTCCCCAGCACCTCTGCTTTCTCCTTATCAGTTTCTGCTCTATTCCCATCATCCAAGTCTATCAGTTCTGGGATCCCTACTCTTCTTGTTAACTTTTCCTGAATATACTTCCAGAATATTTTTGGATTATCCTTCACATTTCTAGCAATCTCTCTCTCCCTCTCCTTCACCCCCCTCCTTGTCTCCCACCTTATTTTGTTGTTTATTTGTCTGCATTCCAGATCCACTTCTTTAGCTTCTATACTAGACCCCCTGTTATTTTTTAACAATTTTAGTCTTTCCCACAATCGTTTCTTTCTTCTAATCAATGTCCAAAGCTTTCTTTTCATTGGCAATTCTGGGTTCGTTCTTTTCCTCAATTTTGTTTTATCCTTATATTCCCTTACCGGTACACTTTTGGATACAGCATTCTCCAGTTTAACTCTAATTTTCCTCCACATTCCTTCAGCGTCTTCACCGTTCAAGTATTCCCCCCAGTCAATGTCCAAACACCGTCTCAGCAGCTCATAATCTTCTCTATCATACATGTATATTTTTTTTATTGCTTCTATTATCTCTCTCTGTTTTAATATTGCAACTAAAGCTTATACAGGCATAGTCACTACGACCTATAGGGCTATCCACATTGACATGTTCCACTATATCCTCCTCATTGCTAAAAATCAAATCAAGTACACTCCCCTGCATCCCATCTCTATATCTTGTCATCTCTGTAATATGTTGCGTTAAAAAACAATCTCTCACTTTCTCTATAAACTTGTTTTCCAGGCTACCCTGTCCCGCTGGAGTAGTACAATTTGCCCAGTTGATCCTTGGCAAATTGAAATCTCCAATCAAAATCTTATATTTGTTCTCTCTATTATCTATTTCCTCCATTGCTTTCAGTAGGTTATCATCCTCTTCCCTACTATTATTTGGGCTTCTATATATAGAGGCAATTAGAATTGATCCTCTTGCACATTTTACTTCAATACACAAATACTCACAATACTGCTGTCTCATATCCACCTCATTAACCTTGAGCTCTTTTCTTACATAAATAAACAGTCCTCTTCCAACCTCTGCTCTAATAGCATTCCTCTCATATAACTCCAAACCCTCCAAACTATACTCCACCAGTTCCCTTTCAATTCTAGCATTTTTTGGTCTTACTTCCTGTAAGGCTATGACATCAGGTTTTTCCTCTTCATCCTGCAACCTACATGTCAATTATCTTTTCTTGTCCTGGGTAAACACATCCACATTACTAAACATAATCCTTAATTCATCTACCATTCATTCAACAACTACACCATCCCGCTCCTCCTGTTCGTATCCTACTCCCCCCTTAGCACTACTGGGTCTGCCACTTTGTCTCCTGTCTCTCCCTGTGACACCTCCACCCTGTTCTCCTCCTCCGTCACAACTCCTATCACATTCTCTTCCCTCCCTGATCTCCCCCTCCCTTCTATTCGTATAAACCACTTCTTCAATTTCCCGTCCCTCACTCTCCAGAAAAAAAATCCTCTTATCCTCCTCACCCAACTTTCCATTATTTTCATCAGCCTTTTCTTGTAATTCCTTTTTTTTTTTTTCTTTGTTCTATGCTCAAATCCTTTTTTTAGTCTTATATGTTTCAGTTCTTCATTTGTGTTTAGCCTCCAACTAAAATTTGTCACTGTCTCTGCCACTGCCCTGGTTTTAAACTGTACCCTTATAGGTCTCATCTCTCCCCTTTTATATCTACCTATCCTACTGACTTCCTCCACCTGCCCTTCCCATCCACATCTGTCCACATCCACATCTTTCATGACCTCCTTCACTTTCTCCATATCCCTCACTTTTCTCACTCCATTATCATTCATATGAGCCTCTATATCTCCATGCATGATTACACCCCTATTTCTGTCCATGGCCTCCCTCACGACACTCTTCTTGTTCTTCATGACCCCTACAACTGCACTCTCAATTTTTTTTTTGGTCATATTCATTTCTTCCTTTTGCTCTTTCATAATATCCTCCAAATCCTTAACTTTCTGTTCACCTACCACCGTCCATGAAGTTGACTCCTTTACTTCCTTGAATCATCCTTCGTATTCCTTCAGCTGCTCCTTCAATGTCATATTCTCTGCTCCCAGGCCCCCTTCTCCCTCGTGTTTAATGTCTGGTAAGGGGAGATGGACTGGTTTTTATGGCCCCCTTCTCCCTCGTGTTTAATGTCTGGTAAGGGGAGATGGACTGGTTTTTTATGGCCCCCTTCTCCCTCGTGTTTAATGTCTGGTAAGGGGAGATGGACTGGTTTTTATGGCCCCCTTCTCCCTCGTGTTTAATGTCTGGTAAGGGGAGATGGACTGGTTTTTATGGCCCCCTTCTCCCTCGCGTTTAATGTCTGGTAAGGGGAGATGGGCTGGTTTTTATGGCCCCCTTCTCCCTCGCGTTTAATGTCTGGTAAGGGGAGATGGGCTGGTTTTTATGGCCCCCTTCTCCCTCGCGTTTAATGTCTGGTAAGGGGAGATGGACTGGTTTTTATGGCCCCCTTCTCCCTCGTGTTTAATGTCTGGTAAGGGGAGATGGACTGGTTTTTATGGCCCCCTTCTCCCTCGCGTTTAATGTCTGGTAAGGGGAGATGGGCTGGTTTTTATGGCCCCCTTCTCCCTCGCGTTTAATGTCTGGTAAGGGGAGATGGACTGGTTTTTATGGCCCCCTTCTCCCTCGCGTTTAATCCCATTATTTTTTAGATTTTAAGACGTTTGACTCAATAGTTTGGCGATTTTATGACTTTACACCCCATTTCTTTCGTGCCATTTAATGACCTTTAGTGCCATTTAGGTGTTAATTTTTACCTGGCGAGCGATAGCGAGCCTTTAATTTAAAGAGTAACCGGCTTTCGGCCAGGACATTTTTGTACCGAAAGATGTACAAATTTATCTTGAATGGGGTTCTAAGGGTTGTTCTCTACAGCTTGAAGGTCTAGGGTGGACACTAAGAATATAATAAATACATGAAAAATCAACCAAAAAAATTAACCATCATCCCTTCCCTTCTTGCTTGAAGTTTGCTCTCATTCAACCTTTCCCAAAGAAGGGTGACCGCTCTCAACCCTCCAACTATCGTCCAATTGCTCTCATCTCTTGTATCTCTAAAGTTTTTGAAACTATTCTTGCTTCCAAATTTCTTAAGCATTTCTCTTCTCATAATCTGCTCTCAGATCTCCAGTATGGCTTCCTTAAGGGTCGCTCTACTGGTGATCTTCTTTCATATCTTACTAACTCTTGGTCATCCTCCTTTCGGGACTTCGGTGAGACTTTTTCTGTTGCACTAGACATTATCGAAGGCCTTCGATAGAGTCTGGGACAAATTTTTATTTTCTAAACTACCCTCCTTTGATTTCTATCCCTCCATCTGTGCCTTTGTCTCTAATTTCCTTTCCGGCCGTTCCATAGCTGCGGTTGTGGACGGCCATCGCTCAATTCCTCATCCTATCAACTCCGTGTTCCTCAGGGTTCTGTCCTATCTCCTATTCTCTTTCTAATTTTCATAAATGATCTTCTCAACTGTACATCCAGTCCCATCCATTCATACGCAGATGACTCTACCTTACACTACTCAATTAGTTTTCCAGAACGCCCCAGCCAGCAATCCCTCAAAAACAAACGTAATGAAGCCATAGCACACTTATCTTTTGATCTAGCTACTATTTACAATTGGGGTAGAGAAACCCTTGTTGCATTTTATGCTTCCAAGACCCACTTTCTTCATCTTACTACCCGTCAGGAACCTCCAGAGGACTATCCCTTATTCTTCAACAATACAAAAATCAATCCTTCATCTTCTCTCAATATTCTCGGTCTCTTTTTCTTCTGCTCTCACTTGGAAGGACCATATTACCAGTCTTGCTAAGGCAGCCTCCCAGAAGCTGGGTGTGCTCAACCGCCTCAAGGGGTTCTTTACCCCTGCGCAGCTTCTTACTCTGTACAGTGGCACAGTGCATCCTTGTATTGAGTATTGTTCACATGTGTGGGGAGGATCCTCTCACACCGCACTCCTAGACAAAGTAGAAAGGAAAGCCTTTCGAATCGTTAACTCCCGTCCACTCACCAACTCTCTGCAATCTCTCTCTCTTCACCGCAATGTTGCATCTCTCTCGCTATTCTATCGCTACTACAATAATTATTGTTACTCGGAGCTTTCCCAGTGTATACCACATCCTCTACGTAGGGTACATAGTACCTGTCTTGCAACACAATTCCACCCCTACTCTGTGCAACTCTCCAGCCCAAGAGTGAAATGCTATTCTCAGATTTTCTTCTATTCAACTGCTGAGCTCTGGAACTCTCTCCCAGAATCAGTCTTTCCCTCTTCCTATGACTTAAATTTCTTCAAACGCTGTGTGCCTGTAACTTTGGAAGAACCGGCCTTTGGCCGCGAAAGTTTTCTACCGAAAAATGTACAAATTAATCTAGAAGGGGGATCTAATGGATGTTTTTTTAAGTTTGATGGAGATCTAGGGAGGAAACTAGAAAAAATAATTAATAAATGAAAAAATCGACCAAAAAGTGAACCATCCCCCCTTAGCCCATTCTGTACCGGCGACATCTCTATAAATTTATTCTTGCTGCTGTTAGACGTTTTTCTTCAGCTTAAAACGGGCTTCCAGCAATTAACAGGCTTGGAACTATTTCACTTAACCGTTTTTTACTACCACAGATCCTTCTTATGCTACACAAAATCGTCTAACTGAAGCCAGAATAAAAGGTACAAAGACGTCATTGTGCTAAAGGGTTTAACCCGGGGAGTACGAGACTGGCCTGTGACAAACGTAGTTATATGCCAAGGAATTACCTAAGATTCTGACAATTTTTTTTATGTCTACCATATAAAGCATTAAATATTTTCCATGTGCACTTATTTTACATATATGATGAACATATGAACCTTGAAGAGCAATAACAGTAGTGGGAATAGCAATTGGTGGGTGAAAAAAGTATAAGGGGGAGAGAGACATATCCTCCCTTTGCAACGTCTTGCAACACACTGAGCGCCGGAGAGATCTCAGTGTTGAATAAGATCTCTAAGTGACTCGCTGGTGTGTACGAAACCCTTTGAGAGAAATTCACGCAAAAAATAGCCGATAAATGGGGGAAATATGAGGAGAGATAGCCGACAATTGAGGAGGGGTGGGGGGGTTCAGACACATGAGGATGAGTGGTAGGAAGTACTAGGGGAATTATCTCACCTAATGACATATTTCTTTGTTTTGAGAGCCCTTGGGGTGTTTTGGAAGGCTTTTTTCATGGTCTTGCTTATGTGAGGCCTATCTCATTTGCTATACACATACTTCCGTGAAGCTTATCGCACTTCTCGGGTTAAAGCTCGATGGAGGTCTAGAGAGCATGAACAAAAATATAATATGTAAATAAATGAATAAATATTAACCCCACCCCCCATTTTAACCCTTACTGTCCCGGTGATGTGTTTTATTTGATTCTAGCTTTATTTAGACTATTTTGTGCAGCTTAGGTAGGATTCTAGCTTTATTTAGACTATTTTGTGCAGCTTAGGTAGGATTCTAGCTTTATTTAGACTATTTTGTGCAGCTTAGGTAGGATTCTAGCTTTATTTAGACTATTTTGTGCAGCTTAGGTAGGATTCTAGCTTTATTTAGACTATTTTGTGCAGCTTAGGTAGGATTCTAGCTTTATTTAGACTATTTTGTGCAGCTTAGGTAGGATTCTAGCTTTATTTAGACTATTTTGTGCAGCTTAGGTAGGATTCTAGCTTTATTTAGACTATTTTGTGCAGCTTAGGTAGGATTCTAGCTTTATTTAGACTATTTTGTGCAGCTTAGGTAGGATTCTAGCTTTATTTAGACTATTTTGTGCAGCTTAGGTAGGATTCTAGCTTTATTTAGACTATTTTGTGCAGCTTAGGTAGGATTCTAGCTTTATTTAGACTATTTTGTGCAGCTTAGGTAGGATTCTAGCTTTATTTAGACTATTTTGTGCAGCTTAGGTAGGATTCTAGCTTTATTTAGACTATTTTGTGCAGCTTAGGTAGGATTCTAGCTTTATTTAGACTATTTTGTGCAGCTTAGGTAGGATTCTAGCTTTATTTAGACTATTTTGTGCAGCTTAGGTAGGATTCTAGCTTTATTTAGTCTATTTTGTGCAGCTTAGGTAGGATTCTAGCTTTATTTAGACTATTTTGTGCAGCTTAGGTAGGATTCTAGCTTTATTTAGTCTATTTTGTGCAGCTTAGGTAGGATTCTAGCTTCATTTAGACTATTTTGTGCAGCTTAGGTAGGATTCTAGCTTTATTTAGACTATTTTGTGCAGCTTAGGTAGGATTCTAGCTTTATTTAGACTATTTTGTGCAACTTAGGTAGGATTTGTGATAGTAAAAAGGGTTAAGTGAAATAGTTCCAAGTTTATTAACTGCTTGAGGCCCTTTTTAAACTGCATAGAATCGTTTAATAGTTACCAGAACATAATAAAAAAGGATGTCCCCGGTACTGAATGGGTTAAGGGGAGGTGGGCCGTTTTTCTGGTCCCCATTCTTCCTTATGCTTATCCCCATTAGTTTGGAGATTTTAAGACGTTTGCTCCATTAGTTTGTCGATTTTAATATGTTTCGCCCCATTTCTTTGTCAATATTAAGACCTTTCGTGCCCCTTACGTGTCAACTTTATTCCTGACGAGCGATAGCGAGCCTGTAATTGTGAAGGAATCGGCCTTAGGCCGTGACATTTTTCTACCGAAAAATGTACAAATAGATATCGTAGGGGGATCTAGTGGATGTATTATTAGAGTTTTATGGAGGCCCTAGGGAGGAAACTAAACTAAAATATATGAATATGTATAACCACTGTCCTCTTAACTTATTGGTGCCAGATGGTAAATAATGTTTATATGGAATGTATCCCCCTGTGTGTGTGCTAGTAAAAGCCATGAGAGAGAGAGAGAGAGGAAGTATGTGTGTGTGTGAGTGTGTGTGTATGTGAGAGAGAGGGAGAGGAAGTGTGTGTGTGTGTACAGTATATGTGTGTGTGTGTGTGTGTATATTATAGGTTTGAGGTTTGAGGGAAGAAGGAAAACCTAATATTTAGTAGTGGCCCCTCCATCATTGACAATATGCCTATTAGTATAATAGTCCCCCTTCAAGCGCCCGCGGGTAGCCAGTTTGAATCGACCGCCGCGCGGAGAAAGAGTCCTACGTCATAAGGGCAATGCTAATTCTCTTATGGAATCATCTTATGATTGGCTACTCACTACGAAAAAACTTTCGAAAAAATAAAAAGGAAAAAATAAACTTAAAATATGTTATATATAATGCTTTCCATCTCGGTGGATTTCTTGCGGATTCTCTCCCTGACGCTGCTCCCTGAGCCGCCATGCTTCCTCCTTCAATGACAAATTAAGACTACTCTAGACATCAAACGAATGGGAAGGGGATGGAAGGGAGGGTCCTACATCGTCAATGATTTCGGGGCCACTGCTTAATATTAGGTTTTCCTTCTTCCCTCCGGGACTCAAATCTATCATTTATTAGTGGCCCCTCCATCATTGACGATATGCCTGATATCTAAGACTGGAGGGGGTCTTTCGAGACAATATCACCACTAACAAATACCATAGTTAGAGACAAATAATCATATAACAATTTAAATCTTTATTGCTTGCAAACAATATTAAGTACAAAATTGGAAAGAAAGCAGCGCGTTACTTCAAAGATTGTCTGCTTATAATTTGACCGATTAGGTACACTTGATATCTCACATTGAGGTTCAAAAAATGTTGCTAGGGAACTTACTTATGTTCCTGTTCAACTAAATACAGACACATATATCCTAGGATTATGTCTTCTGTTCTTAACTTATTTGTACATCTACTCTGTACACTTTATTCATACTATATAGTTATCACTATGATAGATATCTTTTAAAGGAAAAATCTTATTTCAGGGCTGTATAACCAGCTCGACTTAACAAGTATCACAGCTTGTGATCTTATCACATACTCCGGCGGAGGGGTTCTAGGGGTCTTTTGGGCTTACCCTCCCCCCCCCCCTCCTTTTTCACCTTTAAGATTAACCTTAATTAGTAAGAGCACATGGACTACTAGACCCTCTGCCTTAAATATGCACTGGTTAGTGTTGTGGCTATCCAGGGCCACAGAAAGGTATCGCGCCAAAAAAAAATGATCGGAAGCCCACACTTAGTGTTAACTTTGTGTAAAACCAAGAGGGACATCCCCCTTTCTGATGTTGTGGCTCTTCCCACTATGCCGGGATTCCTGTCCCTAATGATGTCTACGTGTAAAGAAACTAATATCCTTCTCGTGACGCTAGTACCTGTGCTGACGACCCATAAAAGACTTTGTTGTTGAGGTTGTGCCATCCTCATAAACTTGATTAAAACTTGTACTGGGCATAAAATCTTATGCATATGACCGCATCTGAATACCAGTACTGTAAATACCTGAATACAATGTTCATTCTTAAGGTATGAATGTAGAGGAACGGAGTGATTTATAAGAGATCCTTCCGTTTCCCTAACCCGAGGCAATTTAGGTTTGTTGCTCATTGCCGCCAGCTCAGACCTTTATTTCCTGTCGCCGAAAAACCTAAGGAACACTGCCTTCTTTAATAATGAATCCAAAACCCTAGCGCTTGAATATACAGCAAAAGTTAAGCAAGGATAAAGCCTTATCCGGCGACCAGGTAGGCATGAGCTGCCGAGGTGGTGGGCGCAGTTTAAAACATACCCTTCTGAGCCTTTTTCCCCGCCTGCGGTATGGACAGACCTGTTAGGTTGGAAAAAGGGGGTGTGGGGGGGGGGGGGTAAAATGGCAAACATGAGGTGTTTCTAAGTGACCATAGAAAACATGTGTTTGGGCACTTAGTTTAAGTAATACCAGTTCAGGGCTATCGGCGCTAATGATTGCGCCGTGTCTACTACCCCGGTTTAGGGTGTTTTCCCTTGAGCCTTGGTAATTTGTTCTGGTAGACACAGTACGCTGAGTTCGAGATTTTCTGCTTAAGAAATATACATGCTAACCCTCTCCCTTTCCTTACTGAGTTAAAACCTTTTAATGTTTTCTTCAACCACCAAGGACACCGGTAGTGAAGCCTCTAGGTTGTTAATTATCTCCTGGATTGACACCGGGTTTATGCCCGCGTTTTAATCAGTGGCAGCTCTTGGACCTGTCAACCTGGCGCGACCCTCTACGATACCACGGTAAACCCCGTGGTTTGTGAGCTTTTGACCCATGCGTGAGTGTTAAGAGGCGTAAACAGATAGATAATATACCCACCGTTGCGGTTCTCCGTCATCGCGTTTGGATCCTTCCTCATTCGCCGGGGTATCTTTACCCGCTAATTGGGGAGTAATGTCCGTCGGATGCAATCACCCACTAAGGTATGGCTCTGCAGGTATCTTGTTAGAAGATATTTCGCCTGGGTGTCCATTAGGGTTGTGTGCTCTGTCTCCAGGACAGAGCGCCTGCCTCACCGTTCTTTACGGCACTGAGGTATGATGCCTGATGCAAAATGTTCAGCGTTCCGGCTAGAGCCGGAAGCTGCTCTGACAATTCTAGTAATTCAATATCTTTGCTTTGTCTGTACCACGTTTTAATTTGTCCCTTTAAACTGCGATTGATTGCTATTATCAAGAGGGAGCTGAGGGTTCGTTGGGGAGGAAACCAAGGGACTAACCCCTCTTGTTCGTTAACCGGGAAGTACTTAACTTGGGGAACACAGTCTTGGCCTTATTGGCCTAGGTTTGACTAATTTATCCGTAAGCCTTTGTCAATATCCATACCGCAGGGTAGGGAGGAAGACTACACCAGGGTGCAATGTCCTACCTTGCCCAGACCGATAGTACGTTTTCTGTGAATTAGTTATTTGTGGTACTTTCCACGAATAAACACTTACTTCCAACCGGCCCAACATTACCGTTTAATCCAGTTGAAAAAATCTGACTGGGGACAATCCCAGCCCTCTCGTTGTGTACAGACTACGGGCAACCGCAACAATTTCCCACGAAATCTGCTGCGGTCTCCCGCCTAGCTATTGAGAGAAAATATTAGTTGTGTCCCCAGACCAGTTTCATCAACTGAATAACCCGTGTGGGAACGAGGTGCGTCCTTGCTAAGCCGCCCTCGCCCCCTAGGGATAGTACATGCATTATAATGTTATTTACATGGGAATTGTAGGTACTGGGATTCAACAAACCTTAATAAAATTTAGACATAATATTGGTGTTAACAAACGACTCCGCCATTACTCGGTATTCGACTGAAGCAGCACCAACTACTGATTCCTTTATGTCACCGTTGCCGTAAGCTTTTCAGCCTCCTATTCCTTTTCCAAGATACCCTCTTGCAGTATGAGCTGCTGTATGACCCCTTGAAAGCCGTAAAGGATGGAAAAAACGAGACTGTTGTACTCATAGTCTCATGCACAATTGGTCTGATAGTGGCATACGGTAACTGAGGACGTGCCAACATGGTACGTTGGCTCGGGTGGAACAACCTTAGGAAAACTTGTCTTTGACTAGTGACTCCTTTCTAATGAAACGGATGTTGACTAATTCGAATTGACGTCGTTGAATTCTTTGTTGTTCATGCCCCTCCCGTCCGCCGGGACGTAGCCCGGTGACGACCGTAGGGACCCCTAGTCTTTTGCTTGGGTGTATTCTACAGAGTCTACCCTCGGATCCACATGCCTTCGCAAGGCCCCGGGAGAGAGAGAACATTGGAATCTTAAGATGTCGTGTAATTTGGGCTAGCCAACTGCTTGGTGATGGCTGGTGTCATATCCTAACCTGTAAGAATTATACCCTCATCCCTTCACCTTATTCAGCGGCGGTTAACAACTGTTGCCGCATTTGCCGGACTGCCTGCCTAGTCTCATTGTTCATAACTGAAGCTGTCAACACCGGAGAAAGGATTACCCGGTGGTAAATATTACCGGGCAAACCTTTCACCATAAAAAGCCTTAGGTGTTTTCTAGCCCGGACCGCTTCAAACAAGGCTGTTCGTATGTCTGAGATGATCTCGCCGGGTGTGGGAGGAGAAGCTGTTGGAATAACCCTATCGTCTGACTTACACCTTGATCTGAATCAGACTCTACTGGCCGGGAGATGGACTGGGCAGTTTGTCGACTGAGCAAGAATGACGCAAACCGTCTGTGGGCATTATCTCGTAATAGAAACTCTCTTTGGAGATCAATTAGGGGAGGGGTATTGAAGGGATCTGGAAAATCCTGTTGTGATAACTGTGGGTACGCCAGGAATTCGAAAATAGGGGCGAGGACACCTCCTGGTTGTGGATTCAGCCAATTATACTCAATTTGGTTGGGTAGGGGAACAAGTTGGGAGGGATGTGACGTTAATGCAATAGCAAACTGTTGAACCTCTGTTTCCCAATCTACCCATGGTCCATTGTGGGGATCGGTTTTTACACCATACCTGAAAGAGGATTTATGGAGCTCCGATCTTACTCTCAACCATCTGAACAATTTTACCAACACACCTAAACTTCGTTAAATGCGGAAATAGCCTCACGAAAATATCATGCCCTGGTGGGGACACGAACTCTCGACCCTTGGGTGTGAGGCAGACACCTTACCAGTTAGACCAATAGAGATATCCCACTTGGCCTGTTCGGCTCAGGGTATTTCCGCATCTGAGGTCTGTTTAGGCTAGCCTACTTTCACTGACTTTACACCATGACCTACCTTCCCCAGGAGTACTTCTTGCCTGCTTGACTGACTCGATGGCAAGCGCGCCGGAGTTGTAACCAACTTCGGTTCGTCTATTTTTAATGAGTCATACCCGTGTACGCCGTAATTCCGGGAGCATTCAGGACAAATGAAATCTCCTGGGGATGGAGGTACAAGTTGAGCAGGTACATAAACAAAGTATTCATAATGTAAGACATTGGGAATCGCTGTAATTGGTACCTTTAAAATACTACCCTGTGGATCTTTAGCTCGGAACTCATTATTCTTATTGGTCTCGATTACCCACTCACGAGGGACTGGAATCTCCCCCGCAATCGACCTGTGCTCACTCCCTGATTTAGGTGGTCGTACTGGAAACCAGAAACAATCTGATTCCTGTAAGCCTGGGACAATAGCTCGCCTTTGTAGCTGTTTATCTATGGAGATAGGGTAGAAAGCTGGGTTTGAACAATGATAAGGAGTCGGGCGGGAGGCGGTCACCGTAATAGTATCTGCCGGGGGATCCGACTATGTTACTGATAGCATATCACCTTTGGATGGCATGCGAGCCCGGGGGGTATTACTACTGTCAGATGGAGTAAGTGGTACTGTGGAAACCAACGGTAGAGCTCCCATGTAATCCATGGGAGGGTTTGGAGGGGGAAGGACTTTACTTTTGGCGGGGGTGAGAGGTCGCACAGGGGACCTCGGGGGAGATCCCATCGTCGCTGTGGGAGTATTTTGAGACCTTTTTGCTTCAGAACATTGTTGTAATACTTTCTGTAAGAAGTTATATAAATGTTTGGCTCTGACACACTGATTGCAGGGTCTCTTAAGAGACAGGTCATGGCCTCTCTTTATCTTACCCTTGTTTTTAACCTTCTCGTCCTGATCCGGAAATGCTATGGCCCTTCCTACTCCCGGTGGGGCCACTGGAGATCTTAACTTCTCCGGCAGTCCCATTACCCTTAGTATCACTGGTTTAAGGCTGGTTGTTGTTTCAGTTACTTTACGCCTTTTCTCCAGACTGGGACCCAACTTACTAGGTGCAAGGATGGAACTCGTAGGAGAGTTAACAATATTAGAAAAGTAGTTTACCTCGAAGGGGTCGGGGCTACTGGACGTCCTGTGTGTAGCTATGTCTTGACCTGCCTGAGAACCTATTTTTCTTGTGCTCGTGCATGCCGCTGATCTGGGGTATTGCCCTGTGGCCATAGTTGGTGAATTTGAGCGTTCCTCCTTTGAGTAAGGCAGATTAACTTGTGGGAGCACTAAATGGGACTTTTGTTGGACCATTTTTACTTTAGACCTATCCTTAGGATCCGACTCCATCCCCCCCGCTACCGTCCCCAGGAGGCCGGGAAAAAACTCCGGCACCTCCGGGGCGCTAACTGAGGGGAGCGGTCGTGAATCCAGCTTACACCTCTGTTTCGACGGCGGCTCTGTATGATCGTCCCTAGCGTAAACTTCCACCGTGACTTCAACTGTGGAGAGCGAGACACATGGTCTTTTAGGAGACCATGGGTCCTGGACTGAAGACTGTCCGTACTGTCGCCGGGGTGATTTGGATGTTGGTCGTGGTAGGGTGCATGGCGATGCTGAGCGGGTTCTCTTCTGGTGGGGAGGGGGTTTTATCTCTACGGATTCTGAGTCATTGTTAACGGTTAATTGGTCTACCAATTGTTGAGTCTTATCTGTAGTGATAGACTGTGCCTGTAAAACTAGTGAATCCTCATCGAAAGAGTAAAGCCGAATGAGTCGTAGCAGGTTTGCGTCATCGCAAATTAACCCTCTCACGTCCTGACGCAGTTTTTGAGCCTATTAGGGATACTTTAAAGCCTTTGTTACCGTTCGGGGTATTTATAAACCTTTAGTTTATTTACTTCAACCTCTGCAGTTGTCTTTGAGTTAGCTGTGGGCAGAAAACTAATTTTGGAGAGGTAATTATAAGAGTGAGAGTAATCTATTTCTTATTGCTAATCTGGCAACCTCTGCGTCATAAAGATGTGAGAGGGTTAACTAGACGTTTGCTGTCATAGCAGAAGAGGTAAATTTAGATTTAATGTCGATAAAGGCCGCTAGGCACGAAAGATCTTGTTTGCTCGTCCATTCTGTATAAAGGTCAGAGCACACCGGGCATTTCCGGGAAGTCCAGAGAAATTTAGACCTATCGATGCATGTAACACATCGAATGCAAAAATGTTGTGCAATTATTGGTACTCCTGGACATTTAGGTGTGGCACAAATATTAAACAGAGTCATTATGTTGACTGAACCGCCCTCCCTGCCGATAACTGTTCCTTCCTCTGCTAGTTGTGCTGCTCAAGATGTGATGAGCTCTGGAAATAAAAATTTCCAGGAATCAATGCTCATAAGGATAACCTGGGAGGTTTACACATCTTAACACCTAAATATGTCGGGAAACTAGAATTAGCCCAATTGCCCTTCTCATTTCCCTCTGTACTCAGAAATTTGAAGAAGGTGTCTTTGTCATTGAACTACCTGTGACATTTGTCACCGGCTCCTAAGACAGCCACTTGTCACTATCCGACCGTCTATTTGAATTAGTGGGATAAGAGACTAACCCCACTGGGCTGTGCCGGTGGGCGTAAAAAGTCTTAGTGTGAGGTTGATTCGGGCGAGTTCGCTCATACTAGCCGAGGTCCTTCCCGGCGGAAATCGTATTTACGCTGGGGAGGCGCGTGGTACCGCACACCACGCTGGGTAGTTGGAAACATTCCTATCGCCTGCGAGGCGAGAAAAAGGCGTCAATACACAGAAAGATCGCCGGAGGAAAAACCCAACCGAACCAGAGGAGCTGACTTAGAAAGTAACTCAACCCCTCTGGCACCCACATAGACAGGACGTCTCCTGACCCTCTAGAACATGTAAACTATCACACATGAACACACAAAGAAAAACTTAGGGCTACACAAATACACATGTATACAAAAGATTTATCATGAAATATATATACCCCTAGCCAACTAAGGAGACACCTACCGAGGCTGGCCACGAGGCTCGTAGAAAACATGGCTGGAACCAAACAGCTTGAAGAACCAGCAGCAACATCTAGCTGGGGCCCCACGAGGAGGGGCAGAGCGGACTCGTACCCTAAAAAGTTCCACACCATGTGTGACAACTCTTAAACTAGGGCGCCATCTAATAAAGATAATGCAACTGCCTCTTAGCGACGGCCCTGAAGCATATTCCTGCGGAATTAGTAGCCTCCTAACTATTAGAATATAGCAAGAGCTAAGGCACAGGAAACACAAAACATGAGGCGCTGATCCTGGTCGACTGAAGGCGCCTGTATAATAGTACCCTATTTTAACACTCCCTGTGGGCATACCAATGGGGCAGCCTGTGCTAGCTAATCTAAATCCTGTTCAATACAACTCAGATATATACAAATGAGCAAGGACTCACTAGAAGCGAGCGAACGAAGAATAAAGCGGAGCACTGGCGGCACACATCTAGTCAGGTTGGCCGCGGGGAGTGGAAGGAGGAAGCATGGCGGCTCAAGGAGCAGCGTCAGGGAGAGTATCCGCAAGAAATTCACTGAGATGGAAAGCATTATATATAACATATTTTAAGTTTATTTTTCCTATTTATATTTTCGAAAGTTTTTTCGTAGTGAGTAGCCAATCATAAGATGATTCCATAAGAGAATTAGCATTGCCCTTATGACGTAGGACTCTTTCTCCCCGCGGCGGTCGATTCAAACTGGCTACCCGCGGGGGCTTGAAGGGGTACTATTATACTAATACTCTAATAGGCATATTGTCAATGATGGAGGGGCCACTAATAAATATATATATATATATATATATATATAAATATGTGTGTGTAAGTGTGTGTATGTGTGTATGCTGGTAAAAAAAAACATATTTCCCCCAGCCATCTATATCCCCCCCCAACCTATAATATGGCCCCAGAGAGAGAGAGTGTGTGTGTGTGTGTGTGTGAGAGAGAGAGAGAGAGAGAGAGAGAGAGAGAAAGAGAGTGAGTGAGAGCTGTGGGTGAGACTATGCCCTGTACCAAATAAGTAGACCAAAACTCTAGACCACATAACCTCTATAACTCACAAACCTCTGGAGTAATCCAGCTAATATTTCAACTATTTGGGAAAGATCAGCCAGGGAATAGGTGTGGAAGTTTACAGCCCATTTGTTCCATCCTTTTTTTGAGTTACAGAGGTTAGGGTTAAAGATTTCTGGCTTACCTATTAACTCCTTGAGGATATGACTCATTTTGGCTATCATTAGACGATTTCTGGCTGACCTATTAACTCCTTGAGGATATGACGCATTTTGGCTATCATTAGACGATTTCTGGCCTACCTATTAACTCCTTGAAGAAATGATGCATTTTGGCTATCATTAGACGATTTCTGGCCTACCTAATAACTCCTTGAGGATATGACGCATTTTGGCTATCATTAGACGATTTCTGGCCTACCTATTAACTCCTTGAAGAAATGATGCATTTTGGCTATCATTAGACGATTTCTGGCCTACCTAATAACTCCTTGAGGATATGTTGGCGCTATCATTAGACGGATATGCCTATTAACTCCTTGAGGATATGACGCATTTTGGCTCTCATTAGACGATTTCTGGCCTACCTATTAACTCCTTGAGGATATGACGCATTTTGGCTATCATTAGACGATTTCTGGCCTACCTATTAACTCCTTGAGGATATGACGCATTTTGGCTATCATTAGACGATTTCTGGCCTACCTATTAACCCTCTCACGTTCTTGACGTAATTTTGAGCCTATTAGGGATACTTTAAAGTCTTTGTTACCATCAGTTGTATTTAGAAACCTTTAGTTTAGTTACTTCAACCTCTGCAGTTGTCTTTGAGTTAGCTGTGGGCAGAAAACTTATTTTGGAGAGGTAATTATAAGAGTGAGAGAACTCTATTTAGTATTGCTAATCTGGCAACCTGTGTATCATATGGTCGTGAGAGGGTTAACTCCTTGAGGATATGACGCATTTTGGCTATCATTAGACGATTTCTGGCCTACCTATTAACTCCTTGAGGATATGACGCATTTTGGCTATCATTAGACGATTTCTGGCTTACCTATTAACTCCTTGAGGATATGATGCATTTTGGCTATCATTAGACGATTGTATACAGATTAGGAGGGATCTGTGAGAATTAAAAGTGTAATGACTATCTAAACCAACCCTCTGACTTCCATATAACCTTCCTAACTTGAATAAAATCGTCTAATAATAGCCAGAAAACAGAGAAGAAGTGCGTCATGGATCCTCAGAGGGTTAAAATTGGAACAGGGTGTACAATGAATTAGCTATACATTATTGTACAGGTAATGCTGGGCAAGACTCTGGTTGAAATGACACCTTTATCCAATATATAACTTTGGGGAGGTGTGGTGCAATGGTCTTGCCACTGGACTGGTAATCCAATGGACCCGGGTTCGAATCCCGATATGTCAATGTGAAGATATTATTCGGATGGAATTTGTGCTGTACCTAGTATCAGTGCATTACCACAAAGCCCATGGAAACGCCAACAAAATACCGGTACCCTCATTGTTCCCTTATTAAATGGCACTGTATGAATATTCCCATATTAAAAATATGCTGTTGGGGGGCAATGCCTATTGAATTAATGGCTCAATAGGTGGCGTTTTGCGAGTGAGGGTCCGAGTCTATGGGGTGAGAGAGTGAAGCACAAAGGCGAAGCAGCTTCAGAGATAGGGCTGCTTTGAGCCGTGAGTGGAGCTCTGAGTGCTTCACATGTCTCACTCCCTAGACTGGAACAAGACCTCACGGGCTTCACCGTGTTGAACGGTTGGGTGTACAGGCTCTCAACCTATGCCCGAGAGGGAGTAGTTGGAATATAGAAGAAAACAAAAATATATATATACATATACTGTATATAGGCTACTACGTTTCTTTTCAACTGATGATAAATTAATTGCAAAGTTCCCATCAAGATTTCTAGGTTATTTTGATGATTTTGTAGTGAAATATAATGTGATGCAGAGACATAGCAGTTTCAATATTTTCCATTAAGGCGGGATGGGCGTATTTATTAGCTCATATTTTAGGCTATGTACCATTTGATTATTATTTAGTTTCCTCCCTAGACCTCCATCAAGCATAAAAAACACCTGCTCAAGACCCTCCTTCAAGATTAATTTACATTTTCGATAGACAATTGTCCCGGCCGAAGACCAGTTCCTTTTATATTACAGGCTCGCTTTCGCTCGCCAGGAAAAAATCGACACCTGAATGACACGAAAAGTCTTAATATTGACAAAGAAATGGGGTGAAATGTCGTAAAATCGAAAAACTAATGGGCCGTATGTCTAAAAATCTGAAAACTAATGGGGCTAAAGATGAGAAAGAAGGGGGTCCATCAAAAGGCCCCATCTTCCGTTAATAAGTAACGATAAATCAGTTAGTAAGGGATTCAATTTACCATCAAAAGGCCCCATCTTCCGTTAATAATTAACGATAAATCAGTTAGTAAGGGATTCAATTTACCATCAAAAGGCCCCATCTTCCGTTAATAAGTAACGATAAATCAGTTAGTAAGGGATTCAATTTACCATCAAAAGGCCCCATCTTCCGTTAATAAGTAACGATAAATCAGTTAGTAAGGGATTCAATTTACCATCAAAAGGCCCCATCTTCCGTTAATAAGTAACGATAAATCAGTTAGTAAGGGATTCAATTTACCATCAAAAGGCCCCATCTTCCGTTAATAAGTAACGATAAATCAGTTAGTAAGGGATTCAATTTACCATCAAAAGGCCCCATCATCCGTTAATAATTAACGATAAATCAGTTAGTAAGGGATTCAATTTACCATCAAAAGGCCCCATCTTCCGTTAATAAGTAACGATAAATCAGTTAGGGATTCAATTTACCATCAAAAGGCCCCATCCGTTAATAAGTAACGATAAATCAGTTAGTAAGGGATTCAATTTACCATCAAAAGGCCCCATCTTCCGTTAATAAGTAACGATAAATCAGTTAGTAAGGGATTCAATTTACCATCAAAAGGCCCCATCATCCGTTAATAATTAACGATAAATCAGTTAGTAAGGGATTCAATTTACCATCAAAAGGCCCCATCTTCCGTTAATAAGTAACGATAAATCAGTTAGTAAGGGATTCAATTTACCATCAAAAGGCCCCATCATCCGTTAATAATTAACGATAAATCAGTTAGTAAGGGATTCAATTTACCATCAAAAGGCCCCATCTTCCGTTAATAAGTAACGATAAATCAGTTAGTAAGGGATTCAATTTACCATCAAAAGGCCCCATCTTCCGTTAATAAGTAACGATAAATCAGTTAGTAAGGGATTCAATTTACCATCAGCTGGTAATACTGATAACTATAATATATACTTTAAGGGAGCCCACCTCGCTTTGTTTCTCTTTCTCTACCCCTCTCTTTGGCTTGTATCCATTCGGCCCCATTCAGCCTACTGTTTTAAGACGCTTACCCCCATCCAGGTGTCAATATTTTCCTGGCGAGCGGTAGCGAGCCAGCATATATATATATATTGTTTTTGACAGCAAGCTAAATTTGTACATTTTTCGATAGACAAATGTACAAATTTAGCTTGCTATCAAAACAAAAATATATATACGCTGGCTCGCTATCGCTCGTCAGGAAGAAATCGACACCTGGATGGGGATAAATGTCTTTAAACAGTTGGCTGAATGGGACCGAATGGATACAAGCCAGGGAAAGAGAGAAAAGGAGAGAAAGATACAAAAAAGCCGGTGACCCCCTTATTGATTATTGTTATAATGCTGTCAAAATACTTACAATACTCTATGGTGACATTTGATTATTGTTATAATGCTGTCAAAATGCTTACAATACTCTATGGTGACATTTGATTATTGTTATAATGCTGTCAAAATACTTACAATACTCTATGGTGACATTTGATTTGATTGTATATCGTTAATTTACAAGAAACACCCGATAAAGGCTATCTTGTATAATGCAGTTGGGTCTAAGTACAATCACGCTGATAAGTGATGTCTCGGCACCAAGTATGTTTTGATAAATAATTGGTATCAGCAGTATTTAATAGGGCCCCTCCATCATTGACAACTTCGCCTATTAATAATAATAGTCTCCATTCAACATCCTGCGCCAGCATTTTGAATAGCCCGCGCGGAAGTATCATGGAGTACTCGTCATAAGAGCACGCTTAATTCCCTCATGGGATCGTCATTTTGATCGGGTACCCTACAGAAAAAAAACTCTGTAACAATAAAAAATAAAAATAACTTAATATCTGTTATCATATGACTTGCCATATACGTGGATTTCTCATGCTTTACTTCCCCGACACCAGGCCCCCTAGCGGCCATCCTCGTCCTTCCAACTTCCGCGTCCCTACCGTCAACATGGCTCGCGCCGTGTCCGCTTCATTCGACGTTCGTAGAGCTTCTAGTGAGTCCTTACTCATTTGTATACATCTGTGTTGTAGTAACAGGGTTTAGATTAGCTAGCACGGCTGCCCGATTGGTAGGTCTGCCTAGCTATTGAGAGAAAATATTGGTTGTGTCCCCAGACCAGTTTCATCAACTGAATAACCTGTGTGGGAACGAGGTGCGTCCTTGCTAAGCCGCCCTCGCCCCCTAGGGATAGTACATGCATTATAATGTTATTTACATGGGAATTGTAGGTACTGGGATTCAACAAACCTTAATCAAATTTAGACATAATATTGGTGTTAACAAACGACTCCGCCATTACTCGGTATTCGACTGAAGCAGCACCAACTACTGATTCCCTTATGTTACCATTGCCGTAAGCTTTTCAGCCTCCTATTCCTTTTCCAAGATACCCTCTTGCAGTATGACCTGCTGTATGACCCCTTGAAAGCCGTAAAGGATGGAAAAAACGAGACTGTTGTACTCATAGTCTCATGCACAATTGGTCTGTAGTGGCATACGGTAACTGAGGACGTGCCAACATGGTACGTTGGCTCGGGTGGAACAACCTTAGGAAAACTTGTCATTGACTAGTGACTCCTTTCTAATGAAACGGATGTTGACTAATTCGAATTGACGTCGTTGAATTCTTTGTTGTTCATGCCCCTCCCATCCGCCGGGACGTAGCCCGGTGACGACCGTAGGGACCCCTAGTCTTTTGCTTGGGTGTATTCTACAGAGTCTACCCTCGGCTCCATATGCCTTCGCAAGGCCCCGGGAGAGAGAGAGAACATTGGAATCTTAAGATGTCATGTAATTTGGGCTAGCCGACTGCTTGGTGATGGCTGGTGTCATATCCTAACCTGTAAGAATTATACCCTCATCCCTTCACCTTATTCAGCGGCGGTTAACAACTGTTGCCGCATTTGCCGGACTGCCTGCCTAGTCTCATTGTTCATAACTGAAGCTGTCAACACCGGAGAAAGGATTACCCGGTGGTAAATATTACCGGGCAAACCTTTCACCATAAAAAGCCTTAGGTGTTTTCTAGCCCGGACCGCTTCAAAAAAGGCTTTCGTATTTCTGAGATTGATCTCGCCGGGTGTGGGAGGAGAATCTGTTGGAATAACCCTATCGTCTCACTTACACCTTGATCTGAATCAGACTCTACTGGCCGGGAGATGGACTGGGCAGTTTGTCGACTGAGCAAGAATGACGCAAACCGTCTGTGGGCATTATCTCGTAATAGAAACTCTCTTTGGAGATCAATTAGGGGAGGGGTATTGAAGGGACCTGGAAAATCCTGTTGTGATAACTGTGGGTACGCCAGGAATTCGAAAATAGGGGCGAGGTCACCTCCTGGTTGTGGATTCAGCCAATTATACTCAATTTGGTTGGGTAGGGGAACAAGTTGGGAGGGATGTGACGTTAATGCAATAGCAAACTGTTGAACCTCTGTTTCCCAGTCTACCCATGGACCATTGTGGGGATCGGTTTTTACACCATACCTGAAAGAGGATTTATGGAGCTCCGATCTAACTCTCAACCATCTGAACAATTTTACCAACACACCTAAACTTCGTTAAATACGGAAATAGCCTCACGAAAATATCATGCCCTGGTGGGGGCACGAACTCTCGACCCTTGGGTGTGAGGCAGACACCTTACCAGTTAGACCAATATTGATATTCCACTTGGCCTGTTCGGCTCAGGGTATTTCCGCATCCGAGGTCTGTTTATTCTAGCCTACTTTCACTGACTTTACACCATGACCTACCTGCCCCAGGAGTACTTCTTGCCTGCTTGACTGACTCGACGGCAAGCGCGCCGGAGTTGTAACCAACTTCGGTTCGTCTATTTTTAATGAGTCATACCCGAGTACGCCGTAATTCCGGGAGCATTCAGGACAAATGAAATCTCCTGGGGATGGAGGTACAAGTTGAGCAGGTACATAAACAAAGTATTCATAATGCAAGACATTGGGAATCGCTGTAATTGGTACCCTTAAAATTATAGGTTTGACTCCTGTAAGGAGATAAAGAAAACCTAATATTTAGTAGTGGCCCCGTAATCATTGACAAAACATGCCTATTACATAAGGCATCCTCTTCAAACACTAATCCGCCGTAGTTTGAAACTACCGCGCAGAGCATTTAAAATCTGAGGAGCCTTCATCATGAGCGCACGCGACCTCACTCATGGCTTCATTCATTATGAATTGGGTTCTCACTACGAAAAAACTTCGTAAAAAATAAAAACAAAAAGAAAATAAGAATAACTATCCAATAAGCTTTCCATCATATCGTGGATGTACTTGTGTGGATCTTTGACCAGACGCTGATTCAGGCGTCATTCTTCCTTCACTGACATATCAAGTAAACCAAAATCCTTAATACATCAACGAATGGGAAGGGGATGGTCGGGAGGGCCCCAGTCGTCAATGATTACGGGGCCACTACTAAATATTAGGTTTTCTTTATCTCCTTACAGGAGTCAAACCTATAATTTATTAGTGGCCCCTCCATCATTGACGAACATGCCTGATTTCTAAGACTGGAGGGGGACATTCGTAATCATATCATAACTCTAGAAAAGCAGATAATCAAACAACCACATAGTATTCTTACTTTTGTAAAAAAGAGATATTCGGGTGCATAAACTTAATACAGCCTAAATCTTCAAAAAGGGGTACAAGCAGGAGCGTGCTTCAAAGAAGCCTGCTTGAAAAAGGGTTAACTCTGAGACTCTGTGCACAGATCTGCTAGTTAAGAAGGCACCCCACTTAAAGTAAGTGGTGAAAACTAAAAACTTATAAGTTTACATGTGCACATATAAACCCCATTAACTAGTGGATATATTCCTAAAAATATAACCAAACATAAATTAATTCTTGTACATTCGTAGAAGTACTGAACTTGTGTACTTATGCAGAAGTAATTACTTCAAAAGTAAAAGTCGTAGTTGCAACTACCGAGATTTCTCAAAAATCTATTGCTTCACAGCCAAAGCTACTTACAACAAGAATTGTTGTAACACTATTATTGGCCCTTAGCACAATTTCCTGCAATGAATACTACAGAGAAATTTTATAATACAATGTCTACAACCAGTATCACAGCTCGTATGTTCCGAACACATACTCCGGAGGGGTCTAGGGTGTCCTTATGTCACACTGACTGCACCCCCCCCCCCCCTTTTTCTTGAAATTAAACAAAACGTGACTAAAAGGGCCACCTAGACCCTCTGCCATAAAGCTATACATGGCAAGGAAGGTTTGTCCAGAGCTACTGAAAGGTATCGAGGCAAAAACTCCTGATTAGAGGCCCACAACTGTGTGGACTTAATAACTTCCACCGAAAGATTATTAAGGAAACGTAAAGAGGCTGTCCCCTTGCGTAAATCGTGGGTCTTACCCACAACACCGGGATTCTTCTCTTTAAAGTCCTCGACCAAGAGAGAAGCCAGTGTACGCTTCATCAAGCGTTCACCCGGACTTGCGACCCATAAAGCACCCTGGTGATTTAGAGGTGCCACTCTTAAATATTTGGTTAGAGCTTGCACTGGGCAAAAAAGATGTTGCACCTTTCCCCTTTTTAACGCCGGCACCGTGAACTCTGAAAACACGTGTTCACTGTGCTCAATCTTGGCTATGAATCCTGGGGAAGGTGCAATGTGAATACACTCATGAAGCCTATCAAACCTGAGGCAATTAGGTGCGTTGCTCATCGCCGCCAGCTCAGATACTCTGTTCCCGGTAGCCAAAGCCATAAGGAATACTGCCCTTTTGTAAAATCTGCAGTCTTTGGTACATACGGGAACGAGAATAACGACGATGCTTTGTCCAGAGACCATGTAGGCCTGAGCTGACGGGGAGGTGGGCGTAGTTTAAAACCTGCCCACATAAATCACTTTCAGATAAATGTTTCTGCATGAACAGATAAATTAAATAATTAACAACCAACGCCACCAAGGGCACAGTTTGTTTTGTTCTAAGAATCCAAGACGTAAAAGCTTGCCAATGCGATTGAAACTGTCGCTTTGTAGACTGGGTATATTGATTCGTGAATATCTTGGTCACGTCGCTACCATATGGTGCTAGCCACTTGGCCTCCTGAATGTCCATAATGAACAAGTCCGCGAGGTTTCTAGGTTGCCAATTGTGTTCTAAGTGGAACAACCCGACCGGGAGTGACACTGGGTGCGGGCACCACGTGTTCAAATGCTGGTACCACACTGCGCCGGCCACAGGGGCGCGATTAGCGAGACTACGCCTCGCTAATCCCGTAGTTTGTTGACTACGTGGCACATTAGAGACGCGTCTGGCGGCGGAAAATAGATAAATGGAACTCAACCTGTTCTCGTCCGTCATCAGAGCGTCAGGTCCGCCCGCCGGCGTTATCGTCCGGCGGGTGAGGTACAGTGGGAGTTTGTGAGTCTTCTCAGACGCAAACAAATCCACTTGTGGATGGTAATGCTCCGCACACGCAAGAGCGCCCATTCTACTGTTGTGCTTTGTCTCTGAGACAGAGCGTCTGCCCAGACGTTTGCTACGCCTGGGAGATAAGATGCGTGAAGATGAATGTCCAGCCTGTTGGCTAGTATAAAAATCTTTTCTGACACGTTTAGCCACTTCCGAGATCTCATTGACCCTTGTTTCTGAATACAGTGAACCGCATTCAGATTGTCCATTCTGAAGGCCACCGACTTGCCCCGTAAAGCAGAGCCGTGGGCCTAAAGGACAGATAAGGGGACTAGTAAGTCTTTGACATTGATGTGGAAGATTTTTAAATAGGACCAAAACCTTTGACCCTGATGCCCGAGGTTTGACTAAAAGCCCCAACCTATCGTTCCTGACGCATCCATGTCCACCCATACCGACGGCGGAGGAGAGGTTCATGACATGACTGCGTGCAACATTTCTCTCGTCGCCCAAACCGCTAGTAAGTTGTGTAATAACGTTGGGATAGGCCATACTATCCCCGCCGGTAATAGTGGGAAAAATGTGTTGCCCTCCAAGATTAAACGTTAGACTTACAACTGGCCCAACTTCACAGTTAGCTGAACCCAGTTGAGAGAACCGACTAGAGATTCCCAAAGTCTCTGTGTCGTAGTCAGACTGTGGAGAAACATAAAAAGTTTTTGCGAAATCTGTTTCGAGGGTCCACATTCTGACTCAGAGTGAGAGAAGCTGTGTCCTCGACCAGCCCTATCCCCTGAAATACTCGTGGGGGAACAAGGGTTTGACTTTTACTAAGTTGACCTTGAATCCTAGAGATTTGAGATGGTTTAACGTAACGTAGACATGACTGATGCGTAACTTTTCTGTTTCTGCCACCACCAGTTAGTCGCCCAGATACCACCAGACCCTGATCCCTTGTTCTAACAAGGGCATCAGGGCTTGCGGGGACCTTGCTTGAATGCTTGTGCCAAATTGAAAACAGTCTTCCAAACTGCTGGTGAAATCAAAGAAAGAATTAGAACTGGAGACAGAACTACTTGGCTTGCAATACGGTCAAGAAGTTTCTTCACTAAGAACATCCTCGGATCCTGCCTTGCTCGAACTGTCTCTAATAAGGCCGTCCGAATATCTCCTAAAGACTTGGATGGAAGTCTGGAGAAGCAAGCGCTGGGAAAGTTCAATGGCTTTCCTGACTTCCGCGGCTTCTATTGCCTGAGAAGAGCGTAACAGAGACTTTGTTACTTGCTGGGAACCATATATTGCGAAAACAGTTTAAACGCTTTTCCTCTTAACCTAAACTCGCGGTCTAGGTAAGCTGGGGAAGGCGTGCTAAAGGGAGCTTATAATTCGAACAAATTGATTATTTGGGGGGTGGCAGCCAAGCAGAGGGGACTCCGCCGGCACCAAATACCGGAAGAGAGAACCAAGAATGGCGTTCTGGAGGGATTTGGTGGGAAGAAAAAGTCATGGTTATAATAACTTGGAATGTCCTTAATATGAACATCCAAAACATTTCCGTAACATTGCTACCCCTGACTCATCCGGCCCGCATAAAAGAGGCATAGCTCCTGTTTTTTGACTGGCGCCTTGTCTAAAGGAGGGGGAGATATGTCTGATAAGACTCGCACAGTGGAAGTAGTGAGAGCTGCTGTGCCTGGCACATTGGAAATTGGATCTGACACAAGAGGAGGGTTAGGTATTTTAGCTAAAGCAAAGGATGTAGCCAGAGGTCGCACATTCGTCGACATCGCGGGATCTCCCGTATCAAAAGGAGTTTCCGGCGTAGGGCCAAAGAACCTATTGAGTGCATTCAATAGTAGTCCATCAATCTCTTCCGCCAGTACATACCTAGCCGATGACGAACTCCGTGGAGATTCGACAGTACCCTGAGAGTCGCCTAGAAGGTGACTGGACTCTTCAACCTCCATCTCTGAGACCAGAGATCGTTGTTCTTCATCCGTTAAGTCTGGCTTATCATGGGGAGATCCCGCCGAAGCCGGGACCTCCACATGTTGCCATGTTAAAACTGGGATAGAAGATGGTACATCGGCATCCCGGTGGACGTCAGCACTAGTTGAGTCACAAAGGGATGTGTTCTGTCCTGCCAGGACTGTGAGTATCGCCATACACCTTGACTGTGGCTGTCCCTCGCTTGCGAGCTCGGTATACTCTCTGAATGGGAGCCCTCGTCCGAGTCCCATAAAGGTTTATGATAATTAAAAGCTCCCATAGCTCATTAACACATTGAAAGCAGAGCTGGTGAGCAAAATCATAAAGTATACTAATTAATTTAATTTATATTTAATTGTATTAAAATAAATTACTATAAATAAACACAATATTATCATAATATAATCATAGAAAATATATATGTTTATTATGATTCAGCTATTAAATTATTTCATTAACAAATAAAAATAAGATAGGGATACCTGAGCTTAACGGCGTTGAACCTACAGCAATGAGAGGTTCAAGTGCCGACACGACAGAGACTGGGGGAAAACTACCCCGCCCCCGGGAACTACCTGGTCACCTGGTGCAACACCGGTACTCCGCCCTGGAAAGAGAAATTTCCGGGGATTAATGCTCATAGGGTTACACCCAAAAAATGATACAAAATATGTGCCACAAAACCGCCGGTCAACGAACCGTAGCACTCCACCACTACTTTTCGTTTTCCTTTAGTTTCATATTAAAGATGTCAGCATATCTTTACCTGTCCAGAAGATTTAAGCATATCTTCTGAATCCTCATAAAGATGAAGCATATCTTTATTAACGATGAAGTCTTTCAAGTATCCCTTTACACTTGAAACACTAGTAAGAATCCGGCATCTTTTTATCCCATAAAAAGTCTACGCCTATCTTAATCTCTAATCTGGCTTCTCCCAGAAGCCCTCATAGATCGCCGTCTTGAAGGCCGTGATACCCTATTGTATCAATCAATTGTTTGGCAAATTATCGCGAATTGCAAATCAGTTAATATACCCACCCGAAGGTACAACCACCGGGTTTTATATGCAATGTCAAACCAATTGTACCTGCCCCAGACCTCTTTGTAAAAAGGTCGCCGGGAGGGAAAAACTAAACAAACAAACAGCATTGTTTCAATGGCTTATTAAAGATTTCAGCATATCTTTTACCTGTCCAAAAGAATTAAGCATAACTTCTGAATCCTCATAAAGATGAAGCATATCTTTATTAAAGATGAAGTCTTTCAAGTATCCCATTACACTTGAAACACTAGTAAGATTCAGGCATCTTTTTATCCCATAAAAAGTCTAAGCCTATCTTAATCTCTAATCCGGCTTCTCCCAGAAGCCCTCATAGATCGCCGTCTTGGAGGCCGTGATACCCTATTGTATCAATCAATTGTTTGGCAAATTATCTCGAATCGCAAATCCGTTAATATAACCACCCGAAGGTACAACCGCCGGGTTTTATATGCAATGTCAAACCAATTATACCTGCCCCAGACCTCTTTGTAAAAAGGTCGCCGGGAGGGAAAGACCAAACAAACAGACAGCATTGTTTCAATGGCTTTGAAAAGCAGAGAAAACCATGTCCAACAGGTGTCAGCATGATCACCTAGATAACTGTGTGGAGCCCCCTCGACGGGAATAACCCAGGAAGCCTGATCCCAGGTTCGACCCTAGAAAACGCAGTTTCTGATGAGCCCTCAAGCGACCAAACTCGTCGGGGTAACTTACCTATTTTAGCCATCCTGACTAAAACTCGGTAAACAAAAACGGTGTTCTCGGAGCAACGAGAAAAACGCCGGAAAGGTAACCCACACTAAACGAGACATTACAGGAGGGGGTAATGCATAAAGCAATGAATAACACAGGAAGCCTAATCCCAGGCTCGACCACAGAAAACGCAGTTTCAGATGAGCCCTCAAGCGACCAAACTCGTCGGGGTAACTTACCTATTTTAGCCATCCTGACTAAAACTCGGTAAACAAAAACGGTGTTCTCGGAGCAACGAGAAAAACGCCGGAAAGGTAACCCACACCAAACGAGACATTTTAACACATTTTATACAAAGGTGTGCACAAAAATAGGGATACCTGAACAGGGCGTAATGTATAAAGCAAAAACCGGGGCAAAGGTAGCCATGACAGAGACTGGTGGGAAACTTACTCCAGGTTCTGCATAGACCTGCCGGGACCCAGCTCTGGAAAAAAAGAAAATTTCCAGGAATTAATGCTCATAAGGTTAACCCAATCATGTTCGCACACAAGTGTTAAATAACCCACCGGGTAACGAGACATAATACTCAACGACTACAGCTCGCTACGCGGTGGGGTTTCCTAAGTAAAAGATTTCAGAATATCTTAATTTGTCCAAAAGATTTATGAATACCCTCTGACATAATATATAAAGACCAGTATGGCGTTTATAACTGATTAAGTCTTTCCGGTGGTGTTTGTTTCAAGATTCAATTTTGGAGAGAAAAAAAACTAAAAAAGACGCCGGCCCCCGAATTATCTCGTAGATAAAAAACTGGGAAGCCTGACAAATATACGAGATCTAACTTCTCCCGAAGTATCTTTTTAGATCGCCGTATGTTGAAGGCGGCGATACAAAACGTATCCCTCAATTGTCTGGTTAACTAACTGAATTGTAAATTCGTTATTCCCATCCTTCCAAGGAGCACCCGCCGGGTGTGAATATTAGTTTAAAAAAAGTTAACCCCAATTGTGCCCTAAAGCGCCGTATGTTGAAGGAGGCGATACACAATGCATGCCTCAATTGTCTGGTCAACTAAACTGAATTTTGCAAATTCGGTCATCCCACCCTTCCAGGTTGCACCCGCCGGGTGATTTAAAGTTTAAAAGTTAACCCCAATTGATCCTATCCCCACTTCTTTGTAAAAGATCGCCGGGGAGGAAATACAACAACAGCATAGTTTTATATTGGCTTTGCAAAACCGAAAAAACTACAAACAACACGTGTCCGTATGAACACTGTTAGATGGGTACAGCCAACCCGCCGGGAATCATAAGGAGCCTGAAACAGGCACCCCAGAGACGCAGTCCTGGGGAGCCACAGACACCCACTCGCCGGGGAAACAAGCCTGTTTTAAACCACGCGTGGCCAAAACTCGGCAACCAGCCGGGGTTATCAAGGTGAAACCGAGAAAAATCCGCCGGAAAAAACCCACCCCGTCCAGATACCATCTGAACGCAACACCGGACCGAGGCGTAGCCAAAACACAACTAACGCCGGGCCCAACATAGTCCGTGGAATTAGCCAATACACAACTAACCCAGGACACATAAATAGTCCGTGGAATTAGCCAATACACAACTAAACCAGGACACACATGACACAGTAGTACATATTTAGAAAATAAATCAATAACACTTGTATATGTGGTAAAGCTACGAGAGGCTGGCTAGGCCTAGGCAGACGGATAACAGTAACATGTCGGAATATAAACAAAAAGCACTGAATTATATCACAACAGGAACCACCGCCAACACACCACTGTAGCAAATACTTCCGGCAAAGGGAAGAACTGACTCGGGACCCAGAAAAAACTTCACTAAGTGAAGAAAAATACGCTGGGAACGTCACCAAAAATACACTACCTCATCAGAAAGATAAAAGGAAGCAATAACGCGTAATGAAAGCCGCCTGCATCACAAAGCTAGCTAACTGTGAAAAAGTTCACCTGTCCACAACAGGACCACGAGGGTACATCCGAAATAGATGCCCCAAACACACGACCCAAAATACACTGCACTGCGGGCAACCAGCCCAGGACACTCCTGCTACGCATATCCTAACCTTACTCGATACATCCCGGAGTAAACAAATGAGAAAAAACTCACTAGGGACGCAGCAAATGCGGAATCAGCGGAGCGTGGAGAGACACGTCCGGGCCGGCTGATCGCAGAGCAGAGAAGGAAGAATGACGCCTGAATCAGCGTCTGGTCAAAGTTCCACACAAGTACATCCACGATATGATGGAAAGCTTATTGGATAGTGATTCTTATTTTCTTTTTGTTTTTATTTTTTACAAAGTTTTTTCATAGTGAGAACTCAATTCATAATGACTGAATCCATGAGTGAGGTTGCGTGCGCTCATGATGAAGGTTCCTCAGATTTTAAATGCTCTGCGCGGTAGATTCAAACTACGGCGGATTAGTGTTTGAAGAGGATGCCTTATGTAATAGGCATGTTCGTCAATGATGGAGGGGCCACTAATAAATACTACCCTGTGGATCTTTAGTTCGGAACTTATTATTCTTATTGGTCTCGATTACCCACTCACGAGGGACTGGCATCTCCCCCGCAATCGACCTGTGCTCACTCCCTGATTTAGGTGGTCGTACTGGAAACCAGAAACAACCTGATTCCTGTAAGCCTGGGACAATAGCTCTCCTTTGTAGCTGTTTATCTATGGAGATAGGGTAGAAAGCTGGGTTTGAACAATGATAAGGAGTCGGGCGGGAGGCGGTCACCGTAATATTATCCGCCGGGGGATCCGACTATGTTACTGGTAGCATATCACCTTTGGACGGCATGCGAGCCCGGGGGGTATTACTACTGTCAGATGGTGTAAGTGGTACTGTGGAAACCACCGGTAGAGCTCCTATGTAATCCATGGAAGGGTTTGGAGGGGGAAGGACTTTACTTTTGGCTGGGGTGAGAGGTTGCACAGGGGACCTCGGGGGAGATCCCATCGTCGCTGTGGGAGTATTTTGAGACCTTTTTGTTTCAGAACATTGTTGTAATACTTTCTGTAAGAAGTTATCTAAATGTTTGGCTCTGACACACTGATTGCGGGGTCTCTTAAGAAACAGGTCATGGCCTCTCTTTATCTTACCCTTGTTTTCAACCTTCTCGTCCTGATCCGGAAATGCTATGGCCCTTCCTACTTCCGGTGGGGCCACTGGAGATCTTAACTTCTCCGACAGTCCCATTACCCTTAGTATCACTGGTTTAAGGCTGGTTGTTGTTTCAGTTACTTTACGCCATTTCTCCAGACTGGGATCCAACTTACTAGGTGCAAGGATGGAACTCGTAGGAGAGTTAACAATATTAGAAAAGTAGTTTACCTCGAAGGGGTCGGGGCTACTGGACGTCCCGGGTGTAGCTAGGTATTGACCTGCCTGAGAACCTATTTTTCTTGTGCTCGTGCATGCCGCTGATCTGGGGTATTGCCCTGTGGCCATAGTTGGTGAATTTGAGCGTTCCTCCTTTGAGTAAGGCAGATTAACTTGTGGGAGCACTAAATGGGACTTTTGTTGGACCATTTTTACTTTAGACCTATCCTTAGGATCCGACTCCATCCCCCCCGCTACCGTCCCCAGGAGGCCGGGAAAAACTCCGGCACCTCCGGGGCGCTAACTGAGGGGAGCGGTCGTGAATCCAGCTTACACCTCTGTTTCGACGGCGGCTCTGTATGATCGTCCCTAGTGTGAACTTCCACCGTGATTTCAACTGTGGAGAGCGAGACACACTTTTGTCTTTTAGGAGACCATGGGTCCTGGACTGAAGACTGTCCGTACTGTCGCCGGGGTGATTTGGATGTTAGTCGTGGTAGGGTGCATGGCGATGCTGAGCGGGTTCTCTTCTGGTGGGGAGGGGGTTTTACCTCTACGGATTCTGAGTCATTGTTAACGGTTAATTGGTCTACCAATTGTTGAGTCTTATCTGTAGTGATAGACTGTGCCTGTAAAACTAGTGAATCCTCATCGAAAGAGTAAAGCCGAATGAGTCGTAGCAGGTTTGCGTCATCGAAAATTAACTCGACGTTTGCTGTCATAGCATAAGAGGTTTATTTAGATTTAATGTCGATAAAGGCCGCTAGGCACGAAAGATCTTGTTTGCTCGTCCATTCTGTATAAAGGTCAGAGCACACCGGGCATTTTCGGGAAGTCAAGAGAAATTTAGACCTATCGATGCATGTAACACATCGAATGCAAAAATGTTGTGCAATTATTGGTACTCCTGGACATTTAGGTGTGGCACAAATAATAAACAGAGTCATTATGTTGACTGAACCGCCTTCCCCGCTGATAACTGTTCCTTCCTTTGCTAGTTGTGCTGCTCAAGATGTGATGAGCTCTGGAAATAAACATTTCCAGGAATCAATGCTCATAAGGATAACCTGGGAGGTTTACACATCCTAACACCTAAATACGTCGGGAAACTAGAATTAGCCCAACTGCCCTTCTCATTTCCCTCTGTAATCAGAAATTTGAAGGTGTCTTCGTCATTGAACTACCTGTGACATTTGTCACCGGCTCCTAAGACAGCCACTTGTCACTATCCGACCGTCTATTTGAATTAGTGGGATAAGAGGCTAACCACACTAGACTGTGCCGCTGGGCGTAAACAGTCTTAGTGTGAGGTTGATTCGGGCGAGTTCGCTCAGACTAGCCGAGGTCCTTCCCGGCGGAAATCGTATTTACGCTGGGGAGGCGCGTGGTACCACACACCACGCCGGGTAGTTGGAAACATTCCTATCGCCTGCGAGGTGAGAAAAAGGTGTCAATACACAGAAAGATCGCCGGAGAAAAACCCAACCGAACCAGAGGAGCTGACTTAGAAAGTAACTCAACCCCTCTGGCACCCACATAGACAGGACGTCTCCTGACCCTCTAGAACATGTAAACTATCACACATGAACACACAAGGAAAAACTTAGGGCTACACATGTATACAAAAGATTTATCATGAAATATATATACCCCTAGCCAACTAAGGAGACACCTACCGAGGCTGGCCACGAGGCTCGTAGAAAACATGGCTGGAACCAAACAGCTTGAAGAACCAGCAGCAATATCTAGCGGGGGCCCCACGAAGAGGGGCAGAGCGGATTCGTACCCTAAAAAGTTCCACACCATGTGTGACAACTCTTAAACTAGGGCACCAGCTAATAAAGATAATGCAACTGCCTCTTAGCGACGGCCCTGAAGCATATTCCTGCGGAATTAGTAGCCTCCTAACTATTAGAATATAGCAAGAGCTAAGGCACAGGAAACACAAAACATGAGGCGCTGATCCTGGTGGACTGAAGGCGCCTGTACAATAGTACCCTATTTTAACACTCCCTGTGGGCATACCAATGGGGCAGCCTGTGCTAGCTAATCTAAAACTTGTTCAATACAACTCAGATATATACAAATGAGCAAGGACTCACTAGAAGCGAGCGAACGAAGAATAAAGCGGAGCACTGGCGGCACACGTCTAGTCAGGTTGGCCACGGAGAGTGGAAGGAGGAAGCATGGCGGCTCAAGGAGCAGCGTCAGGGAGAGAATCCGCAAGAAATTCACTGAGATGGAAAGCATTATATATAACATATTTTAAGTTTATTTTTCCTTTTTATTTTTTCGAAAGATTTTTTGTAGTGAGTAGCCAATCATAAGATGATTCCATAAGAGAATTAGCATTGCCCTTATGACGTAGGACTCTTTCTCCCCGCGGCGGTCGATTCAAACTGGCTACCCGCGGGCGCTTGAAGGGGTACTATTATACTAATAGGCATATTGTCAATGATGGAGGGGCCACTAATAAATATATATATATAAATATATATATATATATATATATATATATATATATATATATATATATGTGTATGTGTGTGTAAGTGTGTGTGTGTGTGTGTATGCTGGTAAAACCCCCCATATTTCCCCCAGCTATCAATATCCCCCCCCCCCCCAACCTCCAATATGGCCCCAGGGAGAGAGAGCGCGTGTGTGTGTGTGAGAGAGAGAGAGAGAGTGAGAGCGGTGGGTGAGACTATACCCTGTACCAAATAAGTAGACCAAAACTCTAGACCACATAACCTCTATAACTCACAAACCACTGGAGTAATCCAGCTAATATTTCAACCATTTGGGAAAGATCAGCCAGGGAATAGGTGTGGAAGTTTACAGCCCATTTGTTCCATCCTTTTTTTGAGTTACAGAGGTTAGGGTTCAAGATTTCTGGCTTACCTATTAACTCCTTGAGGATATGACGCATTTTGGCTATCATTAGACGATTTCTGGCTGACCTATTAACTCCTTGAGGATATGACGCATTTTGGCTATCATTAGACGATTTCTGGCTTACCTATTAACTCCTTGAGGATATGACGCATTTTGGCTATCATTAGACGATTTCTGGCCTACCTATTAACTCCTTGAGGATATGACGCATTTTGGCTATCATTAGACGATTTCTGGCCTACCTATTAACTCCTTGAGGATATGACACATTTTGGCTATCATTAGACGATTTCTGGCCTACCTATTAACTCCTTGAGGATATGACGCATTTTGGCTATCATTAGACGATTTCTGGCCTACCTATTAACTCCTTGTGGATATGACGCATTTTGGCTATCATTAGACGATTTCTGGCCTACCTATTAACTCCTTGAGGATATGACACATTTTGGCTATCATTAGACGATTTCTGGCCTACCTATTAACTCCTTGAGGATATGATGCATTTTGGCAATCATTAGACGATTTCTGGCCTACCTTTAACTCCTTGAGGATATGACGCATTTTGGCTATCATTAGACGCTTTCTGGCCTACCTATTAACTCCTTGAGGATATGACGCATTTTGGCTATCATTAGACGATTTCTGGCCTACCTATTAACTCCTTGAGGATATGACACATTTTGGCTATCATTAGACGATTTCTGGCCTACCTATTAACTCCTTGTGGATATGACGCATTTTGGCTATCATTAGACGATTTCTGGCCTACCTATTAACTTCTTGAGGATATGACGCATTTTGGCTATCATTAGACGATTTCTGGCCTACCTTACCTTTGGATACCTTTGGATGTGTTCGCCGCTCCTCTAGCGGCACCAAGGAGCGCGACGCCCCTCGTTATGGGTGGTGATTTGGTGCAGTAGACTGTTTGAAGCGACAGCTCGCTCCCTTGCGAGGATGGGCTCGTCTGGCACTTTTTGCAGTTCGACTTCTAGGGCTCTCTTGAAGTTGTCTAACGAGATGTCCCTCATGTCTCTTACTCGCCGTGGGAGTTTGTTGAAGAGACGTGGGCCTCTGTGTGATAACCAGCCCTCTCGCAGAGAGCCCATAGCACCCCTGTTATTCATCCGGGGGATTTCGCATTCCCAGCCTCTCCTATCACTGAATTTCATGACTATCGGAGTATGTAGGTTTGGTACTAAACCCTCTGCGATTTTCCATGTGTATATTATTAGGTAACGTTCTCTTCTATGTTCCAGTGAGTACAGATTCAGTGCTCTTAAACGCTCCCAATAGTGTAGATGTTTTATCGAACTTATATGCGAAGTGAAATTTCTTTGTACACTCTCTACGTCATTTATTTCACCTGCTTTGTATGGGGATGTTAATACGCTACAGTATTCAAGCCGCGGTAGCACTAGAGATTTGAAGAGCGTTATCATAGGCAATTCACCGCGTGTTTTAAAAGTACGCAGAATCCAACCCGTTATACGTTTCGCAGCAGCCACTTTGACCTGGTTATGTACTTTGAAACCCATATTTTCAGACATTAATACCCCAAGGTCTTTCACACTGTCTTTCCGTTCTATTATGTGGTTAGATTCTGTTAAGTAATTTGTAATTTCTTTAACACCATTATTATCTCCGTACCGTATTAATTGGAATTTTCCCTCATTGAATTGCATGTTGTTTTCCCTGGTCCACTGGAACACTACATTCATGTCTTCCTGCAGTCGGCCCGTGTCCTCTTGTGTGTTTACTATCTTACTTAATTTTGTGTCATCAGCAAAAGACGACACCATACTGTGTCTGGTGTTGGTATCTATGTCGCAAATTAGTATAAGGAACAGAAGGGGCGCTAGCACTGTTCCTTGGGGCACTGAGCTTTTGACATCCGAAGGCTCAGAAGTGACTTGGTTTACTGCTACCGATTGTTTTCGGTTTACGAGGAAATTGTATATCCACCGTCCGATTTTCCCAGTTATACCTTTTGCTTTCAGTTTGTGGGCTATTATACCATGGTCACATTTATCAAATGCCTTAGCAAAATCGGTGTAAATGACATCCACGTTTTTCTTTTCTTCTAGCGCTTTAAGAATTTTGTCATAGTGTTCCAAAAGTTGTGAGAGACATGATCTTCCCGCTCTAAACCCATGTTGACCGGTGTTGTGTAGTTCATTTGCCTCCATGAATGTTGAAATTTTGCTTCGCAGGACTCGCTCGAAAACTTTAATGATGTGAGAGGTTAGAGCTACCGGGCGGTAGTTTTTTGGTAGTGCTTTACTCCCTCCTTTATGCAGTGGGGCAATTATTGCATTTTTCAAGCTATCTGGTATGTCACCAGTGTCTAAACTCCTTCTCCACATTATAGCCAGGGGTTTTGAGAGGTTTTCCTTACATTTTTTCATTAGGATCGAATTCCATGAGTCCGGGCCTGGTGCCGAGTGGGATGGCATGTTGGAAATGGCCTCTTCTATGTCTTTTGGACCGAAATCAATATCCAGCATCTGAGGGGTTTCCGTGGGGGAGGTTTCCATGAAAAATATATTTTGGTCTCTGATGACTTTTGTTTCATCAGGCTCACTGAATGCCATTTCATACTGCCTGCTTAAGAGTTCGCTCATTTCCTTTTTGTCCCCTGTGAAAGAGCCGTCCCCTTTGCTCAGTGGGCCGATGTTTGATGTTGTTTTAGCCTTTTGTTTGGCGTATGAAAAGAAGTATTTGGAATTTTACTTTATACCTGCAATAGCTTTCCTCTCCTCTTCCATATGTTGTAGTTCATATGATATTCTTAGCCTTTGTTCAATTTCCACAATTTCTCTATCTATTTCGACCTTTTGCCTACATGTAGATTTTGATGTGTGCGTCTTTGTGTGAGTAATTTTCTTCTTCTGTACAGCCTCCTCCTTTCCCGATCTTGTTTGCTTCTTCGTTTTGTTTGTCTTGCAGGTATATGGTGGCTACAGATTTGGGTCATGGTTTCTGTTATTAAGACTAGACATTCTGCTGGTGTCAGGTTATCCATTAAATCTTCCCAGTCTATTTCCTCCATTTCTTGATTTACCTCTTCCCACCTAATGTTTTTGAAGTTAAATTTACTGAAGGGGCCAGTTTTTTTTCTCGATTCTGAGGTTGTCTGTACACTTTCTAAGGTTGTTTTGATCTCAATTAATTTATGATCTGAGTATGTTGTGTCCGATATGTTAATGCTGTGTACTAGAGAGTCGTTGTTAGTGACCTATTAACTCCTTGAGGATATGACGCATTTTGGCTATCATTAGACAATTTCTGGCCTACCTATTAACTCCTTGAGGATATGATGCATTTTGGCTATCATTAGACGATTTCTGGCCTACCTATTAACTCCTTGAGGATATGACGCATTTTGGCTATCATTAGACGATTTCTGGTCTACCTATTAACTCCTTGAGGATATGACACATTTTGGCTATCATTAGACGATTTCTGGCCTACCTATTAACTCCTTGAGGATATGACGCATTTTGGCTATCATTAGACAATTTCTGGCCTACCTATTAACTCCTTGTGGATATGACGCATTTTGGCTATCATTAAACGATTTCTGGCCTACCTATTCACTCCTTGAGGATATGACGCATTTTGGCTATCATTAGATGATTTCTGGCCTACCTATTAACTCCTTGAGGATATGACGCATTTTGGCTATCATTAGACGATTTCTGGCTGACCTATTAACTCCTTGAGGATATCGATGACGCATTTTGGCTATCATTAGACGATTTCTGGCCTACCTATTAACTCCTTGAGGATATGACACATTTTGGCTATCATTAGACGATTTCTGGCCTACCTATTAACTCCTTGAGGATATGACGCATTTTGGCTATCATTAGACTATTTTTGGCCTACCTATTAACTCCTTGAGGATATGACGCAATTTGGCTATCATTAGACGATTTCTGGCCTACCTATTAACTCCTTGAGGATATGACGCATTTTGGCTATCAGTAGACGATTTCTGGCTGACCTATTAACTCCTTGAGAATATGACGCATTTTGGCTATCATTAGACGATTTCTGGCCTACCTCTTTACTCTTTGAAGATATGACGCATTTTGGCTATCATTAAATGATTTCTGGCCTACCTATTAACTCCTTGAGGATATCGATGACACATTTTGGTAATCATTAGACGATTTCTGGCCTACCTATTAACTCCTTGAGTATATGACGTATTTTGGCTATCATTAGATGATTTCTGGCCTACCTATTAACTCCTTGAGGATATGACGCATTTTGGCTATCATTAGACGATTTCTAGCCTACCTATTAACTCCTTGAGGATATGACGCATTTTGGCTATCATTAGACGATTTCTGGCCTACCTATTAACTCCTTGAGGATGTGACGCATTTTGGCTATCATTAGACGATTTCTGGCCTACCTATTAACTCCTTGAGGATATGACGCATTTTGGCTATCATTAGACGATTTCTGGCTGACCTATTAACTCCTTGAGGATATGACGTATTTTGGCTATCATTAGACGATTTCTGGCCTACCTATTAATTCCTTGAGAATATGACGCATTTTGGCTATCATTAGACGATTTCTGGCCTACCTATTAACTCCTTGAGGATATGACGCATTTTGGCTATCATTAGACGATTTCTGGCCTACCTATTAACTCCTTGAGGATATGACGCATTATGGCTATCATTAGACGTTTTCTGGCTGACCTATTAACTCCTTGAGGATATGACGCATTTTGGCTATCATTAGACGATTTCAGGCCTACCTATTAACTCCTTGAGGATATGACACATTTTGGTAATCATTAGACGATTTCTGGCCTACCTATTAACTCCTTGAGTATATGACGTATTTTGGCTATCATTAGATGATTTCTGGCTGACCTATTAACCCCTTCAAACTCATATGACGCAGAGGTTGCCAGATTAGCAATAATAAATTGAGTTCTCTCACTCTTATAATTACCTCTCCACAATTAGTTTTCTGCCCACAGCTATCTCAAAGATAACTGCAGAGGTTGAAGTAACTAAACTAAAGGTTTCTAAATACCCCTGATGGTAACAAAGGTTTTAAAGTATCCCTTATAGGCTCAAAATCGCGTCATATGTCGGAGAGGGTTAACTCCTTGAGGATATGACGCATTTTGGCTATCATTAGACGATTTCTGGCCTACCTATTAACTCCTTGAGGATATGACGCATTTTGGCTATCATTAGACGATTTCTGGCCTACCTATTAACTCCTTGAGGATATGACGCATTTTGGCTATCATTAGACGATTTATGGCTGGCCTATTAACTCCTTGAGGATATGACGCATTTTGGCTATCATTAGACGATTTCTGGCCTACCTATTAACTCCTTGAGGATATGACGCATTTTGGCTATCATTAGACGATTTCTGGCTGACCTATTAACTCCTTGAGGATATGACGCATTTTGGCTATCATTAGACGATTTCAGGCCTACCTATTAACTCCTTGAGGATATGACGCATTTTGGCTATCATTAGACGATTTCTGGCTGACCTATTAACTCCTTGAGGATATGACGTATTTTGGCTATCATTAGACGATTTCTGGCCTACCTATTAATTCCTTGAGAATATGACGCATTTTGGCTATCATTAGACGATTTCTGGCCTACCTATTAACTCCTTGAGGATATGACGCATTTTGGCTATCATTAGACGATTTCTGGCCTACCTATTAACTCCTTGAGGATATGACGCATTTTGGCTATCATTAGACGATTTCTGGCCTACCTATTAACTCCTTGAGGATATGACGCATTTTGGCTATCATTAGACGATTTCTGGCCTACCTATTAACTCCTTGAGGATATGACGCATTTTGGCTATCATTAGACGATTTCTGGCCTACCTATTAACTCCTTGAGGATATGACGCATTTTGGCTATCATTAGACGGTTTCTGGCCTACCTATTAACTCCTTGAGGATATGACGCATTTTGGCTATCATTAGACGATTTCTGGCCTACCTATTAACTCCTTGAGGATATGACGCATTTTGGCTATCATTAGACGATTTCTGGCCTACCTATTAACTCCTTGAGGATATGACGCATTTTGGCTATCATTAGACGACTTCTGGCTGACCTATTAACTCCTTGAGGATATGACGCATTTTGGCTATCATTAGACGATTTCTGGCCTACCTATTAACTCCTTGAGGATATCAATGACACATTTTGGTAATCATTAGACGATTTCTGGCCTACCTATTAACTCCTTGAGTATATGACGTATTTTGGCTATCATTAGATGATTTCTGGCTGACCTATTAACCCCTTCAAACTCATATGACGCAGAGGTTGCCAGATTAGCAATAATAAATTGAGTTCTCTCACTCTTATAATTACCTCTCCACAATTAGTTTTCTGCCCACAGCTATCTCAAAGATAACTGCAGAGGTTGAAGTAACTAAACTAAAGGTTTCTAAATACCCCTGATGGTAACAAAGGTTTTAAAGTATCCCTTATAGGCTCAAAATCGCGTCATATGTCGGAGAGGGTTAACTCCTTGAGGATATGACGCATTTTGGCTATCATTAGACGATTTCTGGCCTACCTATTAACTCCTTGTGGATATCGATGACGCATTTTGGCTATCATTAGCCGATTTCTGGCCTACCTATTAACTCCTTGAGGATATGACGCATTATGGCTATCATTAGACGATTTCTGGCCTACCTATTTACTCCTTGAGGATATGACGCATTATGGCTATCATTAGACGTTTTCTGGCTGACCTATTAACTCCTTGAGGATATGACGCATTTTGGCTATCATTAGACGATTTCTGGCCTACCTATTAACTCCTTGAGGATATGACGCATTTTGGCTATCATTAGCCGATTTCTGGCCTACCTATTAACTCCTTGAGGATATGACGCATTATGGCTATCATTAGACGTTTTCTGGCTGACCTATTAACTCCTTGAGGATATGACGCATTTTGGCTATCATTAGACGATTTCTGGCCTACCTATTAACTCCTTGAGGATATGACGCATTTTGGCTATCATTAGACGACTTCTGGCTGACCTATTAACTCCTTGAGGATATGACGCATTTTGGCTATCATTAGACGATTTCTGGCCTACCTATTAACTCCTTGAGGATATGACGCATTTTGGCTATCATTAGACGATTTCTGGCCTACCTATTTACTCCCTGAGGATATGACGCATTTTGGCTATCATTAGATGACGCTCTCTCTCTCTGGGGCCATATTAGAGGTTGGAAGGGGGGGGGGCGGGGATATAGATGGCTGGGGGAAATATGGGGGGCTTTACCAGCATACAGAACCACACACACTTACACACACATACATATATATATATATATATATATATATATATATATATATAATTATATATATATTTATTAGAGTCCCCTCCATCATTGACAATATGCCTATTAGTATAATAGTACCCCTTCAAGCGCCCGCGGGTAGCCAGTTTGAATCGACCGCCGCGGGGAGAAAGAGTCCTACGTCATAAGGGCAATGCTAATTCTCTTATGGAATCATCTTATGATTGGCTACTCACTACGAAAAAACTTTCGAAAAAATAAAAAGGAAAAATAAACTTAAAATATGTTATATATAATGCTTTCCATCTCAGTGAATTTCTTGCGGATTCTCTCACTGACGCTGCTCCTTGAGCCGCCATGCTTCCTCCTTCCACTCCCCGCGGCCAACCTGCCTGACTAGACGTGTGCCGCCAGTGCTCCGCTTTATTCTTCGTTCGCTCGCTTCTAGTCCTTGCTCATTTGTATATATCTGAGTTGTATTGAACAGGTTTTAGATTAGCTAGCACAGGCTGCCCCATTGGTATGCCCGCAGGGAGTGTTAAAATAGGCTACTATTGTACAGGCGCCTTCAGTTCACCAGGATCAGCGCCTCATGTTTTGTGTTTCCTGTGCCTTAGCTCTTGCTATATTCTAATAGTTAGGAGGCGACTACTTCCGCCGGAATATGCTTCTGGGCCGTCGCTAAGAGGCAGTTGCATTATCTTTATTAGCTGGCGCCCTAGTTTAAGAGTTGTCACACATGGTGTGGAACTTTTTATGGGACGAGTCCGCTCTGCCCCTCCTCATGGGGCCCCCGCTAGATGTTGCTGCTGGATCTTCAAGCTGTTTGGTTCCAGCCATGTTTTCTACGAGCCTCGTGGCCAGCCTCGGTAGGTGCCTCTTTAGTTGGCTAGGGGTATATATATTTCATGATAATTTTTTTGTATACATCTGTAGCCCTAAGTTTTCCCTCGTGTGTTCATGTGTGATAGTTTACATGTTCTAGAGGGTCAGGAGACGTCCTGTCTATGTGGGTGCCAAAGGGGTTGAGTTACTTTCTAAGTCAGCTCCTCTGGTTCGGTTGGGTTTTTCCTCCGGCGATCTTTCTGTGTATTGACGCCTTTTTCTCGCCTCGCAGGAGATAGGAATGTTTCCAACTACCCGGCGTGGTGTGCGGTACCACGCGCCTCCCCAGCGTAAATACGATTTCCGCCGGGTAAGACCTCGGCTAGTCTGAGCGAACTCGCCCGAATCAACCTCACACCAAGACTTTTTACGCCCAGCGGCACAGTCCAGTGTGGTTAGTCTCTTATCCCACTAATTCAAATAGACGGTCGGATAGTGACAAGTGGCTGTCTTATGAGCTGGTGACAAATGTCACAGGTAGTTCAATGATGAAGACACCTTCTTCAAATTTCTGAGTACAGAGGGAAATGAGAAGGGCAGTTGGGCTAATTCTAGTTTCCCGCCGTATTTAGGTGTTAGGATGTGTAAACCTCCCAGGTTATCCTTATGAGCATTGATTCCTGGAATTTTTTATTTCCAGAGCTCATCACATCTTGAGCAGCACAACTAGCAGAGGAAGGAACAGTTATCGGCAGGGAGGGCGGTTCAGTCAACATAATGACTCTGTTTAATATTTGTGCCACACCTAAATGTCCAGGAGTACCAATAATTGCACAACATTTTTGCATTCGATGTGTTACATGCATCGATAGGTCTAAATTTCTCTGGACTTCCCGGAAATGCCCGGTGTGCTCTGACCTTTATACATAATGGACGAGCAAACAAGATCTTTCGTGCCTAGTGACCTTTATCGTCATTAAATCTAAATTTACCTCTTATGCTATGACAGCAAACGTCGAGTTAATTTGCGATGACGCAAACCTGCTAAGACTCATTCGGCTTTACTCTCTCGATGAGGATTCACTAGTTTTACAGGCACAGTCTATCACTACAGATAAGACTCAACAATTGGTAGACCAATTAACCGTTAACAATGACTCAGAATCCGTAGAGATAAAACCCCCTCCCCACCAGAAGAGAACCCGCTCAGCATCGCCATGCACCCTACCACGACCAACATCCAAATCACCCCGGCGACAGTACGGACAGTCTTCAGTCCAGGACCCATGGTCTCCTAAAAGACAAAAGTGTGTCTCGCTCTCCACAGTTGAAGTCACGGTGGAAGTTTACGCTAGGGACGATCATACAGAGCCGCCGTCGAAACAGAGGTGTAAGCTGGATTCACGACCGCTCCCCTCAGTTAGCGCCCCGGAGGTGCCGGAGTTTTTTCCCGGCCTCCTGGGGACGGTAGCGGGGGGGATGGAGTCGGATCCTAAGGATAGGTCTAAAGTAAAAATGGTCCAACAAAAGTCCCATTTAGTGCTCCCACAAGTTAATCTGCCTTACTCAAAGGAGGAACGCTCAAATTCACCAACTATGGCCACAGGGCAATACCCCAGATCAGCGGCATGCACGAGCACAAGAAAAATAGGTTCTCAGGCAGGTCAAGACCTGGCTACACCCGGGATGTCCAGTAGCCCCGACCCCTTCGAGGTAAACTACTTTTCTAATATTGTTAACTCACCTACGAGTTCCATCCTTGCACCTAGTAAGTTGGGTCCCAGTCTGGAGAAAAGGCGTAATGTAACTGAAACAACAACCAGCCTTAAACCAGTGATACTAAGGGTAATGGGACTGCCGGAGAAGTTAAGATCTCCAGTGGCCCCACCGGAAGTAGGAAGGGCCATAGCTTTTCCGGATCAGAACGAGAAGGTTGAAAACAAGGGTAAGATAAAGAGAGGCCATGACCTGTCTCTTAAGAAACCCCGCAATCAGTGTGTCAGAGCCAAACATTTAGATAACTTCTTACAGAAAGTATTACAACAATGTTCTGAAGCAAAAAGGTCTCAAAATACTCCCACAGCGATGATGGGATCTCCCCCGAGGTCCCCTGTGCGACCTCTCACCCCAGCCAAAAGTAAAGTCCTTCCCCCTCAAAACCCTCCCATGGATTACATGGGAGCTCTACCGGTGGTTTCCACAGTACCACTTACACCATCTGACAGTAGTAATACCCCCCGGGCTCGCATGCCTTCCAAAGGTGATATGCTACCAGTAACATAGTCGGATCCCCTGGTGGATACTATTACGGTGACCGCCTCCCGCCCGACTCCTTATCATTGTTCAAACCCAGCTTTCTACCCTATCTCCATAGATAAACAGCTACAAAGGAGAGCTATTGTCCCAGGCTTACAGGAATCAGATTGTTTCTGGTTTCCAGTATGACCACCTAAATCAGGGAGTGAGCACAGGTCGATTGCGGGGGAGATTCCAGTCCCTCGTGAGTGGGTAATCGAGACCAATAAGAATAATGAGTTCCGAGCTAAAGATCCACAGGGTAGTATTTTAAAGGTACCAATTACAGCGATTCCCAATGTCTTGCATTATGAATACTTTGTTTATGTACCTGCTCAACTTGTACCTCCATCCCCAGGAGATCTCATTTGTCCTGAATGCTCCCGGAATTACGGCGTACACGGGTATGACTCATAAAAAATAGACGAACCGAAGTTGGTTACAACTCCGGCGCGCTTGCCGTCGAGTCAGTCAAGCAGGCAAGAAGTACTCCTGGGGCAGGTAGGTCATGGTGTAAAGTCAGTGAAAGTAGGCTAGCCTAAACAGACCTCGGATGCGGAAATACCCTGAGCCGAACAGGCCAAGTGGGATATCTCTATTGGTCTAACTGGTAAGGTGTCTGCCTCACACCCAAGGGTCGAGAGTTCGTGTCCCCACCAGCCCATGATATTTTCGTGAGGCTATTTCCGTATTTAACGAAGTTTAGGTGTGTTGGTAAAATTGTTCAGATGGTTGAGAGTAAGATCGGAGCTCCATAAATCCTCTTTCAGGTATGGTGTAAAAACCGATCCCCACAATGGTCCATGGGTAGACTGGGAAACAGAGGTTCAACAGTTTGCTATTGCATTAACGTCACATCCCTCCCAACTTGTTCCCCTACCCAACCAAATTGAGTATAATTGGCTGAATCCACAACCAGGAGGTGTCCTCGCCCCTATTTTCGAATTCCTGGCGTACCCACAGTTATCACAACAGGATTTTCCAGATCCCTTCAATACCCCTCCCCTAATTGATCTCCAAAGAGAGTTTCTATTACGAGATAATGCCCACAGACGGTTTGCGTCATTCTTGCTCAGTCGACAAACTGCCCAGTCCATCTCCCGGCCAGTAGAGTCTGATTCAGATCAAGGTGTAAGTGAGACGATAGGGTTATTCCAACAGCTTCTCCTCCCACACCCGGCGAGATCAATCTCAGACATACGAACAGCCTTGTTTGAAGAGGTCCGGGCTAGAAAACACCTAAGGCTTTTTATGGTGAAAGGTTTGCCCGGTAATATTTACCACCGGGTAATCCTTTCTCCGGTGTTGACAGCTTCAGTTATGAACAATGAGACTAGGCAGGCAGTCCGGCAAATGCGGCAACAGTTGTTAACCGCCGCTGAATAAGGTGAAGGGATGAGGGTATAATTCTTACAGGTTAGGATACGACACCAGCCATCACCAAGCAGTCGGCTAGCCCAAATTACATGACATCTTAAGATTCCAATGTTCTCTCTCTCTCCCGGGGCCTTGTGAAGGCATGTGGATCTGAGGGTAGACTCTGTAGAATACACCCAAGCAAAAGACTAGGGGTCCCTACGGTCGTCACCGTAGTTCCCGTTGGATGGGAGGGGCATGAACAACAAAGAATCCAACGACGTCAATTTGAATTAGTCAACATCCGTTTCATTAGAAAGGAGTCACTAGTCAATGACAAGTTTTCCTAAGGTTGTTCCACCCGAGAGAGTAACCGGGGGATCCTACGAGGCATGGATTTGATAATGCTGTATCACTTTATGTAATAACTCATTTACCTGATCAGAAGTCATCCATTTCCTATAGGGATCTTTGGATGAAAGTGAACTAGCCTCAGAATAATTACTAGGGATAGACTGAGGAGCCGGAGAGAACACTCCGTCCGCCGGCTCCTCACTCTGCTCCAAGGTCTCTTGTAATTCTACCTCATTATCCGCCGGGGGCCATGACAAATCTGGCACTGACGATGGTAACACGTTTATGTTTCCGTCCTCAGTCCGTTCTGGAATGACGTTAAGGAGTGAAAGAGGTGGTTCTGAGTGACGCCAATACCCCCCTGCCGCTATGGGCTGGGAGTCATGAGTTACTTGTGAGCTTAAATGGGCCCCCGCCGGAGAACTCAGTCCGTTCTGGAATGATGTTAAGGAGTGAAAGAGGTGGTTCTGAGTGACGCCAATACCCCCCTGCCGCTATGGGCTGGGAGTCATGAGTCACTTGTGAGCTTAAATGGGCCCCCGCCGGAGAACCTCTATATTAGTCGGCTAGCACTCTACTCGGGCCTGTCGACCTAACACCACGAGGGACAACATTCAATTTTGGTATGGCAAAAGTCACATTAGGAGGCACACGCACAGAATGTTCATGACTAGGTGTGGATTCCAATGACTCAGATTCTATTTCCGACTCCCCTGCATCACGTATAGGTGTGTCAGAGGGAGGTGTGGGAGGAGGCGGTTGAGGAGTGTCCTGCCGGCTGCTAGACGTGTCCTCATATTCCTCTCTCCGGCTCTTGTGAGACCGGGAAGAGTCCGAGGCGGAGTGGCGAGAGTGTTTCCGGGGAGACTTCGACCTAGACCTCGACTTCCGCCGCGGTGAGGGCGATCGTTTCCTCTTGGTACGGTCACAGGAGGGGACCTCGGTGACTTCGCTCTCACTGCTACTACTCACTACCTCTTTGCTGAGGGCTTTTGTTTTTACTTTGGGTCTAACAGATTTGGAGGAGCCGGATTTCACTAAAGGTGACTTAATAATGAGATTTTCCCAAAGGACTTCGTCATCACACTGAAGCACCTTATGGGCTGTGTCCTTTGCATAAGAATTAAATGTGGCTTTAATCTCATGTAAGGCTGCTAAACACAATAAGTCTTTCTTCGCCAGCAAGGCGGTTTTCAATTCCGAGCAAATGGCGCATCTTTTTGACAACCACACGCCTCTCGAGCGATCTAAACACTTTACGCACTGTATGCAAAGTTTGTGAGCAAAAATGGGTAAAAGGGAGCAAGTAGGCGTGATGCAAAGTTCAAACCTAGGCATGTTGCCATAATGAGAGGGTCCCCCCCTCCGCCGGGATCAGATGTCCAACTCCGCCGGAGAAGCAGTCTCTGGGGCCTGGAAAAAAAAATCCAGGAATCAATGCTCATAAGGATAACCTGCGAGGTATTAAAAATCCTAACCCAAATCCGCCGGAAAATTAGCTATAGTACATACTCTAACCTTCCGCCGGATCTGTCTAGCTGACTTTTAATAACTTACCTGTGACAAGAGCCACAGGTCCCTTGACCGTTTTAGTGTCTAATCATACTGAACAAGTTTGCAAAACTAATCTTATCACTTTGTGTACACTCGACTCGTGGCGCCGCAGGCGATAAAGTCTTAACGTGTCACTGGGCCAGTCAGGGCGAGTTAACCCGGCGGGCCGAATTTGTAGCCCTGCTAGGAATGCAATTCCGCCGGGAGAGTGTGGTTCAGCTAAACCACGCCGGGATCTTTTGACCGTTCCTACCCGTTAGAGACGGATAACTTGGACCCACCGCATGGGGCCGCCAGAACTGACAAAAACTACCGGGAAACGGGGTTGGCACAGCCCCTTTCCCGAAGTCCCACATATATATAGTATACAAAATGACATATAGGGACGTCTCCCTTACCCGAAATGAACAATACCACATGCATGAACCACAACAAGGGCATAAAATCATGACAGAAAATTTAGAATGCTGGCGCAGGATGTTGAATGGAGACTATTATTATTAATAGGCAAAGTTGTCAATGATGGAGGGGCCCTATTAAATACTGCTGATACCAATTATTTATCAAAACATACTTGGTGCCGAGACATCACTTATCAGCGTGATTGTACTTAGACCCAACTGCATTATACAAGATAGCCTTTATCGGGTGTTTCTTGTAAATTAACGATATACAATCAAATCAAATGTCACCATAGAGTATTGTAAGTATTTTGACAGCATTATAACAATAATCAAATGTCACCATAGAGTATTGTAAGCATTTTGACAGCATTATAACAATAACAATCCAGGTGTCGATTTCTTCCTGACGAGCGATAGCGAGCCAGCGTATATATATTTTTGTTTTGACAGCAAGCTAAATTTGTACATTTGTCTATCGAAAAATGTACAAATTTAGCTTGCTGTCAAAAACAATATATACTGTATATATATGCTGGCTCGCTACCGCTCGCCAGGAAAATATTGACACCTGGATGGGGGTAAGCATCTTAAAACAGTAGGCTGAATGGGGCCGAATGGATACAAGCCAAAGAGAGGGGTAGAGAAAGAGAAACAAAGCGAGGTGGGCTCCCTTAAAGTATATATTATAGTTATCAGTATTACCAGCTGATGGTAAATTGAATCCCTTACTAACTGATTTATCGTTACTTATTAACGGAAGATGGGGCCTTTTGATGGTAAATTGAATCCCTTACTAACTGATTTATCGTTACTTATTAACGGCAGATGGGGCCTTTTGATGGTAAATTGAATCCCTTACTAACTGATTTATCGTTACTTATTAATGGAAGATGGGGCCTTTTGATGGTAAATTGAATCCCTTACTAACTGATTTATCGTTACTTATTCGGAAGATGGGGCCTTTTGATGGTAAATTGAATCCCTTACTAACTGATTTATCGTTACTTATTAACGGAAGATGGGGCCTTTTGATGGTAAATTGAATCCCTTACTAACTGATTTATCGTTACTTATTAACGGAAGATGGGGCCTTTTGATGGTAAATTGAATCCCTTACTAACTGATTTATCGTTAATTATTAACGGATGATGGGGCCTTTTGATGGTAAATTGAATCCCTTACTAACTGATTTATCGTTACTTATTAACGGAAGATGGGGCCTTTTGATGGTAAATTGAATCCCTTACTAACTGATTTATCGTTACTTATTAACGGATGATGGGGCCTTTTGATGGTAAATTGAATCCCTTACTAACTGATTTATCGTTAATTATTAACGGATGATGGGGCCTTTTGATGGACCCCCTTCTTTCTCATCTTTAGCCCCATTAGTTTTCAGATTTTTAGACATACGGCCCATTAGTTTTTCGATTTTACGACATTTCACCCCATTTCTTTGTCAATATTAAGACTTTTCGTGTCATTCAGGTGTCGATTTTTTCCTGGCGAGCGAAAGCGAGCCTGTAATATAAAAGGAACTGGTCTTCGGCCGGGACAATTGTCTATCGAAAATGTAAATTAATCTTGAAGGAGGGTCTTGAGCAGGTGTTTTTTATGCTTGATGGAGGTCTAGGGAGGAAACTAAATAATAATCAAATGGTACATAGCCTAAAATATGAGCTAATAAATACGCCCATCCCGCCTTAATGGAAAATATTGAAACTGCTATGTCTCTGCATCACATTATATTTCACTACAAAATCATCAAAATAACCTAGAAATCTTGATGGGAACTTTGCAATTAATTTATCATCAGTTGAAAAGAAACGTAGTAGCCTATATACAGTATATGTATATATATATTTTTGTTTTCTTCTATATTCCAACTACTCCCTCTCGGGCATAGGTTGAGAGCCTGTACACCCAACCGTTCAACACGGTGAAGCCCGTGAGGTCTTGTTCCAGTCTAGGGAGTGAGACGTGTGAAGCACTCAGAGCTCCACTCACGGCTCAAAGCAGCCCTATCTCTGAAGCTGCTTCGCCTTTGTGCTTCACTCTCTCACCCCATAGACTCGGACCCTCACTCGCAAAACGCCACCTATTGAGCCATTAATTCAATAGGCATTGCCCCCCAACAGCATATTTTTAATATGGGAATATTCATACAGTGCCATTTAATAAGGGAACAATGAGGGTACCGGTATTTTGTTGGCGTTTCCATGGGCTTTGTGGTAATGCACTGATACTAGGTACAGCACAAATTCCATCCGAATAATATCTTCACATTGACATATCGGGATTCGAACCCGGGTCCATTGGATTACCAGTCCAGTGGCAAGACCATTCCACCACACCTCCCCAAAGTTATATATTAGATAAAGGTGTCATTTCAAGCAGAGTCATTACCTGTACAATAATGTATAGCTAATTCATTGTACACCCTGTTCCAATTTTAACCCTCTGAGGATCCATGACGCACTTCTTCTCTGTTTTCTGGCTATTATTAGACGATTTTATTCAAGTTAGGAAGGTTATAATTATGGAAGTCAGAGGGTTGGTTTAGATAGTCATTACACTTTTAATTCCCACAGATCCCTCCTAATCTGTATACAATCGTCTAATGATAGCCAAAATGCATCACATCCTCAAGGAGTTAATAGGTAGGCCAGAAATCGTCTAATGATAGCCAAAATGCATCATTTCTTCAAGGAGTTAATAGGTAGGCCAGAAATCGTCTAATGATAGCCAAAATGCGTCATATCCTCAAGGAGTTAATAGGTCAGCCAGAAATCGTCTAATGATAGCCAAAATGCGTCATATCCTCAAGGAGTTAATAGGTAAGCCAGAAATCTTGAACCCTAACCTCTGTAACTCAAAAAAAGGATGGAACAAATGGGCTGTAAACTTCCACACCTATTCCCTGGCTGATCTTTCCCAAATGGTTGAAATATTAGCTGGATTACTCCAGTGGTTTGTGAGTTATAGAGGTTATGTGGTCTAGAGTTTTGGTCTACTTATTTGGTACAGGGTATACTCTCACCCACCGCTCTCTCTCTCTCTCTCTCTCTCACACACACACACACGCTCTCTCTCTCTGGGGCCATATTAGAGGTTGGGGGGGGGGGGGGGATATAGATGGCTGGGGGAAATATGGGGGGCTATACCAGCATACACACACACACACACACTTACACACACATACACACTCGGCCGCCTGATACCGTGAGGCGAAGACGTGCTCTAAGGCGCTCTCGTAGCCGCCCGGGTCGGATTTGTGACCTTTCACCTTTCACCTTCACCACAGTTCATCCTCGACTCCATCGCCGTATTTGTACCTCAAGTGAACAATCTATTTATGATAAGTGCAATTGTAATTTACAGTGTCATTGTGTATTACCAAACGAACTAGACATGACACAGGAAACAGAGCATAATCAACCATGTCGCCTTGCTACTCTGCCTCCTCCTTAATTCGTCTTAAAAAGGGGGCTGGATACCCACCTTCAGACACTATAGTGCGTTTAAAAGAATTGAAAAATTTTCACAATCGTGGCCGGAGAGGAGGTAGGAATGTCCCCAAGCGAATTCCTATCATAAACACACACAAAAAAGTACCTAAAAAAGTGACAGTAAAGAAACCATACACACATTTTGAGGTTCCCCGTATTTAGTATAACCTCCCATCGTTGCTACTGTCCAATGTCACCTCTTTGTGTAATAAACTCGACGAACTTATTGTGACAGTTAAACAAATTAGTGCTGATATTGTAGCAGTTACTGAAGCATGGCAAATCACCCCAGAAATATGCGTGATACAAGACTATGACCTCTTTCACCAACTTCGGACATAGAGGATGGGGGGGGAGGAGTAGCTATTTTCGCCCGGAAACAGCTGTGTGCATCTCGCCTGGATATTGAGGTCCCGGAGGGAATCAAAGCACTCTGGGTGAGAGTTAATCCCCCCTCCCACCCTCGTCACACTGCCTCCATTATCTACTGTGTGATCTACCACCCACCACGCTCACCCACCGGCCCCGCACTAATCAACCACATCATCGATACATGTGATGATCTCAAACTCCAATTTCAATCATCCAAGTTGGTGGTTTGTGGGGATTTCAATGAACTAGACACCTGTGAGATTCAAGAACAGCTGCATCTTTCACAAATTGTTGACTTCCCCACCCACAACCACAACATTCTTGACCTTATTTTGACGGACATGGATGAGCAGTACCTCCCACCTGAACCTTTACCTCCTGTGGGATGCAGCACTCATCTCTCTGTGTTCTGGTCACCTGCCCCTACCACCTCCCATCAACAGACACCCGTCATCCGGACCTACCGACCAACGCCAGACTCTGCAATGCGGGGGTTCGGGCAGTGGTTGGTTCATTACCCGTGGACGGAGGTTCTCACTGAAGAAGATGTTAATGCCAAATGGGACAACTTTGTATCTACCACCACCGAAGCCTACCACCACTTCTTCCCCACCAAGAGGACCAAAATGCACCCCTCTGACGTCCCATGGATTACTCCTCGGATCAAGAGACTGATGCAGAATCGGAACAAGGCCTTCTACACGGACAACAATCGCTACAAGGACCTACGCAACATTGTGATAAGGGAAATCCGTTGGGCGAAGAAGTCCTACTACCCTACAAAGATTCATCATTTAAAACAAACCAATATCAGTCAGTGGTACTCTAAAATTAAGAATCTTTGTGGCTTAAGTAGTGGGACTCCTTCGATCCCCTGTGTTTCCCATGTCCCTCGTGTAGATGCACCTGAACTGATAAATAATAACTTCTCTACCATCTGCCAAACCCTCCCCAAACTAGACCGCACCAACCTCCCTGCCTTCCTCCCATCCCCTTCCCCCCCAGTAACTGTTCAAGAATATGAAGTGGCCAAAAAGCTTTCCAGTTTCAAATAAAAAAGATCAACAACCCCAGTAGACCTTCCCATGAAAATATACAAATAATTTTCGGTGGAATTTGCCACCCCCTTTGCTCGATAATTAATTCCTCCTTAAGGCAAAGTAAATGCCCTGCAGACTGGAAAACTTCATACATCACTCCAATCCCCAAAACCCCCTCCCCACAGTCTCTTAATGAACTCAGACCAATTGCCATAACGCCCATCCCTAGTCTAATCTGTGAGGACTTTGTATTCACCTGGGCTTACTCACAAATCCGTCACTTGATAGATCCCCAACAGTTTGGCAACGTAAAAACCTCCTCCACCACTCACTGTCTTATTAGCTTCCTAGATTATATTTACACAAATCTTGAGAAGAGAAAGACTTCCCTCGCCCTTGCCTTTATTGACTTCAGGAAAGCATTTGACCTTGTTGGCCACACCATCATCATCAACAAGGCCATAAAGTTGGGGCTACATCCTACCCTGGTTGCGTGGTTGACCGACTTCCTTAGTGACAGACGACAAGCAGTGCGATACCAATGCTTCATCTCCACCTTCCTAGACATCACATGTGGAGTCCCACAGGGCACAAAGATGGGGCCTCTATTGTTCCTCATCTTGATTAATGATGCCCTAAAGGACACCCCATTCCACTGGAAGTACGTGGACGACTTGACAGTCGGCATTACTGTCGATAACACCTCCCCTAACTATGACTCCCTACAAGACATCCTCGACCGTCTTCAAGCCTGGACCACAGGCAATCATGTGACTATCAATCATGACAAGACAGTGGTCATGCACATCAACACTTCCGTTACCGACCTTCCTCCACCCACTGTCACAATTGGTCCTCATCCCCTTCAGCTTGTTGAGTCCACCAAACTCCTCGGAATCACTGTGGAGAACAAACTGAACTGGAAGAAACATGTAACTACCACAGTCAGGACCGCCACATACAAGTTGTTTATGCTAAGGCGGTTGAGATCCCTGGGGGCGCCAGAGAATGAGCTGAAGAGTATATATAACACCTTCATACTCCCTAAGCTCACCTACGCCTCTCCCGCCTGGTCCTCCTCTCTAACCCTGACACAACAACGTCAATTGGAGAGAGTGCAGAGGAGGGCATGCAGGATCATCCTGGGTGAAACATATCCAGGGTATGTGGAAGCTCTCACCACCCTTAGCATACCTGCACTTTCAACCCACCACTACAACACACTCAAACAGTTTGCATCTAAGCTGCTTGTTCACCCACGACACAGAAACTTACTTCCACCAGACGCCCCTAGACCAACACGTGCAGCTCGTCACTTCAACACACTCCAACCAATAAGAGCAAGAACTGAGAGATATAAAAATAGTCCTATCCCAACCATTGTTAATATTATTAATAATGTGTAATAACGGCCTGTCACACCATATGTACGCACCCACCTTTAATAATGTATGCATAAGTGTGTGTGCATGTGTGTATTAGAATATAATTATGTATGTATTTGCTTGAGTTTGTTTATGTATAATTATGTGTATATATGTATATGTGTATATGTGTATCTATGTATGTACAGTATATGTGTATGTATGTGTGTGTATATGTGTATGTATGTATGCGTTATTTATGTATATATATATGTGTCTATAGTGTACACTGTTTGTGGTTCGAGCCCGGCTGAGAGTATCAGGTGGATAAGAGAAGAGCATATTATAGGTTTGACTCCTGTAAGGAGATAAAGAAAACCTAATATTTAGTAGTGGCCCCGTAATCATTGACGAACATGCCTATTACATAAGGCATCCTCTTCAAACACTAATTCGCCGTAGTTTGAATCTACCGCGCAGAGCATTTAAAATCTGAGGAGCCTTCATCATGAGCGCACGCGACCTCACTCATGGCTTCAGTCATTATGAATTGGGTTCTCACTACGAAAAAACTTTGTAAACAATAAAAACAAAAAGAAAATAAGAATAACTATCCAATAAGCTTTCCATCATATCGTGGATGTACTTGTGTGGATCTTTGACCAGACGCTGATTCAGGCGTCATTCTTCCTTCACTGACATATCAAGTAAACCAAAATCCTTAATACATCAACGAATGGGAAGGGGATGGTCGGGAGGGCCCCAGTCGTCAATGATTACGGGGCCACTACTAAATATTAGGTTTTCTTTATCTCCTTACAGGAGTCAAACCTATAATTTATTAGTGGCCCCTCCATCATTGACGAACATGCCTGATTTCTAAGACTGGAGGGGGACATTCGTAATCATATCATAACTCTAGAAAAGCAGATAATCAAACAACCACATAATATTCTTACTTCGAAAATATATTTAAACATGGCGCAGCCCATATATATACAAAAAAGGGGTTCAAGCAGGTGCGTGCTTCAAAGAAGCCTGCTTGACAAAAAAAAAAGGGTAACTCTGGAGATTCTGTGAACAGATCTGTAGTTACAAAGGCACCCCACTCAACGAGTGGTGACAAAAATAATAAGTTATAAGTTTACATGTGCAAATAATAAACCCCATAATATTCGTGGAAATGTTTTACAAACGATCTCCACTGTTTAAACTAAATTGCTTTCACAGCTAAAACTACTATAACAACACTGTTGTTTGTACTAACAATGTACTAGCAAAATTTCTCGCCCTGAATAGAACACAGAAATTTTCATATCACATTATCCATAATTTGTCTCACAGCTCTTACATTCCGGCGGGGTCTAGGGTGTCCTATGTTACACTGACTGCCCCCCCCCCCTCCTTTTCCCTTTGAAAGTAAACAAAAGTGACTGAAGGGCCACCTAGACCCTCTGCCTTAAAGCTATACATGGTAAGGAAGGTTTGTCTAGAGCAACTGACAAGTATCTAGTCAAAAACGCATGATTAGATGCCCACAACTGTGTGGACGAAATATCTTCAACTGAAAAGTTCTTCAAGAAACGTAAAGAGGCTGCCCATTTGCGTAAATCGTGGGCCCTACCCACAACGCCGGGATTACTCTCTTTAATGACTTCGACCAGAAGAGAAGCTAACCTCCGTTTCAGTAAGCGTTTGCCCGTACTCGCTATCCATAAAGCACCTTGGGGGTTTAGAGGAGCTACTCTCAAATATTTGGTTAGAGCTTGCACTGGACATCGATTATGGTGCACCTTTCCCCTTTTTAACGTCGGCACAGTGAACTCAGAAAACACGTGTGCATTGTGCTCATTCTTGGCTACAAATCCCGGGGAAGGTGCAATGTGAATACATTCATTAAGTCTACCAAACCTAAGGCAATTAGTTGTGTTGCTCATCGCCGCCAGCTCAGACACTCTGTTCCCGGTGGCCAAAGCCAAAAGGAAGACAGCCTTTTTTAAAAGTAATGCAAAATCTGCAGTATTTTGGTACAGACGAGAATGAAGTAAAGACAATGCCTTGTCCAGAGACCAAGTAGGCATGAGCTGATGGGGAGGTGGGCGGAGTTTAAAACATGCTCTCATAAAACCTGTTTCCTCCGCCACCGGTATGGAGAGGCCTGTAAGGTCTAAAAAGGGCACTCTAATCGCAGTTAAGTGATTTTTTAACGTTACCACAGATAAACGTTTCTGCTCAAACAGATAATTCAAATAATTAAATACTAACGCCACTGAGGGCACAGTCTGTTCTGTTCTAATGATCCAAGAAGTAAAGGCTTGCCAATGTGATTGATACTGTCGTTTCGTAGACTGAGTATATTGATTGATTAATTTATTGGTCACATCTCTACCATATGGTGCTAGCCACTTGGCCTCCTGAATGTCCATAATGCAAAAGTCAGCGAGGTCGCTAGGTTGCCAATCATGTCTAAGTGGAAATACTCGACCGGGAGCGACACCGGGTGCGAGCACCACGTCTTCAATTGCTGGTACCATAACTGCGCCGGCCACAGGGGCGCGATTAGCGAGACTAAGCCTCGATAATCTCGTAGTTTGTTCACTACGTGGCACATTAGTGACGCGTCTGGCGGCGGAAACAGATAGATGGAGCTCCATCTGTTCCAGTCTGTCACTAGGGCATCTTGCCCTCCTGCCGGCGTTTCCGTCCGACGGGTGAGGTATAGAGGGAGTTTGTGAGTCCCCTCGGACACAAACAGATCCACTTGTGGATGGTAGAGCTCTGCAATCATTAGGTTGAAAATGGGTTGCTTGAGCTCCCATTCTACTGTCGTGCTCTGTCTCCGGGACAGAGCGTCTGCCCAGACGTTTGCTACGCCTGGGAGATAAGATGCGTGAAGATAAATGTCTAGCCTGTTGGCTAGAGTAAAAATCTCTTCCGACACGTTTAGCAACTTCCTTGATCTCGTTGACCCCTGTTTCTGAATACAGTGAACTGCATTCAGATTGTCCATTCTGAAGGCCACCGACTTGCCCCGTAAAGTAGAGCCGTGAGCCTGAAGGAAATACAAGGGGACTAGTAATTCTTTGACATTGATGTGGGAGATTTCTAAGTGGGACCAAAGCCCCTGACCCTGGTGCCCCTGGTTTGACTGAAATCCCCAACCTATCGTGCCTGACTCATCCGTGTCTACCCATACCGTTGGCGGAGGAGAGGTCCATGACATTACTGAGTGCAGCGTTTCCCTCTTCGCCCAGACCGCCAGTAAGGTGTGGATTAATTTTGGGATGGGCCATAATTTTCCCACCGGTAAGAGTGGGAAATATTTGTTGCCTTCCAATATTAACCGTTTTACTTTCAACCGGCCCAACATTACAGTTAGTTGAATCCAGTTGAGAGAGCCGACCAGAGACTCCCAGACCCTCCGTGTCGTAGTCAGACTGTGAAGAAACATGAACAGTTTCCTGCGAAACCTGTTGCGATTGTCCACACTCTGACTCAGAGTGAGAGCAGCTGTGTCCCAAACCAGCCCTATCCACTGAATTACTCGTGAGGGGACAAGGTTTGACTTTACCAGATTTACCTTGAACCCTAGAGCTTTGACATGAGTTAAAAGTATGTTGACATGTTTGATGCATAATTGCTCTGTCTCTGCCACCACCAGCCAGTCGTCTAGGTACCACAGAACTCTGATTCCTTGCTTTAACAACAGCATCAGGGCTTGCCGGACTAATTTCGTGAATAGTCGAGGTGCCAGGTTCAAACCGAATGGCATCCTCTGAAAAACAAAATTTTGGTGCCTGATCCGCAAGGCCAGAAACCTTTGAAATCTTTTGTTGACCGATATGTGCCAATAAGCGTCTGTCAGGTCTAGGGAACACATCCAACCTACCGGCGGAAGTGTTAGCCTGATTTGGTGTACTGTTAACATTCGGAATGACTCGTTGTGAATGTGAAGGTTCAGATAAGACAGGTCGACGACCGGTCTCATCTGAACACTGTCCCTTTTGGGAACCAAAAAGAGCTTGGACGTGAATACAGGGTAATTTGGGGGAACCGGGATGATGACATTCTTGGCAATCATTTCCTGGACCAGTGACTCCACCTCTAAAGAAAAAAAAATCGCCGTTGTCGGCTGACGTAAGCGAGGTCGCCGGAGCCACTGCCAAGTGATGCCCTTGCGTGCCACCATCCGTGCCCAAGTGTTTACCGGCCATGCTTTGTGACACGTTCGGAACGACCCAGTTAGCAGACCAGGGTTCGCCGGCTGTACTACCCTCGGATCCGCCGGCCTTACTACTGGCACCGGGAGTGAGAGAGACCTTAGTTTTATGATGGTGGTGGAGTTGGCGGTGGTGGACACTTCGCCGGCTGGCTGGTGTTGGCAGAAGACGGGCCCTGACCTGGCTTATTATAGCCGCGTCCTTTTTTACCTGAAAACCTACCCTGTCTATGCCTGAACTGACCTTGAGTGGAGGAGGACTTAGGTGGAAGAAAGGGCTTAGATCCCCCCGGCTGAGCTTTAGCGACTGGCCTGGGTTTGGGGAAGATAAGGGCAGGTTTCTTAGAAGGGGTGGGACTGTGTTTAACGGCCTGAGCCATATTAAAAACCGTTCGCCACACTTCAGGGGACATTAAAGAGGGAGTGAGCACTGGTGACATGACCACCTGATTCGCAATGCGATCAGGCAGTTTTCGGACTAAGGATATTCTAAGATCTTGTCTCGCTCGTACCGCCTCAAGCAAGGCAGTGCGTACGTCACCTAATGATTGGATTGACGACTGAAGAAGCAGTCGCCGGGACAATTCAACCGAACTTCTGGCATCCGCGTCTGCGATTGCCTGAGTGGACCGGAGCAAAGACTTAGCTACCTGTTGAGACACTATGTATTGAGAGAACAGGCGAAAAGCTTTCCCCCGTAGCCTAAATTCACGGTCTAGGTGAGTTGGGGTAGGGGTAGTGAAAGGGTCTTTTAGCTCACAATGATTAATTTTAGGGGCAGCTAAGAAAGCAAACAAAGCTGAAGGGACTCCGCCGGCAGAACACACTGGCATGGAGAACCAAGAATGAGTATCTTGAGGGATCTGGTGGGAAGTTTTGGAAGTAAATGTGGTAGCAAAGTTTTGAGCCTCTGTCTCCCATTCCAACCAAGGTCCTGGACCCAACTGCCCCACCTTCAAGACTGGATTAGCTGCCGCATCTGTGACGGTTTGCAAATCGAGTTCTGGAGTGAGAGCTGACAGTGTCTTAATGTCATTAAACCCATCATGCTTAGATCAGTCAGAAAACAATCTTGAAGCTGAGGCAGGGGGTAAAGCAGGCTTAGCAGTATAAACAAAATAGTCCTGGTGATAATAACAAGGTATAGCCTTGATGTTGACATCTAGCACATTCCCCAAAGTATCCAAGGCCCTTAATTTCTTAGATTTATTGCCCTGGATGACCCACTCACGCGGCACTGGGAGCTCCCCTGACAAGGTAGGTTGGGCTAGCTCTGGTTTAGTGGGGGTCAAAAGGACCCATGACTCGTCTGGTCCGTAAAGCAAGGGCATAGCTACCTTTTTGAGAGGCGCTCTGTCTAGAGGGGGCGGATTGACATCCGTTATAACCCTTACATTCGAAGTGGTCAATGCCGCCGTAGCAGGCCTAGTAACCACCGATGGTGACATAGAGGGGGGGTGAGGGATCTGAGGAAAAGCAATAGAAGTCATCAGAGGCCGTACCGTAGAGCTTGTCGTGGGAGCTCCCAAGTCCACTGTGGGAGTTTCCTGCTGTTGGCCAAAAAATCTAGATAAAGCATTATCAAGTAGCCCATCAATTTCCTGTGCAGTGACAAATTGATTTGATGATGTACTCACTGGTGAATCATTAAGATCTTGTGCGGCATCGAAGCCTGAACCTGACTCTTGCCTTTCCATATCCGATATCATCGAAACCTCATCTTTGTCATCCTGTTCCTCCTGAGAAGATCCCACCGAAGCTGGGGTACCATCTTGTTGCCAAGATAAGTTAGGAATAGAGGAAGGGATCGCCGCGTCCCGGTGGACGTCAGCCACTGTGTGAATAGTTTGAGCCGGAAGTGGGTGGTCAGGCCCCGGACGAGAATATCGCCAAACACCTAGGCCTTGGCCTATACTCCCGTGGGAGTCTGAAACACTCTCAACCACTGAGTCCTCTGAACCCTCCAACTCCAGGGTTAAAATGTTAATGGGTAAATCATCTTTAGGTACAGGTACTACACTGGACCCTTGAGACCGAACACAAACTCTGTCTGGGGTAGAGGTATGACGAGAAGCACTAGAAACAGGTGAGTGTCGGGAGGCCTGTCTATCATGGGAATCCTTTTTTGAAGATTTATGGCTGCGGTGTGACCGTGAACTACTCTTTGATTTGGAGGATTTATCGCCGTGACCCCTGGTGGAACTTTCTGTCTTACTCCTCTTACTCGATGGTGAAGAGGCAAGACTGGGTGGCTGGTGTCTAAGGGGTGACCTAGACCTAGATCTCTCCGGAGACGAGGAGACTGCCGCCGGGGGTGTAGGCTCACGGTGACGTTTCGAAGTAGCAGGGGCAGGAGATGACACAGAACCCTGTCCAGTCTTCGCCGGCTTATGACTAGTTACTCGAGAGGAACGTTTATTAGGGGGAGGGTGCTCAAGAAGAAGCCTATCCCAAAGAGGGACGTTGTCACATTGAAGTGACTTATGAGCCACAATCGTAGTATACGCTGACATTTGTTGCCGAACTTCTCGTAAGGCGACCGCTGCGGTCTTATCATTATCTTGGAGGACTTTGACACTTACTTGGGAGCAAAAGGAACAGTTTCGCATCACCCACAGACCTCTTGAACGGTCTAGACATTTAACACACATGATACAAAGAATGTGCGCAAAAAGAGGGATACCGGCACAGGTTGGATTAATGCATAAAGCAAAAACCGGGGCAAAGGTAGCCATGACAGAGACTGGTGGGAACTTACTGCAGGGTCTGTATTGGTCCGCCGGGGCCTAGCCCTGGAAAAAAAGGAAAATTTCCAGGAATTAATGCTCATAAGGTTAACCCAAAATGATCGCATACAAGTGTTCATAACCCGCCGGATAACGAGGCATAATTTCACAATGATTACAGCTCGTTACGCGGCGGGGTTCTTATAAAGATATCCGAATATCTAGACATGTCTTTCAAGAAAGTTTTAAGAATACCCTCTGACATAATATAAAAGACCAGTATGGCGTTTATAAAGTCTTTCTGGCGGTGACTGTTACAAGATTCAATTTTGAAAACAACCCCCCACAAAGACACCGGCCCCTGAAGTATCTAGCAGATTAACACAGGGCAGGCTGATACGAGACCTGACTTCTAATGAATTGTCATATAGATCGCCGTATGGTGAAGGCGGCGATACAGAGCCGTATCTCTCAATTAATTGGGTAACTAGCTTGAATTGTAAATTCCGTATTTCCCCGTCCCAGGAGCACCCGCCGGGTGTGGTCAACTTATGAAAAAAAAATACGTTAACCCTAATTGAGCCTTCGATCGCCGTAAGAGTGAGGGCGGCGATACATATAGTATCACTAAAATGGACCGGTTAACTAAACTGAATTACCAATTCGTTCATCCCACCTTAACAAGGTACACCCGCCGGGTGAGATCTGATGTCTTAAACGTTAACCCCATAAGTTCCTATCCCCACTTCTTTGTAAAAGATCGCCGGGAAGGAAAGCCCACAACAACAGCTAGGGTTTTTCCTTTGGTTTGTAAAACCGGGTAGAAAAACTACATAACATATGTCCGCATGAACAATGTTAGATGGGTACCACCAATCCGCCGGGAATCATAGGGAGCCTGAAACAGGCACCAACACAGAGACGCAGTCTTGGAGAGCCACAGACACCAACTCGCCGGGGACACCAGCCTGTTTTGAAACCACGCGTGGCCCAACACGGCTCACGGCCGGAGTTTTCATGGTGAAACCGAGAAAACCCCGCCGGAAAGTAACCCACCCCGAACAGACACCATCTGAACGCACATAGGACCCGAGAGATAGCCAAAGCACGACTAACCTAGGGACCACAAATATAATCCGTGGAATTAGCCAATACACAACTAAACCAGGAAACAAACATAGTCCGTGGAATTAGCCAATACACAACTAAACCCGGATACACATGACACAGTAGGACATATTTATAAAATAAATCAATAACACTTGTACATGTGGCAAAGCTACGAGCGGCTGGCTAGGCCTAAGCAAACGGCACAAGAACTGTTGAGATATAAACAAAAAACACTGGAAATATAACAACAGGAATCACCGCCAACACACCACTGTAGCAAAAACTTCCGACCAAGGGAAGACCGACTCGGGACCCAGAAAAAACTTCACTAAGTGAAGAAAAATACGCTGGGAACGTCAGCAAAGCAACGCTACCTCATCAGAAAGATAAAAGGCAGCAGAAATAATCGCGTAATGAAAGCCGCCTGCATCACAAGCTAACTCAATTATGAAAAAAAAAAAAAAATCACCTGTCCACAACAGGACCACGAGGGTACATCCGAAATAGATGCCCCAAACACACGACCCAAAATACACTGCACTGCGGGCAACCAGCCCAGGACACTCCTGCTACGCATATCCTAACCTTACTCGATACATCCCGGAGTAAACAAATGAGAAAAAACTCACTAGGGAAGCAGCAAATGCGGAACCAGCGGAGCGTGGAGAGACACGTCCGGGCCGGCTGATCGCAGAGCAGAGAAGGAAGAATGACGCCTGAATCAGCGTCTGGTCAAAGATCCACACAAGTACATCCACGATATGATGGAAAGCTTATTGGATAGTTATTCTTATTTTGTTTTTGTTTTTATTGTTTACAAAGTTTTTTCGTAGTGAGAACCCAATTCATAATGACTGAAGCCATGAGTGAGGTCGCGTGCGCTCATGATGAAGGCTCCTCAGATTTTAAATGCTCTGCGCGGTAGATTCAAACTACGGCGAATTAGTGTTTGAAGAGGATGCCTTATGTAATAGACATGTTCGTCAATGATGGAGGGGCCACTAATAAATATGCATGTAATTTGCATATATTTATGTATATGTATGTCTGTGTGTATGTGCTGTCAATGGTTCGAGCCCGGTTGAGAATATTAGGTATATAATATATATATATGTACTGTACGTGTATTTGTATGGTCATATGCACATATGTATGTAAATATACGTACATATGAGCGAGAACATATTGCTCACTAGCGCAACTTCTGATTATAAATCTATGCATAAGCATTATCTATTATTAAGTGTTCGCGTATCTTCATCCATGTATTTCCACCCTTAACCCGGGAACTGCGGGAAGACTCTTAAGAGTTCCCCCGGCGGACTGCGGGAAGACTCTTAAGAGTCAGAGAAAGAAAAATCAACTTTAAACATCGAAAAAAAAAAATTTTATTTTTTATTTTTGTATTTTTGTATTTTTTTTGGGCCCCTGGGCCATGCAAAATATCACTCCTCTACCTCCCCTCCTTCCCCACTTTCCTCCCCTCCTTCAGTTATCACCTATTTTCCCTGTTATTCCCTTATTCTGAGGTATATTTTCGTGCTAACATTAGCGAGTTGCAAGCAGGGCATTGTCATCAGTGTTAGAAAGTGAGTGCAAGAGAGAGAGCGAGAATATCGATCGACTGTGTCTCAGTGGCCTTGGGAGAAATTGGCGGGAAAGCAGGTTGCCTCACCCATACATTATATAACTCGCGGCCTATATCTCCGATTTTGACCATCCAAACGCTGTTTTCACTCGTTTTATTGTTGTTTCAGGTTAATACCTTTATAATCAACCCATAATAGGCGCTTATGGATAAGTATTAATGCTATTTATGGTAGAATGAATATTTTAGTGATGGAAACAGCTCAAATTCGTCAGCACAGGGGGACGTTTCTAATTACCCCCATGCGCACTTCTTAGGTTAACAATAGAACGCCCAGCTTTTCCACATTTCGGCTTCTATCACACACACACACACACACACACACTAACGAACACACACACACACACACCTACACTACCGAGGATTAACCTCCCATTGTAGTAGGCTTTACCTGACCCTACCTGTACGGACTTGAATTGCCGCTCCCTCTTTACCCTTTACCTCTTTACCCTGACCCTACCAAAACAGTTTTTGTATGTATTAATGTTTGTGTGCATACGTGAGCGTTTGTGTATACGGACATGTGCACACTTACTGCATGTTCTTATGTTCTTATATATGTATGTATGTGCGTACGTACGTGTATATATGTATGTTCTGTATATGAGTAAATAAAATAAATGTGTATATGTACTGTATATCACTTACTCTCATGGTTATTTTATGATAATTTGTATTCTGCACCTGCATCGTTATTGTATTTTTTGTTTTTTTTGTAAACTGAGCTTACCATCTTCATATCTGTACATCTCATGTTCATCCACTAAATTGTAAAATGTGTATTTTCAGCTCATGAGGCTGCCATTCTTTAATAAACCGTTTATTATTATTATTATTATTATTATATATATATATATATATATATATATTAGTGGCCCCTCCATCATTGACAATATGCCTATTAGTATAATAGTCCCCCTTCAAGCGCCCGCGGGTAGCCAGTTTGAATCGACCTCCGCGGGGAGAAAGAGTCCTACGTCATAAGGGCAATGCTAATTCTCTTATGGAATCATCTTATGATTGGGTACTCACTAAGAAAAATCTTTCGAAAAAATAAAAAGGAAAAATAAACTTAAAATATGTTATATTATAGGTTTGACTCCGAGATAAAGAAAACCTAATATTTAGTAGTGGCCCCGTAATCATTGACGAACATGCCTATTACATAAGGCATCCTCTTCAAACACTAATCCGCCGTAGTTTGAATCTACCGCGCAGAGCATTTAAAATCTGAGGAGCCTTCATCATGAGCGCACGCGACCTCACTCATGGCTTCAGTCATTATGAATTGGGTTCTCACTACGAAAAAACTTCGTAAAAAATAAAAAAGAAAAAGAAAATAAGAATAACTATCCAATAAGCTTTCCATCATATCGTAGATGTACCTGTGTGGATCTTTGACCAGACGCTGATTCAGGCGTCATTCTTCCTTCACTGACATATCAAGTAAACCAAAATCCTTAATACATCAACGAATGGGAAGGGGATGGTCGGGAGGGCCCCAGTCGTCAATGATTATGGGGCCACTACTAAATATTAGGTTTTCTTTATCTCCTTACAGGAGTCAAACCTATAATTTAATTTATTGGTGGCTCCTTACGTCAATGACGTAAGAGCCTATGGTAATATGGCCTCGTTCCGGGCTCCTCTGAGCCCGGGTTAATCTTGATCACTACGGTCGAGAACCAATATCTTCTTAGGGGGTACCCCTTAATCATTCCTAAGGTACGTCATTGAGACGGAGCCACTGAAAAGTGAAAAATAAAAGAAAAAAGGGATAGTACAGTTCAAACGCCGCGCCACTTGCGCATTCAGATCTTCCTCTGTTCCCATGAGCATGCCTTGAAATCCCAGTTGGCCTTGAACTGGCCTCTCTCGTCCGTAGGCCATAGGAGGCAGACGAAGTTTTCTTATCTCCACCACAGTGTTTATATAGCCCCTCTTCGACGCGAAATCTTTGTCCATAGTGAGTTTTTGTGCAGTTGTAATATAATATGCGTCTAAGAAAGTATGTATATGGACTAATTTTCACTTGTAAGCCTGTGAAGTAAGATCTTTCGTCTGGCTGGCCTACGAACGTGCCATTCAAGAAGCCACTTTCCACAGAGCCGCTAACTATTATGTTTTATCTCGTTTGTTCGTATCATACGAACCTCGGCTCTATAGCTGCAGTGTCTTAGTGTTCTGTAAATTTGTTTTTAAAGTGTAATTTGTCAGTTTTTCTCTTAAGTATCATGTTATATAAAGTGCCCTATCCTTTTTAACTATATCGGCTGACAGTAACCTCTGGTTGTGCCCTGGCCAGGGTTTACTCGTCACGCCACCGAAATTGTTTATTGGGGACAAAAGTGCTTTCATTACTTACATTCAAGTCTCTTTTAACTCCTTGCGACATATATGACGCGATAGCGTCATATGGAACTTATGACCAAAAACTCATATGACGCGATCGCGTCATATGGACTTATCTACATGCCTCTCCAATAAGTTTATGACGCGATTGAGCGTCATATGAGCTCAGTAAGTCCGGTAAGTTAGATGAAGATCTGTCGGTTGGTGGCAACCCCAGGTTCATCCGACAATTCTAACGGCCAGCAGTGTGGTTTTGACAGTTGTGTGGTGCAGTGGCAATGATACCGGGCGCCCGCCTCCGTGGACTTACTGGAACATAATATGTCTGAAGGAGTTAATTTAATTCGTTTAGACAGTAACCTCTGGTTGTGCCCTGGCCAGGGTTTACCCGTCACTCCACCGAAATGGTTGATTGGGGACAAAAGTGCTTTCATTATTTACATTCAAGTCTCTTTTAATTTAATTCGTTTAGTTTCCACTCTAGTCGGTCACGAATCACTCATCATATTTATTACCTTCAAGTTTTTGTCACATGACAGTGTTTCCTTTAAACCAGCATTACATCAACTATGGATCGAAATTGTATTAACCCGCGGGTACTGCTCGTCTAAACATTCGTATAATATAACTTTATTTTCCCAAGTTATCATGAGCTCCTACTCCCAATGAGTACCCATAATAATATCATAGTTGACCTTGTCCCTCTACAATGAAAAACTGATGTGGGACATGCTGATAATATTCCAATTACCCAGGTAACCTAAACCCATCACAAAAGGGTCCGGTACCAAGGCCCGGACACCGGGACCGCCAGCAGGGTGGCAGTCCCGAGTGCCCGATCAGGCGGGAGACACCAGAATACCATTTAAGACCAAATTCCCGGTTTGATAAAATTCCAATTACCCAGGTAACCTAGACCCATCACAAAAGGATCGGGTACCAAGGCCCGGACACTGGGACCGCCAGCCGGGTGGCAGTCCCGAGTGCCCGATCAGGTGGGAGACACCAGAATACCATTCAATACCAAATTCCCGGTTCCCTAGTCATTATCTCAACAAACCCCGGTCCCCAAGACCCGGGTTTCAAGACTGCCGGGTAGGGAGACCCACCCAAACAGGCGGACAACACTATGTTACCATACACTCATATTTTCCCCGGTTATCCTAGCCCTCATTTCGATGAAACTAGGACACCAAGACCCGGCTACCGGGACTACCGAGTATGGCTAAAGTCCCGGGTACCCGGATGGTCGGGAACGACATTACTACCATATAAATATAACCCAAGACTCCCGGGTTTTTTCCCTAGGACTTATATTTATAAAGCCAGAGCACCAAGACCCGATACCGGAACTACCGAGTATGACAACAGTCCCGGGCACCCAGATATCCCCAGACTAGAATAGGTCTTGATAACCCACAACACCCGGCCGGATACCATCAAGCTATGGACCGGGTACTCTAACACTAGGCTAGTCCTAAGCCTATCCCAACAACACCAGGTACCCTAAGAGAAGGGCCCCAAATACAGGACTCAAATAGAAATTATTACTGGGTACTCTTGGTTAGACCATACTATAGTAGGCTAATTAGCCTCATACATGTTAAACAATATTTAACAAAACGTTCAGAATTAAATTAAATACGAGAACTTATGATAAACACGTCTGTATAACCAATTAAATTAAAGCAAATCATGCAAGGCTAGACCCTAGTCCTAGCCCAAACCAAGTAAACCTAATAAGAACGATGCTTATCTCATTATGCAACATTGACTCCGTGATATTTCAACAGGCTCAGGCAAGACATGACACTACAGAGGAGGAGCTCTGATCATCAATTAGACCTACTCCCTCCATACCAAGAGATACCACAACAGGTCCGGTACATTATCCCGGACTTCAGGCCCTTGACACCCCTAGCCAAGCCACCTGTGGGCCCCGGCCCACACCTAACAAACTTGCAATATCAGGTCAGTCTACGAGTCAAATCTTTAGACGTTTGTTCTGGTCCACCGGCTAAGATTATTCCCACTATTTACATAATTTAATTAATTTACAGGGATAGGCCTACGTACAAAATTTTAGTTTTTCAGGAAACAAACACAAATTGTCTCCCCTCTCTAAAAGAATCCTTTTGTTTTCTTTTCGCCCCTCTCGTCAGGGCCTACATGCAACCATAGAAGAAAGCTAAGGTGCAACAAACAGAAGTCCTCATCCTGGAAGACGATTTCTCCTTCAGAGGGTTCTCCTCCCCGGAAGCCTCACCAGCCTACATGGACAGTATCACAGTACATGAAATGGACCCTCCCGAGGACTCAACCCTATGCTCAAGCAGGGATTGCACCACATTATCCCTTACAGCTCATAATCTCTGCGCCTATCACGCTATGTGTATTGATAGGACAAAAGCTAGGTGGAACCCTAAAGTTTGTGACAGGTGTAGTTATTACATAGCTAAGTTCTATAACCCACTTTCTACACTAGCCCCCGACACATGTAAGAATATTCTGAAAGCTGTGTGGCATGCGGTAAAATCGTATATTTCAGGTACATTGAAGAAACACCCAGAAATTGCAAACCCAGAATTCGTAAAATTCTTAGAGATATCCGTAGCTAGATCCCGTAGCTCTTCCTCATCACACGACAGGAAAAAGTCACATTCTAGCAAGAAGAGAGAGGTCAACCAGCCCCCAGTCGCCCAGTAAAAGACACAAACATACAAGGAAACCCCATGCCAAAGAACCAACATTCATCCAGACTGAAACAGGCTCTGAGGAGGTCAACCCCTCCCCACTATCCCTAGACAAGTGGGCGGACTCTATGGATCAACAATTTGAACTAACCCCCTTACCTACCTCTACCGAACCAGCTCCCCCTCATACAATCAAGATATGTACAAGAGCGGAAATACATACCCCAAGAGACTTATCTTACCACCATCCTTCACATCCAACAGCCCAATCACATGCCACTCTGACAGACCCAGACCAAGTAGGGTACAGTACATTTGAAGAAGATCAAAATACAATACCCCCTGAGGAAACCCAAGACCCCTACGATTTGGCCGACGACAGAATAGAGTGCTACGACATCATTTCCAGCAGCCACACTGACGAAAGTTGGAATGACAAGGACTCCCGCACTTATCAGGGAGACCATTCAGGAGAAGAACCTCACCAGTCTGAACAGACTCAAGACTGAGCCCTCGTAATGACTTATGGAGAGAGATGAAAGATACTTTAAGATCATTGACCAATGAGTTAACAGACAACTTACATCAGAAATTGGCTTCTATGGATAAGGCTATCCAGGACCTTCAATGTAGGGCCCTGTCCCCATCCATGTTACAACCAGCCACACCCGACCCAGTCCCACTAGCTCAGATACCTGCCCAGCCCAAACAGCATGATCAGGAATTAACACCCACTCCGTCATCCTCCACTCAACCCAGTCTTCAAGCCACTGGCCTTCCCAGTAACCTATTCCTGTCCCATATTCGTCCCCCCCCTATCGAACAAGAACCGGAAATCTCCAAGAAACCCTTCCCTCTTCTGTTTGGGGACTCCCGTCACTGGAAGCAAATACCAGTGGATACACCTGAAGATGCGGACACAGGCCATCAAACTGATACCTGTCCCAAATGACTGGGTAATCGAAATGGACGAACTGCGACACCTCCGGGCAAAAGACGCACAGGACCAAGTACTGGACGTAATCATAAAACCTTTCCCGTCTATGTCAGACGCTAGGTACTTTACGTTCACACAGACATCCGCAGTCCCCTCGGGAAAACGCTTCAAACCATGGTTGGATTTGAATAAAGCCGACGGGCATAATGCCATTAAATCTCTATCCACTCTCGCAACAGACATACAATGTTCCACAAAAATGTCCGAAAGTAAAATTCCCATGCTGGAGGTTTCATCCTTAGGCTATGGCCCATGGTCTGAATGGGTATCTGGGGCAGAAAAATTTGCTCTTTCCAGTATTTTTTTTTTTTTTTTTTTTTTTAAGAGACAATGAATGGAGGAAGGAAAAACACAGATAAAACAAAAAGGTCCATGTGCCTAAAGGCATCCTCCATTCATAAAATGTTTGTAACAACTGGATTTAAACATTTGTTGATTGTAAGTTTGTGGAAAGCAATTCGAGGGAAGTGAATTCCAAAGAGTAGTAGCTCTGGGGATAAATGAATTCTGATAAGCAGAAGTTCTGCATTGTGGAGGAGAAAGTGTAAATTCATGGGCGCTCTCAGCTGCCCTAGTTCTACGGGGAAAGATGTGGAGAGGCGGCACAATTGAAGCAAGTTCCTCGGAACAATTGCTGTGAAAATATCTGTAGAATAATGCAAGGGATGCAACGTTTCTTCGTATGGCTAATGTAGGAAGGTCCTGTGTGATTGCAGGGTTATTGATTAATCTAATAGCTTTATTTGAATTTTGTCCAACTGCCTCAATGCAACCACTCCACTTCCACCCCACAGAGGTGAACAGTAATCCATCTGAGAGCGCACATGACTTTTATATATTACGGCCAACTGCTCGTCAGTGAAGAATTCTCGAACTCTGTACAGGAGTCCCAGTTTTTAGAGGCATTCTTAGCAATGCTTCTAACAATGTGTCCAGCTCAAGTTAGTAGTTAATGTTACACCGAGAATGTCAATACTAGGGGAAGTGGGAATATTTACATCATTAAAAAATATATGGGAGTCAGTGAGATTCTGTCGGTTAGAAAATTGAATGTACTTGGTTTTCTGTGCATTAAAGGAAACTAGATTCTCTTGTCCCCATTCATTAATTCTAGAAAGGTCCTGGTTCAGAGAAATTGCAGTGTTTATTTTTGAATTTATAAGATCGGGTTGGGTGAAAGAATTGGTAAATGAAGGAACTGTGAGTGTTGAGTCATCTGCGTAGGAATGTATTGGATTATGAGTGGTAGATATGAGATCATTGATATGAATGAGGAACAGAGTTGGGGCCAAAACTGATCCCTGGGGAACACCAGCATTTATTGAGTGAAATTGAGAATAAAGGCCATCTACCATTACACGTATTTTTCTGTTATGAAGATAAGAAGAATTAGTGGAACTAATGATGCAAGGCCGTAGTGTGACATCTTCGACAATAAGGATTGATGCCAGACTCTATCAAATGCCTTTGATATATCCAGTGCTATTGTATGTGTTTCACCATGTTGGTCTGTAGCTTGGTTGATTTGATGCGTAAGAAGGCAAAGAATGTCTGCAGTTGATCGACATCGTCTAAAACCATATTGCCTATCACTGATTAATTTATTATTCTCCAGATGCTTAATTATGTGATTATTTAATATAATTTCAAAACTTTGCCAAGAGTGGAAGTTATAGCTATTGGTCTGTAGTTTGATGGATCTGAAGAGGCACCTTTTTTAGGAACTGGATGGATGTTTGCTTCTTTCCAGGGTACTGGGAAGCATGAGGTATGAGTACACAGACGGAAAAATTTTGCCAATACAGGAGCGAGCACCAAGGAGCAATTCTTAAGTACTATTGGAGGAATTTCATCTGGACCAGGAGCCTTATCTACTGAGAGATTCTGCAAAATAGTTTTGACATGTCTGGTGTGGATCTTAAGTGAGGGAATTTCAGGTGAATTAAAATTAAGTACAGGGACATCTTGATTATGTCATCTAAGGTTGAGTTGGTGGAGAAAATATCTGCAAGAAGGTTAGCTTTACCTCGTGGGTCACTTACAAGATTGCCAGTCGGAGATTTTAATGGTGGAATGGATGAAGCAGTAGTGAAGTTGGATTTGAATGAGTTAAGAGTAGACCAAAATATTTTGTTATCATTTGGATTATTTAGAAGTTTATTTGCCTGCTTATGGAGAAAGTTTGATTTAGTTAGGTTTAATACAGTTTTGGCATGATTTCTGATGTCTAAAGTAATTAAAGGCTTCATGTGTTTTTGATCTTGTGTATGCATTGTAGGCTATTGCATTTTGTTCAGTTACTCTAGCACAATTATGGTCAAACCATTTAGGTGAATTAGATCTTTTACTGTACTTTTGATGAGGAATAAAAGTTTCCATTCCAATTTTACAAAATTTGTATGTGGCTCAAGGTGGAGTGTGCATCATTAGAAAAGAAAGAGGTCCAGGGAATATCAATAAAGAAACCTTGAAGACCCTCCCAGTCTGCCCTATCGTAATGCCATTTAGTCACCAAAACAGGTTCAGAGTGGGAAGTGTGGTAGGTGATAGACAGGTGGCCTGTATCAGACAGTGATCAGAAGATCCAAGTGGGGACCTCACTGTAACATCATAATTTTCTGAATTGGTTGTTAAAAATAAGTCGAGTAGGTGGGAATTATGATTAGGATTATCTGGTACACGGGTGGGTTGGTTGACTAGTTGAATGAGATTAAATGAGTCTGCAAATAGCTCACATTCAAGACCAGCATCATCAGTCCTGGCTGAATGAGTGAGCCATTCAACATTATGGACATTAAAATCACCCAACACAGTGATTTCAGAAGAAGCATTTAAGTTGAGGACACTGAGTTGTGAGGACAGAGAATCAAAAAGACTTTGCTCTGGAGGAGTATTGGGGAACGGTAGATGCAACATATGTATTTAAATTTACCAGCAGAAATTAATTTGTATATAGATAATCAAAATAGGGACAATTGAAACTAGTAACCTCCTCCAGGGCAATTTCAGATTTTGCGAAGCAACATACACCACCTTTAGGTCTGAAATTTTGGAGCAGTTGATAACCTGGAAAATTAAATCTAGATGTGTCAGATGTGGATGTTACTTGAGTCTCTGTCAAAAAAAGGAGAGTAGGGGATTCTGCTTGAAGAAATTGGTGTACAGAATTGATGTTAGAGTGAAGTCCCCTTATATTACTAAAGAAATAGCTGTACTGACAAGCAGCTTTGGGACGTTGCAATGCTCTTGGATGGATTGAAGTATGGATTGAAGTATGGATTGAAGTATGGATTGAAGTATGGATACTACACCCCAAAGAATCCCACAAGATGATCACCAGTTTGCCACAATGTATGTGCACAACTCCGACTCTATTCCCCAGGGGTTCTGGGAATACCTCAGAGCCCCAAAGATAGTATGCAAGCCATCCAATAACCCCATGATCTCTACACCTACTCCGACGCTGATCGACAAGGATTTTAGACTACGCCAAAAAGCCCACAGACTGCTATCAAGCTTCATCACATGGCAGAAGCTCTCTAATTCCATGAGACAGGTGGCAGATTCCATCGCTGAACAAAAATCCAGAACAGCTCTCCATCTCATCAGGAGAGCATCTCTTGTCAACTCTCTAATGACCACGGGTGATGTCAAGACTGCGATTTATGAAGCAGCCAGAGCAAGACAAGATATACGCATCCACTTGTCCAGGAAAATGCCAAAAGATATCGCCGCTCGAGTCCTCCTCTCACCCCTATTCACCAGCAGATTAATGCCCCAAACAACATGGAACGAAGTCCACTCCCTACTACTACGACCGGAGATAGCAACGTCAAGACAGTCTCAAGCATATAGGCAAGGCCACCCTAGTAGGTTCCACCCTCACCGGGGAAAAGGGAGGGGCCAGTTCCCCCCTCGACAATATACCCCTCATACATTTCAGACGCACAGGAGTAACTCATCAAGCAACAGAGGGCACAGAGGACACTACCAGGCCAGAGGTCGAGGCTCACCAAGGACCCAACCATCACCCCACACACGACCTCCACCGAAACAACAAAACTACGGGTCACAACAAAGACCTCAACATACAGGACGTCAGACTCATCAAGCAGGACGCCATGCTCCCAACCACCAGAAACCACAAGGTCACCACCAATCCACCAACTCTCAACAAACGACCCAGGATCCAAAAAACTGACTTTCCAAGAGGCCATCAACCAAGAACTGGCCCTGCATTCGACAGGTCAATTCAGGGAAAATTTTCAGCATTGGCCTCAAAGATCCTGGGCAAAGAGAGTGGTAAAGAAGGGCCTCACATGGAAATGGCTGGCAAGACCCCGCCTCAGAGCTCAGCCCAACAAGATACAGCTATCTCCAGAATTGGTAACAGTGATAAACCAAATGTTAACAGACAAAGTTCTCACTCACCCTCCAGAGGGCACACCAGTTTTTCTGTCACGCATGTTCCTCGTCCCAAAAAGAGACAACCGCCAACTAAGACCCGTGATAGACATGTCCCTTCTCAACAAGTCAATTCACAATACAAAATTCAGAATGCTAACTATCTCCCAGGTAAGGCTAGTACTACAACCAAAGGCCTGGATAATTACCCTGGACCTAAAAGACGCCTACTGGCACATTCCAATAGCAAAAAGATACCAAAAGTTCCTAGCTATCCCATTCAGAAACAAAGCGGTAATGTTCACCAGAATGCCCTTCGGTCTGAACATAGCCCCCAGAATTTTCACCAAGATAGTCAAACAAGCTCTCCTCCCACTACTCGAAAATGGAGTAAAGATCCTGTTCTACCTAGACGACTGGTTGATTCTCGGGTCCACACCTCTCCAATGCCAAGAACAAACCTTGAAAGTAGTACAACATGTTACAAAGCTGGGCTTCAGAGTGAACCTGGAGAAGTCAATGCTCACTCCCTCACAATCAGCGGAATGGGTAGGCTTAATCTGGGACACACAACTCCAAACGATAAAGCAAAGCCCAGCCAATGCCAAACGTCTACAATTAAAACTGTTCAGAGTATTACATGCGAAGAATATCACCAGGAAACTTTGGGAATCTTTGATGGGCTCACTAAATTGGGTACAAATGACAGTACCCCTAGGCCGCCTCAGACTAAAGAGACTAATCTGGCTAGGCAACAAAGCCTTCCCTCTAACACCTCACAATTACCCGCTCGCCATCCCAAAGTGGATCCTACATCTCCTGGCTTTTTGGACAAGATCTCAAGTACGGGAATCGGTGACACACTGGTCAGATCCACCTCCCACCTTATGGATAGACACAGATGCCTCGAGTCTGATAGGATGGGGCTACCAGTCAACGGAAGGCCATCAGAACCACGGGAAATGGACCACACTAAGTCAGTATCACATCAATGCCAAAGAGCTAGCAGTTCCTCTATTCTTTCTCAGGGACCACACGCCGTCATTGACCTCCAGATCAATAGCGTTCCGGATGGACAACACGGCTTCCGTAACTTGCTTAAAGAAACAAGGCTCCACCCGGTCCAGGATCCTTCAAGACCTCTCAGAAAAGATATTCTTTCTAGCCCAGAAATACTCCATAGTAATCCACGCAACATACCTACCAGGGGTCTCCAATCTATGGGCCGACGCTCTATCCAGGGGAAAGAGCACTTCAGTGGAATGGGCCCTCAAACAAGAAACGTTCAACCAATTAGTGCTACCATTTTCACCACAAATCGATCTGTTCGCATCTCTTCAATCAACGAAGCTCCAGGCTCACATTTCTCGGGATCTCAAGACACGGGAGGGAGGCCCGGATGCCTTCACAGTAGACTGGAACAGATGGACATCGATTTACCTCTTCCCACCCCCAGACACCTCACTAATGTGCAAAGTCATTCACCACCTCAGATCGTTCCAGGGACAAGTAACGCTGGTCGCTCCAATGTGGCCTACTCATGCATGGTACACTCAACTTACTCAATGGTGCAACAACCCCCTGCAACTCCCCCTAACAGATTTCCACTTGGAAGAAATTGGGAACCTGCAGACCTCTCTCAATTTTGCTATGTGGACATTCTCAAATCCAAGTGGCTCCCGTCCTACGACGAGGAAGTCACGGACAAGCTCACAAATCAGTACACAGCTTCCACCCTGAGACAATACAGCTCTCACTGGAAACAATTTACAACGTGGATTGTAGATACTAACCAGAAGAACCCATGAGCTTCCTTGTTATTGAAATACCTAAATTACTTGTTTGAAACTAAGAATCTAGCAGTGAACACACTTAGAAACCACCTGTCGGCAGTGAAGGAACCCTTCCTCACCCTTACCGGTCTATCCTTACCCCAGAAAGACGAACAAGGGTTTATGAGAGCTTGCTTCAAACTCAGAGCCCCAAATCGTCAACTACTTCCTCAATGGTCAATCTCGAGGGTCCTAACATTATTACAGTCTAGGCCCTACTCGGTGAAACCAAACATAGAGAAGAAACTTAAGAAGTGTGTATTTCTGATGGCCCTGGCCACTGGCCATAGGGTCTCAGAATTAGCGGCCATGGCAAGGTCCCCAAACTGTCTACGGTTTGCCCCTAATAACGACTCTGTACATATTGCACCTGCACCAGATTTTATTGCAAAAAACGAGCACCAGGAACATATCTTTACACCTTTCTCCATTCCTGCCTTGAAAAGGGGAAAGATACACCATGCACTATGTCCTGTGAAATCATTATATACCTACTTTAAGTCTGTTATTCCTAGAAATAAGGAACATTTATGGGTTTCTCCAGATGGCTCAACAAGGTTGGGGAAAAAAGTCTTAGCATCCACAATAGTAGATGTAATTAAGGAGGCAGATCCCCAGGTGATTGCCAAAGCTCACGACGTCCGCAAGTGGGCCACTACCATCAGGTTCCTCAACAACTTTTCAGTAGAAGATATCTCTCAAACGGGGCTCTGGTCCTCGAGCAATACTTTCCTATCCAGATATTTGTCAGTACACCTGGAGAGACCCAATTTACCATGCATAGCTTTAAGGCAAGAACATACCCCTTGAGGGCATTAAGTAGTCTGTTGTATCTGATTCAGCACTTTTATTACCAGTCCAACAGCATAAGAGAGAGTGTGCCCTGCCAGTCACTATAAATGGAAAGAAAAGAGGGGGGTGTGTTGAAGTCCCATGACGAAAAGGCAGGTCACACAATCTGAAACATATAACAAGAATGTTATGACCACATGATATCTATTACATAGCAATACCTATGTTTATTGCAACTACAAATGTTTAACATTATTTTAGATTTTACGCTAAATTGATGAGATAGATTACCAGTATGTATTCACATCTCAATAGTTCTGTTTCTATGAAATAAGGCTTCTTTTAATGGTACCCGCCTTATACTGTATATCTTTTCTTACTGTTATACTATAAGTAAATACATGTCACAGTTCATATATTAGTTTTCAGTCTTCCTTTTAATTTGTTTTATAGCTAAAGAGCATCTGAAGGTCCCTCCACCGGTCGTGATATGCTAGGCTCTTACATCATTGATGTAAGGAGCCACCAATAAATTACGGTTTTGACAACCCGTAAGGGAAGGAAGGAAAAACTACTATTTATTGGTGGCTCCTGAAGTCAATGACGAAATTGCCCTCCCTCCATCCCCTTCCAATTCACATGCTCAATTTGGTATATACTTTAGAGGCCAGTTCAAGGCCAACTGGGATTTCAAGGCATGCTCATGGGAACAGAGGAAGATCTGAATGCGCAAGTGGCGCGGCGTTTGAACTGTACTATCCCTTTTTTCTTTTATTTTTCACTTTTCAGTGGCTCCGTCTCAATGACGTACCTTAGGAATGATTAAGGGGTACCCCCTAAGAAGATATTGGTTCTCGACCGTAGTGATCAAGATTAACCCGGGCTCAGAGGAGCCCGGAACGAGGCCATATTACCATAGGCTCTTACGTCATTGACTTCAGGAGCCACCAATAAATAGTAGTTTTTCCTTCCTTCCCTTACGGGTTGTCAAAACCGTATTAGTGGCCCCTCCATCATTGACGAACATGCCTGATTTCTAAGACTGGAGGGGGACATTCGTAATCATATCATAACTCTAGAAAAGCAGATAATCAAACAACCACATAGTATTCTTACTTTTGTAAAAAAGAGATATTCGGGTGCATAAACTTTATACAGCCTAAATCTTCAAAAAGGGGTACAAGCAGGAGCATGCTTCAAAGAAGCCTGCTTGAAAAAGGGTTAACTCTGAGACTCTGTGCACAGATCTGCTAGTTAAGGAGGCACCCCACTTAAAGTAAGTGGTGAAAACTAAAAACTTACAAGTTTATATGAGCACATATAAACCCCATTAACTAGTGGATATATTCCTAAAAATATAACCAAACATAAATGAATTCTTGTACATTCGTAGAAGTACTGAACTTGTGTACTTATGCAGAAGTAATTACTGCAAAAGTAAAAGTCGTAGTTGCCACTACCGAGATTTCTCGAAAATCTATTGCTTCACAGCCAAAGCTACTTACAACAAGAATTGTCGTAACACTACTATTGGCCTTTAGCACAATTTCCTGCAATGAATACTACAGAGAAATTTTATAATACATTGCCTACAACCAGTATCACAGCTCGTATGTTCCGAACACATACTCCGGAGGGGTCTAGGGTGTCCTATGTCACACTGACTGCACCCCCCCCCCCCCTTTTTCTTGAAATTAAACCAAAACGTGACTAAAAGGGCCACCTAGACCCTCTGCCGTAAAGCTATACATGGCAAGGAAGGTTTGTCCAGAGCTACTGAAAGGTATCGAGGCAAAAACTCCTGATTAGAGGCCCACAACTGTGTGGACGTAATAACTTCCACCGAAAGATTATTAAGGAAACGTAAAGAGGCTGTCCCCTTGCGTAAATCGTGGGTCTGACCCACAACGCCGGGATGCTTCTCTTTAAAGTCCTCGACCAAGAGAGAAGCCAGTGTACGCTCCATCAATCGTTCACCCGGACTTGCGACCCATAAAGCACCCTGGTGATTTAGAGGTGCCACTCTTAAATATTTGGTTAGAGCTTGCACTGGGCAAAAAAGATGGTGCACCTTTCCCCTGTTTAACGCCGGCACCGTGAACTCTGAAAACACGTGTTCACCGTGCTCAATCTCGGCTATGAATCCTGGGGAAGGTGCAATGTGAATACACTCATGAAGCCTATCAAACCTGAGGCAATTAGGTGCGTTGCTCATCGCCGCCAGCTCAGATACTCTGTTCCCGGTAGCCAAAGCCATAAGGAATACTGCCCTTTTGTAAAATCTGCAGTCTTTGGTACATACGGGAACGAGAATAACGACGATGCTTTGTCCAGAGACCATGTAGGCCTGAGCTGACGGGGAGGTGGGCGGAGTTTAAAACCTGCCCACATAAATCACTTTCAGATAAATGTTTCTGCATGAACAGATAAATTAAATAATAAACAACCAACGCCACCGAGGGCACAGTTTGTTTTGTTCTAAGAATCCGAGACGTAAAAGCTTTCCAATGCGAGTGAAACTGTCGCTTTGTAGACTGGGTATATTGATTCGTGAATATCTTGGTCACGTCGCTACCATAAGGTGCTAGCCACTTGGCCTCCTGAATGTCCAAAATGAACAAGTCCGCGAGGTTTCTAGGTTGCCAATTGTGTTCTAAGTGGAACAACCCGACCAGGAGGGACACTGGGTGTGGGCACCACGTGTTCAAATGCTGGTACCACACTGCGCCGGCCACAGGGGCACGATTAGCGAGACTACGCCTCGCTAATCCTGTAGTTTGTTGACTACGTGGCACATTAGAGACGCGTCTGGCGGCGGAAAAGAGATAAATGGAACTCAACCTGTTCTCGTCCGTCATCAGAGCGTCAGGTCCGCCCGCCGGCGTTATCGTCCGGCGGGTGAGGTACGACTGTGAGTATCGCCATACACCTTGGCTGTGGCTGTCCCTCGCTTGCGAGATCGGTATACTCCCTGAACGGGAGCCCTTGTCCGAGTCCCGTAAAGGTTTATGATAATTAAAAGCTCCCATAGCTCATTAACACATTGAAAGCAGAGCTGGAGAGCAAAATCATAAAGTATACTAATGAATTTAATTTATATTTAATTGTATTAAAATAAATTACTATAAATAAACACAATATTATCATAATATAATCATAGAAAATATATATGTTTATTATGATTCAGCTATTAAATTATTTCATTAACAAATAAAAATAAGATAGGGCTACCTGAGCTTAACGGCGTTGAACATACAGCCATGAGAGGTTCAAGTGCCAACACGACAGAGACTGGGGGAAAACTACCCCGCCCCCGGGAACTATAGCCTGGTCACCTGGTGCAACACCGGTAATCCGCCCTGAAAAGAGAATTTTCCGGGGATTAATGCTCATAGGGTTACACCCAAAAAACGGTACAAAATATGTGCCTCAAAACCGCCGGTCAATGAACCGTAGCACTCCACCACTACTTTTCGTTGTCCTTTAGTATCATATTAAAGATTTCAGCATATCTTTACCTGTCCAGAAGATTTAAGCATATCTTCTGAATCCTCATAAAGATGAAGCATATCTTTATTAAAGATGAAGTCTTTCAAGTAACCCTTTACACTTGAAACACTAGTAAGATTCAGGCATCTTTTTATCCAGGTTTTATATGCAATGTCAAACCAATTGTACCTGCCCCAGACCCCTTTGTAAAAAGGTCGCCGGGAGGGAAAGACTAAACAAACAAACGGCATTGTTTCAATGGCTTATTAAAGATTTCAGTATATCTTTTATCTGTCCAAAAGAATTAAGCATAACTTCTTAATCCTCATAAAGATGAAGCATATCTTTATTAAAGATGAAGTCTTTCAAGTAACCCTTTACACTTGAAACACTAGTAAGATTCAGGCATCTTTTTATCCGGGTTTTATATGCAATGTCAAACCAATTGTACCTGCCCCAGACCCCTTTGTAAAAAGGTCGCCGGGAGGGAAAGACTAAACAAACAAACGGCATTGTTTCAATGGCTTATTAAAGATTTCAGTATATCTTTTATCTGTCCAAAAGAATTAAGCATAACTTCTTAATCCTCATAAAGATGAAGCATATCTTTATTAAAGATGAAGTCTTTCAAGTAACCCTTTACACTTGAAACACTAGTAAGATTCAGGCATCTTTTTATCCCATAAAAAGTCTAAGCCTATCTTAATCTCTAATCCGGCTTCTCCCAGAAGCCCTCATAGATCGCCGTCTTGAAGGCCGTGATACCCTATTGTATCAATCAATTGTTTGGCAAATTATCTCGAATCGCAAATCCGTTAATATAACCACCCGAAGGTACAACCGCCGGGTTTTATATGCAATGTCAAACCAATTATACCTGCCCCAGACCTCTTTGTAAAAAGGTCGCCGGGAGGTAAAGACCAAACAAACAGACAGCATTGTTTCAATGGATTTGAAAAGCAGAGAAAACCAAGTCCAACAGGTGTCAGCCTGATCACCTAGAAAACTGTGTGGAGCCCCCCTCGACGGGAATAAACCAGGAAGCCTGATCCCAGGCTCGACCATAGAAAACGCAGTTTCTGATGAGCCCTCAAGCGACCAAACTCGTCGGGGTAACTTACCTATTTTAGCCATCCTGACTAAAACTCGGTAAACAAAAACGGTGTTCTCGGAGCAACGAGAAAAACGCCGGAAAGGTAACCCACACTAAACTATACATTACAGGAAGGCGTAATGCATAAAGCAATGAATAACACAGGAAGCCTGATCCCAGGCTCGACCACAGAAAACGCAGTTTCTTATGCGCCCTCAAGCGACCAAACTCGTCGGGGTAACTTACCTATTTTGAGCCATCCTGACTAAAACTCGGTAAACAAAAACGGTGTTCTCGGAGCAGCGAGAAAAAACGCCGGAAAGGTAACCCACACCAAACGAGACATTTTAACACATTTTATACAAAGGGTGTGCGCAAAAATAGGGATACCTGAACAGGAGGGCGTAATGCATTAAGCAAAAACCGGGGCAAAGGTAGCCATGACAGAGACTGGTGGGATACTTACTCCATGTTCTGCATAGACCCGCCGGGACCCAGCTCTGGAAAAAGAGAAAATTTCCAGGAATTAATGCTCATAAGGTTAACCCAAACATGTTCGCACACAAGTGTTAAATAACCCGCCGGGTAACGAGACGTAATACTCAACGACTACAGCTCGCTACGCAGTGGGGTTTCCTAAGTAAAAGATTGCAGAATATCTTAATTTGTCCAAAAGATTTATGAATACCCTCTGACATAATATATAAAGACCAGCATGGCGTTTATAACTGATTAAGTCTTTCCGGTGGTGTTTGTTTCAAGATTCAATTTTGGAGAAAAAAAAACTAAAAAAGACGCCGGCCCCCGAATTATATCGTAGATCAAAAACTGGGAAGCCTGACAAATATACGAGATCTAACTTCTCCCGAAGTATCTTTTTAGATCGCCGTATGTTGAAGGCGGCGATACAAAACGTATCCCTCAATTGTCTGGTTAACTAACTGAATTGTAATTTCGTTATTCCCACCCTTCCAGGGAGCACCCGCCGGGTGTGAATATTAGTTTAAAAAACGTTAACCCCAATTGTGCCTTAAATTGCCGTATGTTGACGGAGGCGATACACAATGCATCCCTCAATTGTCTGGTCAACTAAACTGAATTTTGCAAATTCGGTCATCCCACCCTACCAGGTTGCACCCGCCGGGTGATTTAAAGTTTAAAAGTTAACCCCGATTGTTCCTAACCCCACATCTTTGTAAAAGATCGCCGGGGAGGAAATACAACAACAGCATAGTTTTATATTGGCTTTGCAAAACCGAAAAAACTACAAACAACACGTGTCCGTATGAACACTGTTAGATGGGTACAGCCAAGCCGCCGGGAATCAGAAGGAGCCTGAAACAGGCACCCCAGAGACGCCGTCCTGGGGAGCCACAGACACCCACTCGCCGGGGAAACAAGCCTGTTTTTAAACCAGGCGTGGCCAAAACTCGGCAACCAGCCGGGTTTTTTCATGGTGTAACCGAGAAAAACCCGCCGGAAATAACCCACCCCGTCCAGATGCCATCTGAACGCAATACAGGACCGAGGCGTAGCCAAAACACAACTAACGCCGGGCCCAACATAGTCCGTGGAATTAGCCAACACACAACTAAACCAGGACACACATCACACAGTAGTACATATTTAGAAAATAAATCAATAACACTTGTATATGTGGTAAAGCTACGGGAGGCTGGCTAGGCCTAGGCAGACGGATAACATTAACATGTCGGAATATAAACAAAAAGCACTGAATTATATCACAACAGGAACCACCGCCAACACACCACTGTAGCAAATACTTCCGGCAAAGGGAAGAACTGACTCGGGACCCAGAAAAAACTTCACTAAGTGAAGAAAAATACGCTGGGAACGTCAGCAAAAATACGCTACCTCATCAGAAAGATAAAAGGAAGCAATAACGCGTAAAGAAAGCCGCCTGCATCACAAAGCTAGCTAACTGTGAAAAAGTTCACCTGTCCACAACCGGACCACGAGGGTACATCCGAAATAGATGCCCCAAACACACGACCCAAAATACACTGCACTGCGGGCAACCAGCCCAGGACACTCCTGCTACGCATATCCTAACCTTACTCGATACATCCCGGAGTAAACAAATGAGAAAAAACTCACTAGGGACGCAGCAAATGCGGAACCAGCGGAGCGTGGAGAGACACGTCCGGGCCGGCTGACCGCAGAACAGAGAAGGAAGAATGACGCCTGAATCAGCGTCTGGTCAAAGATCCACACAGGTACATCTACGATATGATGGAAAGCTTATTGGATAGTGATTCTTATTTTCTTTTTGTTTTTTATTTTTTACGAAATTCTTTCGTAGTGAGAACCCAATTCATAATGACTGAAGCCATGAGTGAGGTCGCGTGCGCTCATGATGAAGGCTCCTCAGATTTTAAATGCTCTGCGCGGTAGATTCAAACTACGGCGGATTAGTGTTTGAAGAGGATGCCTTATGTAATAGGCATGTTCGTCAATGATGGAGGGGCCACTAATAAATACAGTATAATGCTTTCCATCTCAGTGAATTTCTCGCGGATTCTCTCCCTGACGCTGCTACTTGAGCCGCCATCCTTCCTCCTTCCACTCTCCGCGGCCAACCTGACTAGACATGTGCCGCCAGTGCTCCGCTTTATTCTTCGTTCGCTCGCTTCTAGTGAGTCCTTGCTCATTTGTATATATCTGAGTTGTATTGAACAGGATTTAGATTAGCTAGCACAGGCTGCCCCATTGGTATGCCCGCAGGGAGTGTTAAAATAGGGTACTATTGTACAGGCGCCTTCATTCCACCAGGATCAGGAGGCTACTACTTCCGCAAGAATATGCTTCAGGGCCGTCGCTAAGAGGCAGTTGCATTATCTTTATTAGCTGGCGCCCTAGTTTAAGAGTTGTCACACATGGTGTGGAACTTTTTAGGGTACGAGTCCGCTCTGCCCCTCCTCGTGGGGCCCCCGCTAGATGTTGATGCTGGATCTTCAAGCTCTTTGGTTCCAGCCATGTTTTCTACGAGCCTCGTGGCCAGCCTCAGTAGGTGTCTCCTTAGTTGGCTAGGGGTATATATATTTCATGATAAATATTTTGTATACATGTGTAGCCCTAAGTTTTCCCTCGTGTGTTCATGTGTGATAGTTTACATGTTCTAGAGTGTCAGGAGACGTCCTGTCTATGTGGGTGCCAGAGGGGTTGAGTTACTTTCTAAGTCAGCTCCTCTGGTTCGGTTGGGTTTTTCCTCCGGCGATCTTTCTGTGTATTGACGCCTTTTTCTCGCCTTGCAGGCGATAGGAATGTTTCCAACTACCCGGCGTGGTGTGCGGTACCACGCGCCTCCCCAGCGTAAATACGATTTCCGCCGGGAAGGACCTCGGCTAGTCTGAGCGAACTCGCCCGAATCAACCTCACACTAAGACTTTTTACGCCCAGCGGCACAGTCCAGTGTGGTTAGTCTCTTATCCCACTAATTCAAATAGACGGTCGGATAGTGACAAGTGGCTGTCTTAGGAGCCGGTGACAAATGTCACAGGTAGTTCAATAACGAAGACACCTTCTTCAAATTTCTGAGTACAGAGGGAAATGAGAAGGGCAGTTGGGCTAATTCTAGTTTCCCTACGTATTTAGGTGTTAGGATGTGTAAACCTCCCAGGTTATCCTTATGAGCATTGATTCCTGGAAAATTTTATTTCCAGAGCTCATCACATCTTGAGCAGCACAACTAGCAGAGGAAGGAACAGTTATCGGCGGGGAGGGCGGTTCAGTCAACATAATGACTCTGTTTAATATTTGTGCCACCTAAATGTCCAGGAGTACCAATAATTGCACAACATTTTTGCATTCGATGTGTTACATGCATCGATAGGTCTAAATTTCTCTGGACTTCCCGGAAAAGCCCGGTGTGCTCTGACCTTTATACAGAATGGACGAGCAAACAAGACCTTTCGTGCCTAGCGGCCTTTATCGACATTAAATCTAAATTTACCTCTTATGCTATGACAGCAAACGTCGAGTTAATTTGCGATGACGCAAACCTGCTACGACTCATTCGGCTTTACTCTTTCGATGAGGATTCACTAGTTTTACAGGCACAGTCTATCACTACAGATAAGACTCAACAATTGGTAGACCAATTAACCGTTAACAATGACTCAGAATCCGTAGAGGTAAAACCCCCTCCCCACCAGAAGAGAACCCGCTCAGCATCGCCATGCACCCTACCACGACCAACATCCAAATCACCCCGGCGACAGTACGGACAGTCTTCAGTCCAGGACCCATGGTCTCCTAAAAGACAAAAGTGTGTGTCGCTATCCACAGTTGAAGTCACAGCAGAAGTTCACGCTAGGGACGATCATACAGAGCCGCCGTCGAAACAGAGGTGTAAACTGGATTCACGACCGCTCCCCTCAGTTAGCGCCCCGGAGGTGCCGGAGTTTTTTTCCGGCCTCCTGGGGACGGTAGCGGGGGGGATGGAGTCGGATCCTAAGGATAGGTCTAAAGTAAAAATGGTCCAAAAAAGTCCCGTTTAGTGCTCCCACAAGTTAATCTGCCTTACTCAAAGGAAGAACGCTCAAATTCACCAACTATGGCCACAGAGCAATACCCCAGATCAGCGGCATGCACGAGCACAAGAAAAATAGGTTCTCAGGCAGGTCAAGACCTAGCTACACCCGGGACGTCCAGTAGCCCCGACCCCTTCGAGGTAAACTACTTTTCTAATATTGTTAACTCACCTACGAGTTCCATTCTTGCACCTAGTAAGTTGGGTCCCAGTCTGGAGAAAAGGCATAAAGTAACTGAAACAACAACCAGCCTTAAACCAGTGATACTAAGGGTAATGGGACTGCCGGAGAAGTTAAGATCTCCAGTGACCCCACCGGAAGTAGGAAGGGCCATAGCTTTTCAGGATCAGGACGAGAAGGTTGAAAACAAGGGTAAGATAAAGAGAGGCCGTGACCTGTCTCTTAAGAGACCCCGCAATCAGTGTGTCAGAACCAAACATTTAGATAACTTCTTACAGAAAGTATTACAACAATGTTCTGAAGCAAAAAGGTCTCAAAATACTCCCACAGCGACGATGGGATCTCCTCCGAGGTCCCCTGTGCGACCTCTCACCCCAGCCAAAAGTAAAGTCCTTCCCCCTCAAAACCCTCCCATGGATTACATGGGAGCTCTACCGGTGGTTTCCACAGTACCACTTACACCATCTGACAGTAGTAATACCCCACGGGCTCGCATGCCGTCCAAAGGTGATATGCTACCAGTAACATAGTCGGATCCCCTGGCGGATACTATTACGGTGACCGCCTCCCGCCCGACTCCTTATCATTGTTCAAACCCAGCTTTCTACCCTATATCCATAGATAAACAGCTACAAAGGAGAGCTATTTTCCCAGGCTTACAGGAATCAGATTGTTTCTGGTTTCCAATACGACCACCTAAATCAGGGAGTGAGCACAGGTCGATTGCGGGGGAGATTCCAGTCCCTCGTGAGTGGGTAATCGAGACCAATAAGAATAATGAGTTCCGAGCTAAAGATCCACAGGGTAGTATTTTAAAGGTACCAATTACAGCGATTCCCAATGTCTTGCATTATTATAGGTTTGACTCCTGTAAGGAGATAAAGAAAACCTAATATTTAGTAGTGGCCCCGTAATCATTGACGAACATGCCTATTACATAAGGCATCCTCTTCAAACACTAATTTGCCGTAGTTTGAATCTACCGCGCAGAGCATTTAAAATCTGAGGAGCCTTCATCATGAGTGCACGCGACCTCACTCATGGCTTCAGTCATTATGAATTGGGTTCTCACTACGAAAAAACTTCATAAACAATAAAAACAAAAACAAAATAAGAATAACTGTCCAATAAGCTTTCCATCATATCGTGGATGTACTTGTGTGGATCTTTGACCAGACGCTGATTCAGGCGTCATTCTTCCTTCACTGACATATCAAGTAAACCAAAATCCTTAATACATCAACGAATGGGAAGGGGATGGTCGGGAGGGCCCCAGTCGTTAATGATTACGGGGCCACTACTAAATATTAGGGTTTCTTTATCTCCTTACAGGAGTCAAACCTATAATTTATTAGTGGCCCCTCCATCATTGACGAACATGCCTGATTTCTAAGACTGGAGGGGGACATTCGTAATCATATCATAACTCTAGAAAAGCAGATAATCAAACAACCACATAGTATTCTTACTTCGAAAATATATTTAAACATGGCGCAGCCCATATATACAAAAAAGGGGTTCAAGCAGGTGCGTGCTTCAAAGAATCCTGCTTGACAAAAAAGGGTAACTCTGGAGATTCTGCGCACAGATCTGTAGTTACAAAGGCACCCCACTCAACGAGCGGTGACAAAAATAATAAGTTATAAGTTTACATGTGCACATAATAAACCCCATAATATTCGTGGAAATGTTTCACAAACGATCTCCACTCTTTAAACTAAATTGCTTTCACAGCTAAAACTACTATAACAACACTGTTGTTTGTACTAACAATGTACTAGCAAAATGTCTCGCCCTGAATAGAACAGAGAAATATTCATATCACATTATCCATAATTTGTCTCACAGCTCTTACATTCCGGCGGGGTCTAGGGTGTCCTATGTTACACTGACTGCACCCCCCCCCCCCCTCCTTTTCCCTTTGAAAGTAAACAAAAGTGACTGAAGGGCCACCTAGACCCTCTGCCTTAAAGCTATACATGGTAAGGAAGGTTTGTCTAGAGCATCTGACAAGTATCTAGTCAAAAACGTATGATTAGACGCCCACAACTGTGTGGACGAAATATCTTCAACTGAAAAGTTCTTCAAGAAACGTAAAGAGGCTGCCCATTTGCGTAAATCGTGGGCCCTACCCACAACGCCGGGATTACTCTCTTTAATGACTTCGACCAGAAGAGAAGCTAACCTCCGTTTCAGTAAGCGTTTGCCCGTACTCGCTACCCATAAAGCACCTTGGGGGTTTAGAGGAGCTACTTTCAAATATTTGGTTAGAGCTTGCACTGGACATCGATTATGGTGCACCTTTCCCCTTTTTAACGCCGGCACAGTGAACTCAGAAAACACGTGCGCACTGTGCTCATTCTTGGCTACAAATCCCGGGGAAGGTGCAATGTGAGTACATCCATTAAGTCTACCAAACCTAAGGCAATTAGGTGTGTTGCTCATCGCCGCCAGCTCAGACACTCTGTTCCCGGTGGCCAAAGCCCAAAAGGAATACGGCCTTTTTTAAAAGTAACGCAAAATCTGCAGTATTTTGGTACAGACGAGAGTGAAGTAAAGACAATGCCTTGTCCAGAGACCAAGTAGGCATGAGCTGACGGGGAGGTGGGCGGAGTTTAAAACATGCTCTCATAAAACCTGTTTCCTCCACCACCGGTATGGAGAGACCTGTAAGGTCTAAAAAGGGCACTCTAATCGCAGTTAAGTGATTTTTTAACGTTACCACAGATAAACGTTTCTGCTCAAACAGATAATTCAAATAATTAAATACTAACGCCACTGAGGGCACACTCTGTTCTGTTCTAATGATCCAAGAAGTAAAGGCCTGCCAATGTGATTGATACTGTCGTTTCGTAGACTGAGTATATTGATTGATTAATTTATTGGTCACATCTCTACCATACGGTGCTAGCCACTTGGCCTCCTGAATGTCCATAATGCAAAAGTCAGCGAGGTCGCTAGGTTGCCAATCGTGTCTAAGTGGAAATACTTGACCGGGAGCGACACCGGGTGCGAGCACCACATCTTCAATTGCTGGTACCATAACTGCGCCGGCCACAGGGGCGCGATTAGCGAGACTAAGCCTCGATAATCTCGTAGTTTGTTCACTACGTGGCACATTAGTGACGCGTCTGGCGGCGGAAACAGATAGATGGAGCTCCATCTGTTCCAGTCTGTCACTAGGGCGTCCGGCCCCCCTGCCAGCGTTTCCGTCCGACGGGTGAGGTATAGAGGGAGTTTGTGAGTTCCCTCGGACGCAAACAGATCCACTTGTGGATGATAGAGCTCTGCAATCATTAGGTTGAAAATGGGTTGCTTGAGCTCCCATTCTACTGTCGTGCTCTGTCTCCGGGACAGAGTGTCTGCCCAGACGTTTGCTACACCTGGGAGATAAGATGCGTGAAGATAAATGTCTAGCCTGTTGGCTAGAGTAAAAATCTCTTTCGACACGTTTAGCAACTTCCTTGATCTCGTTGACCCCTGTTTCTGAATACAGTGAACTGCATTCAGATTGTCCATTCTGAAGGCCACCGACTTGCCCCGTAAAGTAGAGCCGTGAGCCTGAAGGAAATACAAGGGAACTAGTAATTCTTTGACATTGATGTGGGAGATTTCTAAGTGGGACCAAAGCCCCTGACCCTGGTGCCCCTGGTTTGACTGAAATCCCCAACCTATCGTGCCTGACGCATCCGTGTCTACCCATACCGTTGGCGGAGGAGAGGTCCATGACATTACCGAGTGTAGCGTTTCCCTCTTCGCCCAGACCGCCAGTAAGGTGTGGATTAATTTTGGGATGGGCCATAATTTTCCCGCCGGTAAGAGTGGGAAATATTTGTTGCCCTTCAATATTAACCGTTTTACTTTCAACCGGCCCAACATTACAGTTAGTTGAATCCAGTTGAGAGAGCCGACCAGAGACTCCCAGACCCTCCGTGTTGTAGTCAGACTGTGAAGAAACATGAACAGTTTCCTGCGAAACCTGTTGCGATTGTCCACACTCTGACTCAGAGTGAGAGCAGCTGTGTCCCAAACCAGCCCTATCCACTGAATTACTCGTGAGGGGACAAGGTTTGACTTTACCAGATTTACCTTGAACCCTAGAGCTTTGACATGAGTTAAAAGTATGTTGACATGTTTGATGCATAATTGCTCTGTCTCTGCCACCACCAGCCAGTCGTCTAGGTACCACAGAACTCTGATTCCTTGCATTAACAACGGCATCAGGGCTTGCCGGACTAATTTCGTGAATAGTCGAGGTGCCAGATTCAAACCGAATGGCATCCTCTGAAAAACAAAATTTTGGTGCCTGATCCGTAAGGCCAGAAACCTTTGAAATCGTTTGTTGACCGATACGTGCCAATAAGCGTCTGTCAGGTCTAGGGAACACATCCAACCCCCCGGCAGAAGTGTTAGCCTGATTTGGTGTACCGTTAACATTCGGAATGACTCGTTGTGAATGTGAAGGTTCAGATAAGACAGGTCGACGACCGGTCTCATCTGAACACTGTCCCGTTTGGGAACCAAAAAGAGCTTGGACGTGAATACAGGGTAATTTGGGGGGACCGGGATGATGACATTCTTGGGGAGGTGTGGTGGAGTGGTCTTGCCACTGGCCTGGTAATCCAAAGGTCCCGGGTTCAAATCCCGATGTATCAATGGGAAGATATTATTGGGATGGAATTTGTGCTGTACCTGGTATCAGTGCATTAGCACAAGCCCACCGAAACGTCAATAAAATACCCTCATTGTTCCCTGATTAAATAGCACTGTATGAATATTCCCATATTCAAAATATGCTATAGGGGTGCAATGCCTGGTGAGTTATCTGCTCAACAGGTGGCGTTGTGTGTGTGTAAGTGTGAGAGTCCGAGTGTAGGGGGTGAGACAGTGAAGCACGGGAACGAGGTGGCTTCAGAGATGGGGTCGTTTCGGGCAATGAGTGAGCACCGTGCCTCATGTGAAGGCAAGATGGCAGGTGCTTGTTGTACTCTACGTGCTTCACATGTCTCACTCCCTAGACTGGAACAAGACCTCACGGGCTTCACTGTTCATTGTAAAGCGGTGAATGTTAAGGCTCTCAGCCTATGCCCGAGAGGAAGTAAGTTGGAATATAGGAAAAAAAAAAAAAAAAAAAAAATCATTTCCTGGACCAGTGACTACACCTCTAAAGAAACAAAATTCGCCGTTGTCGGCTGACGTAAGCGAGGTCGCCGGAGCCACTGCCAAGTGATGCCCTTGCGTGCCACCATCCGGGCCCAAGTGTTTATCGGCCATGCTTTGTGACACGTTCGGAACGACCCAGTTAGCAGACCAGGGTTCGCCGGCTGTACTACCCTCGGATCCGCCGGCCTTACTACTGGCACCGGGAGTGAGAGAGACCTTATTTTTTTTACGGTGGAGGAGTTGGCGGTGGTGGACGCTTCGCCGGCTGGCTGGCATTGGCAGAAGACGGGCCCTGACCTGGCTTATTATAGCCGCGTCCTTTCTGACCTGAAAACCTACCCTGTCTATGCCTGAACTGACCTTGAGTGGAGGAGGACTTAGGTGGAAGAAAGGGCTTAGATCCCCCCGGCTGAGCTTTAGCGACTGGCCTGGGTTTGGGGAAGTTAAAGGCAGGTTTCTTAGAAGGGGTGGGACTGTGTTTAACGGCCTGAGCCATATTAAAAACCGTTCGCCACACATCAGGGGACATTAAAGAGGGAGTGAGCACTGGTGACATGACCACCTGATCCGCAATGCGATCAGGCAGTTTGCGGACTAAGGATATTCTCAGATCTTGTCTCGCTCGTACCGCCTCAAGCAAGGCAGTGCGTACGTCACCTAATGATTGGATTGACGACTGAAGAAGCAGTCGCCGGGACAATTCAACCGAACGTCTGGCATCCGCGTCTGCGATTGCCTGAGTGGACCGGAGCAAAGACTTAGCTACCTGTTGAGACACTATGTATGAAGAGAACAGGCGAAAAGCTTTCCCCCGTAGCCTAAATTCACGGTCTAGGTGAGTTGGGGTAGGGGTAGTGAAAGGGTCTTTTAGCTCACAAAGATTAATTTTAGGGGCAGCTAAGAAAGCAAACAAAGCCGAAGGGACTCCGCCGGCAAAACATACTGGCATGGAGAACCAAGAATGAGTATCTTGAGGGATCTGGTGGGAAGTTTTGGAAGTAAATGTGGTCGCAAAGTTTTGAGCCTCTGTCTCCCATTCCACCCAAGGTCCTGGGCCCAACTGCCCCACCTTCAAGACTGGATTAGCGTCTGTGACGGTTTGCAAATCGAGTTCTGGAGTGAGAGCTGACAGTGACTTAATGTCATTAAACCCATCATGCTTAGACCAGTCAGAAAACAATCTTGAAGCTGAGGCAGGGGGTAAAGCAGGCTTAGCAGTATAAACAAAATAGTCCTGGTGATAATAACTAGGTATAGCCTTGATGTTGACATCTAGCACATTCCCCAAAGTATCCAAGGCCCTTAATTTCTTAGATTTATTGCCCTGGATGACCCACTCACGCGGCACTGGAAGATCCCCTGACAAGGTAGGTTGGGCTAGCTCTGGTTTAGTGGGGGTCAAAAGGACCCATGACTCCTCTGGTCCGTAAAGCAAGGGCATAGCTACCTTTTTGAGAGGTGCTCTGTCTAGAGGGGGACGGATTGACATCCGTTATAACCCTTACATTCAAAGTGGTCAATGCCGCCGTAGCAGGCTTAGTAACCACCGATGGTGACATAGAGGGAGGGTGAGGGATCTGAGGCAAAGCAATAGAAGTTATCAGAGGCCGTACCGTAGAGCTTGTCGTGGGAGCTCCCAAGTCCACTGTGGGAGTTTCCTGCTGTTGGCCAAAAAATCTAGATAAAGCATTATCAAGTAGCCCATCAATTTCCTGTGCAGTGACAAATTGATTTGATGATGTGTTCACTGATGAATCATTAAGATCTTGTGCGGCATCGAAGCCTGAACCTGACTCTTGCCCTTCCATATCCGATATCATCAAAACCTCGTCTTTGTCATCCTGTTCCTCCTGAGAAGACCCCGCCGAAGCTGGGGTACCATCTCGTCGCCAAGATAAGTTAGGAGTAGAGGAAGGGATCGCCGTGTCCCGATGGATGTCAGCCACTGTGTGAATAGTTTGAGCCGGAAGGGGGTGGTCAGGCCCCGGACGAGAATATCGCCAAACACCTAGGCCTTGGCCTCTACTCCCGTGGGAGTCTGAAACACTCCCAACCACTGAGTCCTCTGAACCCTCCAACTCCAGGGTTAAAATGTTAATGGGTAAATCATCGTTAGGTACAGGTACTACACTGGACCCTTGAGACCGAACACAAACTCTGTCTGGGGTAGAGGTATGACGAGAAGCACTAGAAACAGGTGAGTGTCGGTAGGCCTTTCTATCATGGGAATCCTTTTTTGAAGATTTATGGCTGCAGTGTGACCGTGAACTACTCTTTGATTTGGAGGATTTATCGCCGTGACCCCTGGTGGAACTTTCTGTCTTACTTACTCCTCTTACTCGATGGTGAAGAGGCAAGACTGGGTGGCTGGTGTCTAAGGGGTGACCTAGACCTAGATCTCGCCGGAGACGAGGAGACTGCCGCCGGGGGTGTAGGCTCACGGCGACGTTTCGAAGTAGCAGGGGCAGGAGATGACACAGAACCCTGTCCAGTCTCCGCCGGCTTATGACAAGTTACTCGAGAGGAACGTTTATTAGGGGGAGGGTGCTCAAGAAGAAGCCTATCCCAAAGAGGGACGTTGTCACATTGAAGTGACTTATGAGCCACAATCGTAGTATACGCTGACATTTGTTGCCGAACTTCTCGTAAGGCGACCGCTGCGGTCTTATCATTATCTTGGAGGACTTTGGTACTTAGTTGGGAGCAAAAGGAACAGTTGCGCATCACCCACAGACCTCTTGAACGGTCTAGACATTTAACACACATGATACAAAGAGTGTGCGCAAAAAGAGGGATACCGGCACAGGTTGGATTAATGCATAAAGCAAAAACTGGGGCAAAGGTAGCCATGACAGAGACTGGTGGGGACTTACTGCAGGGTCTGTATTGGTCCGCCGGGGCCCAGCCCTGGAAAAAAAGGAAAATTTCCAGGAATTAATGCTCATAAGGTTAACCCAAAATGATCGCATACAAGTGTTCATACCCTGCCGGATAACGAGGCGTAACCCCACAATGATTACAGCTCGTTATGCGGCGTTTTTTTTATAAAGATATCCGAATATCTAGACATGTCTTTCAAGAAAGTTTTAAGAATACCCTCTGACATAATATAAAAGACCAGTATGGCGTTTATAAAGTCTTTCTGGCGGTGACTGTTACAAGATTCAATTTTGAAAACAACCCCCCACAAAGACACCGGCCCCTGAAGTATCTAGCAGATTAACACAGGGCAGGCTGATACGAGACCTGACTTCTAATGAATTGTCACATAGATCGCCGTATGGTGAAGGCGGCGATACAGAGCCGTATCTCTCAACTAATTGGGTAACTAGCCTGAATTGTAAATCCCATATTTCCCCCTCCCAGGAGCACCCGCCGGGTGTGGCCAATTTATGAAAAAATACGTTAACCCTAATTGAGCCTTCGATCGCCGTAAGGGTGAGGGCGGCGATACATTATAGTATCACTGAAATGGACCGGTTAACTAAACTGAATTACCAATTCGTTCATCCCACCTTAACAAGGTACACCTGCCGGGTGAGACCTGATGTCTGAAATGTTAACCCCATAAGTTCCTATCCCCACTTCTTTGTAAAAGATCGCTGGGGAGGAAAGCCCACAACAACAGCTAGGGTTTTTCCTTTGGTTTGTAAAACCGGGTAGAAAAACTATATAACATAATATGTCCGCATGAACAATGTTAGATGGGTACCACCAATCCGCCGGGAATCATAGGGAGCCTGAAACAGGCACCAACACAGAGACGCAGTCTTGGAGAGCCACAGACACCAACTCGCCGGGGACACCCGCCGGATTTCAAACCACGCGTGGCCAAACACGGCTCACGGCCGGAGTTTTCATGGTGAAACCGAGAAAACCCCGCCGGAAAGTAACCCACCCCGAACAGATACCATCTGAACGCACATAGGACCCGAGAGATAGCCAAGCACGACTAACCTAGGGACCACAAATATAATCCGTGGAATTAGCCAATACACAACTAATCCAGGAAACAAACATAGTCCGTGGAATTAGCCAATACACAACTAAACCCGGATACACATGACATAGTAGGACATATTTATAAAATAAATCAATAACACTTGTACATGTGGCAAAGCTACGAGCGGCTGGCTAGGCCTAAGCAAACGGCACAAGAACTGTTGAGATATAAACAAAAAACACTGGAAATATAACAACAGGAACCACCGCCAACACACCACTGTAGTAAAAACTTCCGACCAAGGGAAGACCGACTCGGGATCCAGAAAAAAACTTCACTAAGTGAAGAAAAATACGCTGGGAACGTCAGCAAAGCAACGCTACCTCATCAGAAAGATAAAAGGCAGCAGAATTAATCGCGTAATGAAAGCCGCCTGCATCACAAGCTAACTCAACTATGAAAAAAAAACAAAAAATTCACCTGTCCACAACAGGACCACGAGGGTACATCCGAAATAGATGCCCCAAACACACGACCCAAAATACACTGCACTGCGGGCAACCAGCCCAGGACACTCCTGCTACGCATATCCTAACCTTACTCGATACATCCCGGAATAAACAAATGAGAAAAAACTCACTAGGGACGCAGCAAATGCGGAACCAGCGGAGCGTGGAGAGACACGTCCAGGCCGGCTGATCGCAGAGCAGAGAAGGAAGAATGACGCCTGAATCAGCGTCTGGTCAAAGATCCACACAAGTACATCCACGATATGATGGAAAGCTTATTGGATAGTTATTCTTATTTTCTTTTTGTTTTTATTGTTTACGAAGTTTTTTCGTAGTGAGAACCCAATTCATAATGACTGAAGCCATGAGTGAGGTCGTGTGCGCTCATGATGAAGGCTCCTCAGATTTTAAATGCTCTGCGCGGTAGATTCAAACTACGGCGAATTAGTGTTTGAAGAGGATGCCTTATGTAATAGGCATGTTCGTCAATGATGGAGGGGCCACTAATAAATGAATACTTTGTTTATGTACCTGCTCAACTTGTACCTCCATCCCCAGATCTCATTTGTCCTGAATGCTCCCGGAATTACGGCGTACACGGGTATGACTCATTAAAAATAGACGAACCGAAGTTGGTTACAACTCCGGCGCGCTTGCCGTCGAGTCAGTCAAGCAGGCAAGAAGTACTCCTGGGGAAGGTAGGTCATGGTGTAAAGTCAGTGAAAGTAGGCTAGTCTAAACAGACCTCGGATGCGGAAATACCCTGAGCCGAACAGGCCAAGTGGAATATCTCTATTGGTCTAACTGGTAAGGTGTCTGCCTCACACCCAAGGGTCGAGAGTTCGTGCCCCCACCAGGGCATGATATTTTCGTGAGGCTATTTCCGCATTTAACGAAGTTTAGGTGTGTTGGTAAAATTGTTCAGATGGTTGAGAGTAAGATCGGAGCTCCATAAATCCTCTTTCGGGTATGGTGTAAAAACCGATCCCCACAATGGTCCATGGGTAGACTGGGAAACAGATGTTCAACAGTTTGCTATTGCATTAACGTCACATCCCTCCCAACTTGTTCCCCTACCCATCCAAATTGAGTATAATTGTCTGAATCCACAACCAGGAGGTGTCCTCGCCCCTATTTTCGAATTCCTGGCGTACCCACAGTTATCACAACAGGATTTTCCAGATCCCTTCAATACCCCACCCCTAATTGATCTTCAAAGAGAGTTTCTATTACGAGATAATGCCCACAGACGGTTTGCGTCATTCTTGCTCAGTCGACAAACTGCCCAGTCCATCTCCCGGCCAGTAGAGTCTGATTCAGATCAAGGTGTAAGTGAGACGATAGGGTTATTCCAACAGCTTCTCCTCCCACACCCGGCGAGATCAATATCAGACATACGAACAGCCTTGTTTGAAGAGGTCCGGGCTAGAAAACACCTAAGGCTTTTTATGGTGAAAGGTTTGCCCGGTAATATTTACCACCGGGTAATCCTTTCTCCAGTGTTGACAGCTTCAGTTATGAACAATGAGACTAGGCAGGCAGTCCGGCAAATGCGGCAACAGTTGTTAACCGCCGCTGAATAAGGTGAAGGGATGAGGGTATAATTCTTACACGTTAGGATACAACACCAGCCATCACCAAGCAGTCGGCTAGCCCAAATTACACGACATCTTAAGATTCCAATGTTCTCTCTCTCTCCCGGGGCCTTGCGAAGGCATGTGGATCCGAGGGTAGACTCTGTAGAATACACCCAAGCAAAAGACTAGGGGTCCCTACGGTCGTCACCGGGCTACGTCCCGGCGGATGGGAGGGGCATGAACAACAAAGAATCCAACGACGTCAATTTGAATTAGTCAACATCCGTTTCATTAGAAAGGAGTCACTAGTCAAAGACAAGTTTTCCTAAGGTTGTTCCATCCGAGCCAACGTACCATGTTGGCACGTCCTCAGTTACCATATGCCACTACAGACCAATTGTGCATGAGACTATGAGTACAACAGTCTCGTTTTTTCCATCCTTTACGGCTTTCAAGGGGTCATACAGCAGCTCATACTGCAAGACTGTATCTTGGCAAAAGAATAGGAGACTGAAAAGCTTACGGCAACGGTAATATAAAGGAATCAATAGTTGTTGCTGCTTTAGTCGAATACTGAGTAATGGCGGAGTCGTTTGTTAACACCAATATTATGTCTAAATTTGATTAAGGTTTGTTGAATCCCAGTACCTACAATTCCCATGTAAATAACATTATAATGCATGTACTATCCCTAGGGGGCGAGGTCGGCTTAGCAAGGACGCACCTCGTTCCCACACGGGTTATTCAGTTGATGAAACTGGTCTGGGGACACAACCAATATTTTCTCTCAATAGCTAGGCGGGAGACCGCAGCAGATTTCGTTGGAAATGTTTGCGGTTGCCCATAGTCTGTACACAACGAGAGGGCTGGGATTGTCCCCAGTCAGATTTTTTCAACTGGATTAAACGGTAATGTTGGGCCGGTTGGAAGTAAGTGTTTATTCGTGGAAAGTACCACAAATAACTAATTCACAGAAAACGTACTATCGGTCTGGGCAAGGTAGGACATTGCACCCTGGTGTAGTCTTTCTCCCTACCCTGCGGTATGGATATTGACAAAGGCTTACGGATAAATTAGTCAAACCTAGGCCAATAAGGCCAAGACTGTGTTCCCCAAGTTAAGTACTTCCCGGTTAACGAACAAGAGGGGTGAGTCCCTTGGTTTCCTCCCCAACGAACCCTCAGCTCCCTCTTGATAATAGCAATCAATCGCAGTTTAAAGGGACAAATTAAAACGTGGTACAGACAAAGCAAAGATATTGAATTACTAGAATTGTCAGAGCAGCTTCTGGCTCTAGCCGGAACGCTGAACATTTTGCATCGGGCATCATACCTCAGTGCCGTAAAGAATGGTGAGGCAGGCGCTCTGTCCTGGAGACAGAGCACACAAGCCTAATGGACACCCAGGCGAAATATCTTCTAACAAGATACCCGCAGAGCCATACCTTAGTGGGTGATTGCATCCGACGGACATTACTCCCCAATTAGCGGGTAAAGATACCCCGGCGAGTGAGGAAGGATCCAAATGCGATGACGGAGAACCGCAACGGTGGGTATATTATCTATCTGTTTACGCCTCTTAACACTCACGCATGGGTCAAAAGCTCACAAACCACGGGGTTTACCGTGGTATCGTAGAGGGTCGCGCCAGGTTGACAGGTCCAAGAGCTGCCACTGATTAAAACGCGGGCATAAACCCGGTGTCAATCCAGGAGATAATTAACAACCTAGAGGCTTCACTACCGGTGTCCTTGGTGGTTGAAGAAAACATTAAAAGGTTTTAACTCAGTAAGGAAAGGGAGAGGGTTAGCATGTATATTTCTTAAGCAGAAAATCTCGAACTCAGCGTACTGTCTACCAGAACAAATTACCAAGGCTCAAGGGAAAACGCCCTAAACCGGGGTAGTAGACACGGCGCAATCACTAGCGTCGATAGCCCTGAACTGGTATTACTTAAACTAAGTGCCCAAACACATGTTTTCTATGGTCACTTAGAAACACCTCATGTTTGCCATTTTAACCCCCCCCCCCCCACACACCCCCTTGTTTCCAACCTAACAGGTCTGTCCATACCGCAGGCGGGGAAAAAGGCTCAGAAGGGTATGTTTTGAACTGCGCCCACCACCTCGGCAGCTCATGCCTACCTGGTCGCCGGATAAGGCTTTATCCTTGCTTAACTTTTGCTGTATAATCAAGCGCTAGGGTTTTGGATTCATTATTAAAGAAGGCAGTGTTCCTTAGGTTTTTCGGCGACAGGAAATAAAGGTCTGAGCTGGCGGCAATGACCAACAAACCTAAATTGCCTCGGGTTAGGGAAACGGAATGATCTCTTATAAATCACTCCGTTCCTCTACATTCATACCTTAAGAATGAACTTTGTATTCAGGTATTTACAGTACTGGTATTCAGATGCGGTCATACGCATAAGATTTTATGCCCAGTACAAGTTTTAATCAAGTTTATGAGGATGGCACAACCTCAATAACAAAGTCTTTTATGGGTCGACAGCACAGGTACTCGCGTCACGAGAAGGATATTAGTTTCTTTACTCGTAGACGTCATTAGGGACAGGAATCCCGGCATAGTGGGAAGAGCCCACAACATCAGAAAGGGGGATGTCCCTTTTGGTTTTACACAAAGTTAACACTAAGTGTGGGCTTCCGATCATTTTTTTTTGGCGCGATACCTGTCTGTGGCCCTGGATAGCCACAACACTAACCAGTGCATATTTAAGGCAGAGGGTCTAGTAGTCCATGTGCTCTTACTAATTAAGGTTAATCTTAAAGGTGAAAACGGAGGGGGGTAAGCCCAAATGACCCCTAGAACCCCTCCGCCGGAGTATGTGATAAGATCACAAGCTGTGATACTTGTTAAGTCGAGCTGGTTATACAGCCCTGAAATATGATTTTTCTTTTAAAAGATATCTATCATAGTGATAACTATATAGTATGAATAAAGTGTACAGAGTAGATGTACAAATAAGTTAAGAACAGAAGACATAATCCTAGGATATATGTGTCTGTATTTAGTTGAACAGGAACATAAGTAAGTTCCCTAGCAACATTTTTTGAACCTCAATGTGAGATATCAAGTGTACCTAATCGGTCAAATTATAAGCAGATAATCTTTGAAGTAACGCGCTGCTTTCTTTCCAATTTTGTACTTAATATTGTTTGCAAGCAATAAAGATTTAAATTGTTATATGATTCTTTGTCTCTAACTATGGTATTTGTTAGTGGTGATATTGTCTCGAAAGACCCCCTCCAGTCTTAGATATCAGGCATATCGTCAATGATGATAGATTTGAGTCCCGGAGGGAAGAAGGAAAACCTAATATTTAGTAGTGGCCCCGAAATCATTGACGATGTAGGGCCCTCCCTTCCATCCCCTTCCCATTCGTTTGATGTCTTGAGTAGTCTTAATTTGTCAGTGAAGGAGGAAGCATGGCGGCTCAGGGAGCAGCGTCAGGGAGAGAATCCGCAAGAAATCCACCGAGATGGAAAGCATTATATATAACATATTTTAAGTTTATTTTTTATTTGTATTTTTTCGAAAGATTTTTCGTAGTGAGTAGCCAATCATAAGATGATTCCATAAGAGAATTAGCATTGCCCTTATGACGTAGGACTCTTTCTCCCCGCGGCGGTCGATTCAAACTGGCTACCCGCGGGCGCTTGAAGGGGGACTATTATACTAATAGGCATATTGTCAATGATGGAGGGGCCACTAATAAATATTAGGTTTTCCTTCTTCCCTCAAACCTCAAACCTATAATATACACACACACACACACACACATATACTGTACACACACACACACTTCCTCTCCCTCTCTCTCACATACACACACACTCACACACACACATACTTCCTCTCTCTCTCTCTCTCATGGCTTTTACTAGCACACACACAGGGGGATACATTCCATATAAACATTATTTACCATCTGGCACCAATAAGTTAAGAGGACAGTGGTTATACATATTCATATATTTTAGTTTAGTTTCCTCCCTAGACCTCCATAAAACTCTAATAATACATCCACTAGATCCCCCTACGATATCTATTTGTACATTTTTCGGTAAAAAAATGTCACGGCCTAAGGCCGATTCCTTCACAATTACAGGCTCGCTATCGCTCGTCAGGAATAAAGTTGACACGTAAGGGGCACGAAAGGTCTTAATATTGACAAAGAAATGGGGCGAAACATATTAAAATCGACAAACTAATGGAGCAAACGTCTTAAAATCTCCAAACTAATGGGGATAAGCATAAGGAAGAATGGGGACCAGAAAAACGGCCCACCTCCCCTTAACCCATTCAGTACCGGGGACATCCTTTTTTATTATGTTCTGGTAACTATTAGACGATTCTATGCAGTTTAAAAAGGGCCTCAAGCAGTTAATAAGCTTGGAACTATTTCACTTAACCCTTTTTACTATCACAAATCCTACCTAAGCTGCACAAAATAGTCTAAATAAAGCTAGAATCCTACCTAAGCTGCACAAAATAGTCTAAATAAAGCTAGAATCCTACCTAAGCTGCACAAAATAATCTAAATAAAGCTAGAATCCTACCTAAGCTGCACAAAATAGACTAAATAAAGCTAGAATCCTACCTAAGCTGCACAAAATAGTCTAAATAAATCTAGAATCCTACCTAAGCTGCACAAAATAGACTAAATAAAGCTAGAATCCTACCTAAGCTGCACAAAATAGTCTAAATAAAGCTAGAATCCTACCTAAGCTGCACAAAATAGTCTAAATAAAGCTAGAATCCTACCTAAGCTGCACAAGATAGTCTAAATAAAGCTAGAATCCTACCTAAGCTGCACAAAATAGTCGAAATAAAGCTAGAATCCTACCTAAGCTGCACAAAATAGTCTAAATAAAGCTAGAATCCTACCTAAGCTGCACAAAATAGTCTAAATAAAGCTAGAATCCTACCTAAGCTGCACAAAATAGTCTAAATAAAGCTAGAATCCTACCTAAGCTGCACAAAATAGTCTAAATAAAGCTAGAATCCTACCTAAGCTGCACAGAATAGTCTAAATAAAGCTAGAATCCTACCTAAGCTGCACAAAATAGTCTAAATAAAGCTACAATGCTACCTAAGCTGCACAAAATAGTCTAAATAAAGCTAGAATCCTACCTAAGCTGCACAAAATAGTCTAAATAAAGCTAGAATCCTACCTAAGCTGCACAAAATAGTCTAAATAAAGCTAGAATCCTACCTAAGCTGCACAAAATAGTCTAAATAAAGCTAGAATCCTACCTAAGCTGCACAAAATAGTCTAAATAAAGCTAGAATCCTACCTAAGCTGCACAAAATAGTCTAAATAAAGCTAGAATCCTACCTAAGCTGCACAAAATAGTCCAAATAAAGCTAGAATCCTACCTAAGCTGCACAGAATAGTCTAAATAAAGCTAGAATCCTACCTAAGCTGCCCAAAATAGTCTAAATAAAGCTAGAATCCTACCTAAGCTGCACAAAATAGTCTAAATAAAGCTAGAATCCTACCTAAGCTGCACAAAATAGTCTAAATAAAGCTAGAATCCTACCTAAGCTGCACAAAATAGTCTAAATAAAGCTAGAATCCTACCTAAGCTGCACAAAATAGTCTAAATAAAGCTAGAATCCTACCTAAGCTGCACAAAATAGTCTAAATAAAGCTAGAATCCTACCTAAGCTGCACAAAATAGTCTAAATAAAGCTAGAATCCTACCTAAGCTGCACAAAATAGTCTAAATAAAGCTAGAATCCTACCTAAGATGCACAAAATAGTCTAAATAAAGCTAGAATCCTACCTAAGCTGCACAACATAGTCTAAATAAAGCTAGAATCCTACCTAAGCTGCACAGAGTAGTCTAAATAAAGCTAGAATCCTACCTAAGCTGCACAAAATAGTCTAAATAAAGCTAGAATCCTACCTAAGCTGCACAAAATAGTCTAAATAAAGCTAGAATCCTACCTAAGCTGCACAAAATAGTCTAAATAAAGCTAGAATCCTACCTAAGCTGCACAAAATAGTCTAAATAAAGCTAGAATCCTACCTAAGCTGCACAAAATAGTATAAATAAAGCTAGAATCCTACCTAAGCTGCACAAAATAGTCTAAATAAAGCTAGAATCCTACCTAAGCTGCACAGAATAGTCTAAATAAAGCTAGAATCCTACCTAAGCTGCACAAAATAGTCTAAATAAAGCTAGAATCCTACCTAAGCTGCACAAAATAGTCTAAATAAAGCTAGAATCCTACCTAAGCTGCACAAAATAGTCTAAATAAAGCTAGAATCCTACCTAAGCTGCACAAAATAGTCTAAATAAAGCTAGAATCCTACCTAAGCTGCACAGAATAGTCTAAATAAAGCTAGAATCCTACCTAAGCTGCACAAAATAGTCTAAATAAAGCTAGAATCCTAGCTAAGCTGCACAAAATAGTCTAAATAAAGCTAGAATCCTACCTAAGCTGCACAAAATAGTCTAAATAAAGCTAGAATCCTACCTAAGCTGCACAAAATAGTCTAAATAAAGCTAGAATCCTACCTAAGCTGCACAAAATAGTCTAAATAAAGCTAGAATCCTACCTAAGCTGCACAAAATAGTCTAAATAAAGCTAGAATCAAATAAAAACACATCACCGGGACAGTAAGGGTTAAAATGGGGGGTGGGGTTAATATTTATTCATTTATTTACATATTATATTTTTGTTCATGCTCTCTAGACCTCCATCGAGCTTTAACCCGAGAAGTGCGATAAGCTTCACGGAAGTATGTGTATAGCAAATGAGATAGGCCTCACATAAGCAAGACCATGAAAAAAGCCTTCCAAAACACCCCAAGGGCTCTCAAAACAAAGAAATATGTCATTAGGTGAGATAATTCCCCTAGTACTTCCTACCACTCATCCTCATGTGTCTGAACCCCCCCACCCCTCCTCAATTGTCGGCTATCTCTCCTCATATTTCCCCCATTTATCGGCTATTTTTTGCGTGAATTTCTCTCAAAGGGTTTCGTACACACCAGCGAGTCACTTAGAGATCTTATTCAACACTGAGATCTCTCCGGCGCTCAGTGTGTTGCAAGACGTTGCAAAGGGAGGATATGTCTCTCTCCCCCTTATACTTTTTTCACCCACCAATTGCTATTCCCACTACTGTTATCGCTCTTCAAGGTTCATATGTTCATCATATATGTAAAATAAGTGCACATGGAAAATATTTAATGCTTTATATGGTAGACATAACAAATTTTGTCAGAATCTTAGGTAATTCCTTCGCATATAACTACGTTTGTCACTAAAATACCCCAAAAAGGGAATTCCCCCACCAACCTCCCGACCAACAACCCAGTGGTAATTCCGCAAGAACCAGAACGAAAACCAACCGGGACGAAAGGACCCAACAGCAAGAAGGGAAAGTGGGACGCTCCCGCAAGATCAAAGGAAGCCGCCAACCCTGTCAGTCAACAGAGGAGCGCACGACTGGACCAGGGGACCGACCCCAACACGGCCGGAAAGAAAAAGGCCCCAAAGGCACGTCGGCCAAAAATGGTCGATCCCCAACCTTTTTAACATTCACAACACTCACATACCAACCCCATGCCCAGCTGTCCTTTTTCTGTTGTAGTAACTAAGTATATAGATAAGTGCCCCCGTGCTCAGTTGCCCCCTTGCCTTGTTCTTCTAGTAACTAAGTGTATATATAATATTAACCGGAGTATGCCACCTGTATTGATGCGACATAGCGGCACTGTCCTTGTGTCATATTGTGCCACGTGCATACCAACCCGGTTTCATCATCTTATTAGGACAACGTCTATAATGCCGTCGTTTATGCATGTATTCACTCCTTAGGGTAACTATCTGTTATCCACGATGTTTTCTCTTTTCCACTTAACTCCGCATGTTACACGCCTCTTAAAAACCCAGTCTTCTAAAATACAAACCACATGACTTTCCTCCTAGACATTCTTGATGTACCAACTAAGTATGTATTTCATTAGATAACCACCTTGTGGGTTATAGTACTTTAATTTGTATAGGTGCGAAGGCGAGCTCAAAACACCTTCGATTTCCAGTCCACAACGAGCCCGATCATGATTATGTCACCCCTATAATTAATTATGTAACCACATACCCCCCCTTGCTCAGCTGTTCCTTTCTTCTGTAGTAACTAGATATATATAGATATGTGCCCCCGTGCTCAGCTGCCCTTGTCTTGTTCTTCTCGTAACCACGTGTATATATAATATTAACCGGAATTTGCCCGATCGATATTGCTACGACACAGAGGCACTGCCCATGTCGAATCGTATCCCGTGCATTCCAACCAAGTCCCATTCACCTTAAGTTGACAACAACTAATACCGTCCTTCATGCATGTATTTCAGTCCTTAGGGTAATTATCTTCTATCCGCCATGTTATTCCTCTTTTCCATTTACTTTTCCACAATTGTTACACGTCTCCCAATCACTACCTCCTAATCCACAATCCACATTACTCTGTTTTGCTTCGTGACCCCATGCTCAGTGGTCACCTGTTTTGTGGGTCATCCTGTCTTTCGCTCCTTCACGCCCCGCTGCACACACCACCCTACCTGTTCGATCATAGGGAAATGCCACCTCTATGTCCAGCGCATTAAGGGTCACTACCCTAGGTCACGAGTGGCGCGGCGCCTAGCCTCAAACCACCCCCTTTCCAATATCCAACCCCCACCTGTAAAGACGCCCAGACGAACGTTCTAACATGCCGATCCCGTTCATTTCCTCACCCCAATAAATAGCAGATAGACTCATTCTTGTAACCCCATTTACTACCCTCTAACTTACTAGCCCAACTCACAACCTGAACCAGGAGGGCGGACGGCACGAGGCTACAACAGCCAACCTCTCACCCCTAAGAAGTCGACGGTTCCGCCTGACTTGCATTTTCACGAAAACCACTATTTATGAGCCCCATGAGTAATCCTAGTAAGTAAAAACTAGAGCCCATGATCAACCCTCCCTAGGAGTATAATTCTTGACACCACCACATCATAAGAAAACCCCATTAGCATAGAGAATCCCATATATACATATTTAGGGAGTGGCATGCCCCCCACACCAAAGGGACCCCTCCAACCCCCGCGGACGTTCACCATGACCCACACGTAGCCAACAAATTCTTGCCAGACACCAGGTGAATTTCCAACAGGTGATGAACTAACCTTCTAAATACCTATCCAAATACCATCCTATCCCATCCTTAACCAAAACCAAAATCTTCCTTATCCCATCCTAGATTACGTACAGCATGTCAGCTAGACCCGAGAAGGATATTTAGGTGAATTGATGAATAATACCTCCCAGCCTAGTCACGTAGGGCGCCAACAAAGTAGTCCCTAAAAACCTTCACCAAATCCGCCTAAACAACTCTACTAGTACCTCATACTAGAGTTAAGATATCCACGATAATAAATCAGATAACAAGTTACTTACCGCCACATTAAAGACCCCCCTCCCTAACCCCCTAAGTTCACCAGAATAAATTAACTACTTCATAGCATTGACATCCAATACTTCTAGAATATTCCTGAAGCTTCCTTGACCTGCCTATAAATAAGACACAGAGACAACAGTCGGGCAGTTGAATATTAGAGCTCAAAGCAACGGTTGACTGTATTGTGTTGTCATCTAGTGTTCCCCCCCCCCCCTCAAGATTCGCGATAACTTCGGCATTCCGTGATCTGTGCAACTCTATGAGGAAGTGAATTTAACCTCTTTATGAATATATTGTTGCGTTCGGGACTGCCGGCAGTAATATTATATTGGTAAACAACCAATTCGCCCATTTTTGATTGTTTCCTGAACGTCTGGTAGTGCCTCCTCTACTGCTTAAGTTCATGAATAATCATAACTCATAACTGATTTTTTAAGGCAGAAAGATCTTGTTATGTTAGAAGGGATTATGTGAGCAACCTAATAGAGGATTCTGCAAGCATAACTCCTTGGCAACAATTGACTGTAGGCCTCATCAGCATTGTTGACAAAAAGGCGAAAAGCCGCCCGCGTTCCTTGAACCTCTTATATATTGGGACGTCATCACTATAATAATAATGTATACACCACTATTGTCCAACACCATATGGCACCACACACACTTTAGATTTGCGGGCGCCTCTGGCACCGAGGCCTGTGGAGGCAGCAAGTCCTTCAGTTCACACCAGACTCTCACATAACCAACCAGCGTCTCGGCGCTCCTGTAATCAACCCTAGCCAATAAAGGATTGAAGAGTACTGGTGTTATATCTCCCTTCATCTTTATTATATGGCGCAGTGTATATCAGTATCTGAACCTACATGGAGAACCTGCACTACCTAGCTGAGGCTGCAGCTGCTGTGGAAGCCGGCTTGCCGCCATGCGGTCCCTACCCTGCTACATCTACCTCCCAACCGGTCGAGCCTTCATTGCCCGATGCCCTGTCTCCATACCCATCCATCATCTACTTGAATGAAAGGATCGACGCCCTCCAATCGAGTATCGCCACCTTTCTACAGCATCACCAGGACCAGCAGCCTCCACAACTACAACATCGCCCCGCGACGGCTCCACCACTGCCCCGCCAGGATCTACAACATCGCCCCGTGACAGCTCCACCACCGCCCCGCCAGGATCTCCAGCCCCACCAGCCTCTACAACATCAGCCCCAGGCCAGTAATGTTATCCACCAGGCTGACCCATCCTTTGCCTCACACCCCACCAGTGATACACTTATTCATCCCTCTACACAGACACCCACACCTCATACATCTCCCCATGTCTCAGTGCCCCACCATATGCCAGTTCCCCATGTCTCAGTGCCCCACCATATGCCAGTTACCCATGTCTCAGTGCCCCACCATATGCCAGTTATTCCCCACATATCTTTGTTACATAATACATGACTGATCCCCTTACCCACCCTATCAAGAGCGAACATCCCACACCCTCCCCATCTGATGGCCAGGCCCACACTGGTGTCGGTAGCGACGGTCGGTATTACGGCGGCCATTTTGCCCCCCCTGGCTATCGTACGGCTGGCACCAACCCTCACGGCGCAGCCTCTTATGCGCATGACGTCACCCATCACACGACGGCCCCTCCCCTTGGATATCGTACGGCGGGCACCAACCCTCACGGCGCAGCCCCTTATGCGCATGACGTCATCATACCACCACCACCTCAAGTCCCTTCCTACCCAGCCCAGCCACGCCCCGCCCCGCCCCGCCGGGCTGCCCCTACGCGGCCCCAGGCCGCTTTACATATGCCGGGACACGCCCTATGCAAATTCTGGGCTGATTGGGAGGTCTACAAATGGCTCGTCCTTCTACCACCTCACGAGGCTACCATCGAGCTCTACCAGACGTGCGACCCTGCCCTTCAGAGCGCCATATTTGCTCACAATCAGGCGTTCTCCTCATTGCCAGAAATTGACCTAGCAACTCTCATCACACAACTCGTCCATCGACAACGGAACCGCGCAGCCGCTCGCCACCACTTCCGGTCTCTCCTCCAACAACCTACTGAACAGATCCGGGACTACGTCACACGTATTACGGAGGCCACTTTGGACTGTGGCTTTACCTGCCCCTGTTGCCACACTGATGTCTCTGACGAACACATACGGGACCAGCTGACTATCGGGATTAGTGATTCGTCCCTTCAGCAAGATGTTCTAACTAAAGACCGCACCCTACCTACCTTACAAGATGTTATCAACTACTGTGTGGGGTTCGAATCTGCGGCACTCGATCAGACGGCAATGCAACCGGGGGTACATGCTGTGAAATCACCATACCAGCGTCTCAAGAGTACTTACTCACGCCCCGCCCCTATCCAGCCCCCCGCCCAACCCACTCAGTCCCCGTCGCCCGCCCCAACACCTCGCCACGTCGGCCCCACTTCATCTCCCACACGTTGCTCCGGGTGTGGCCTATCTTCACATTCACAAGCCCAACGATCTTCGAAGTGTCCTGCATGGGGCAAGACCTGCACGGCGTGTAATAAACCTAACCACTTTGCCAAGGTTTGTAAATCCACCTCTTCCCAGTGCAGTGGGTGCGGCCTATCCACACACTCTCGAGCCGAACGCCCATCCAAATGCCCTGCTTGGGGCAAGACCTGCCCGTCGTGCAACAAACTCAACCATTACTCCACAGTTTGTCACTCCACGCCCTCACCTTCATCCGCGGCTGTTATCATTGGTACTATCAAACAGGCTGTTAACAAACCACCACCCGCACGGCTCTCCTCCTTGCCCATTACCATTTCTACTGCCATTTCGCCCCACTCTCACCCCACCAGCGTCACGGCCCACCCTGACACGGGCGCCCAAGTATCTGTGGCTGGTTTGCAATTACTACGGGCACTGGGCCTCCAACGCCACCACCTACAGCCTACTCACCAACGGATCACGGCCGTGGGGGGTCACACTCTCCAGGTCCTGGGTTATATGCCGACTACCATTACCGCCACCGACGTTGCCGGCACCCCCTACACTACTGATGATTATATTTTTATTATTCAGGCACAGTCACCGTTATTTATTAGCATTTCAGCCTGTAGGGCACTACATATCATCCCTCCCGACTTCCCCACACCTACCCCCTGCATGGCCGCCCACACAGCCCAACCACCACCCACCTTGACCAGGACCCCTCCACCACACCGGCCCACTTCCCTCCCCTTCCCACCTAACGACCTGCACCTGTCTGACCTTCGTGACTGGTTCTTGTCACAGTTTGCGTCTTCAGCATTCAACACCACCAGCGGCCCACTCCCCACGATGTCTGGCCCTCCCATGCACATCCACATCAAGCCTGGCGCATCCCCACGTGCCGTGCACACCCCTGCCCCTATACCACATCATTGGAAGGCCCAGGTCAAAGCAGATCTCGACAGGGACGTCACACTGGGTATTATTGAGCCTGTCCCCATCGGTACCCCTACTACCTGGTGTTCTAGGATGGTGGTGGTCGCCAAGAAAACTGGACAACCCCGCCGTACAGTTGACCTGCAGGCACTCAACCACGCCTGCCTTCGGGAGACACATCACACCCCGAGCCCATTCAACTTGGCCCAATCCATCCCTGCAGGCACTCGTAAGACGGTCCTAGACGCCTGGAATGGATACCATGCTGTTCTACTCGACGAATCCAGCAGGGAGGCTACGACTTTTATCACGGAATTTGGCCGTTACAGGTATATCAGGGCCCCTCAAGGTTACTTGGCAGCTGGTGACGCCTATACCCGACGCTTCGACGCAATCATACAGGCTGTCCCTCGTAAGGTGAAGTGTGTCGACGACTCCCTTTTGTGGGACTCTTCAGTCGAGGAGGCATTTTGGCACACTTTTGATTACCTGGTCCTCTGTGCAACCAACGGTGTCACTTTCAACCCTGACAAGTTTACCTTCGTCGCCCCTTCAGTTGACTTCGCCGGACTCACCATCACAGACACTGGAATTAAGCCATGCACGTCCATGATTAAGGCCATCCGTGACTTCCCCACGCCCACAGACATCACGCGAGCCCGGTCGTGGTTTGGTCTCGTTGAACTGGTCGCCTGGGCCTTCAGCATCAAACCGGAAATGGCGCCCTTCCGGGAACTTGTGCAGTCCAAAACCCCCTTCCACTGGGATGAGGCACTCGACCGTACCTTTGCCACATCTAAGGACCACATCACACACCTGGTTGAGGAAGGTGTCTGCTCCTTCGAGATCGGCAGACCCACGTGCCTCGCCACAGACTGGAGCAAAACCGGCCTTGGCTTCCTCCTACTCCAACAACATTGTTCCTGCCCCACCGCATCTGCCCCCACCTGTTGCAAGGTCGGTTGGAAACTTATCTTCGCCGGCTCCCGTTTTACCACACCTGCGGAGTCCCACTACGCACCCGTCGAAGGCGAGGCTTTAGCAGTGGCTGACGCCCTTGACAGATGCAGAATGTTTGTCCTGGGCTGCCCTGACCTCGTCGTCGTCGTGGACCACAGACCTCTACTGCACATCCTTAACGACCGGTCCCTTGACAACATACCAAACCCTCGCCTGTTCAAGATTAAGGAACGTACCCTACGATACCAGTTCATCATTCAACATACGCCTGGCAAATGGCACCGCGGCCCCGACGCTGTCTCCCGCTACCCGACCAGGCCCTCCGCGGACGCCCATGATGTGCATAGTGCGGCCGCCAGCGAGCTCGATATCCACTCCGTTGCCTTGGCCTCCCTCACCATGCTCGCTGCCATACCTGACCCAGTTGTATCATGGTCTGACCTTAAATCTGCCGGCCACCAAGACAGCGAGTATACCTTCCTTCTTATTCAGGCACAGTCACCGTTATTTATTAGCATTTCAGCTTGTAGGGCACTACATATCATCCCTCCCGACTTCCCCACACCTACCCCCTGCATGGCCGCCCACACAGCCCAACCACCACCCACCTTGACCAGGACCCCTCCACCACACCGGCCCACTTCCCTCCCCTTCCCACCTAACGACCTGCACCTGTCTGACCTTCGTGACTGGTTCTTGTCACAGTTTGCGTCTTCAGCATTCAACACCACCAGCGGCCCACTCCCCACGATGTCTGGCCCTCCCATGCACATCCACATCAAGCCTGGCGCATCCCCACGTGCCGTGCACACCCCTGCCCCTATACCACATCATTGGAAGGCCCAGGTCAAAGCAGATCTCGACAGGGACGTCACACTGGGTATTATTGAGCCTGTCCCCATCGGTACCCCTACTACCTGGTGTTCTAGGATGGTGGTGGTCGCCAAGAAAACTGGACAACCCCGCCGTACAGTTGACCTGCAGGCACTCAACCACGCCTGCCTTCGGGAGACACATCACACCCCGAGCCCATTCAACTTGGCCCAATCCATCCCTGCAGGCACTCGTAAGACGGTCCTAGACGCCTGGAATGGATACCATGCTGTTCTACTCGACGAATCCAGCAGGGAGGCTACGACTTTTATCACGGAATTTGGCCGTTACAGGTATATCAGGGCCCCTCAAGGTTACTTGGCAGCTGGTGACGCCTATACCCGACGCTTCGACGCAATCATACAGGCTGTCCCTCGTAAGGTGAAGTGTGTCGACGACTCCCTTTTGTGGGACTCTTCAGTCGAGGAGGCATTTTGGCACACTTTTGATTACCTGGTCCTCTGTGCAACCAACGGTGTCACTTTCAACCCTGACAAGTTTACCTTCGTCGCCCCTTCAGTTGACTTCGCCGGACTCACCATCACAGACACTGGAATTAAGCCATGCACGTCCATGATTAAGGCCATCCGTGACTTCCCCACGTCCACAGACATCACGGGAGCCCGGTCGTGGTTTGGTCTCGTTGAACAGGTCGCCTGGGCCTTCAGCATCAAACCGGAAATGGCGCCCTTCCGGGAACTTGTGCAGTCCAAAAACCCCTTCCACTGGGATGAGGCACTCGACCGTACCTTTGCCACATCTAAGGACCACATCACACACCTGGTTGAGGAAGGTGTCTGCTCCTTCGAGATCGGCAGACCCACGTGCCTCGCCACAGACTGGAGCAAAACCGGCCTTGGCTTCCTCCTACTCCAACAACATTGTTCCTGCCCCACCGCATCTGCCCCCACCTGTTGCAAGGTCGGTTGGAAACTTATCTTCGCCGGCTCCCGTTTTACCACACCTGCGGAGTCCCACTACGCACCCGTCGAAGGCGAGGCTTTAGCAGTGGCTGACGCCCTTGACAGATGCAGAATGTTTGTCCTGGGCTGCCCTGACCTCGTCGTCGTCGTGGACCACAGACCTCTACTGCACATCCTTAACGACCGGTCCCTTGACAACATACCAAACCCTCGCCTGTTCAAGATTAAGGAACGTACCCTACGATACCAGTTCATCATTCAACATACGCCTGGCAAATGGCACCGCGGCCCCGACGCTGTCTCCCGCTACCCGACCAGGCCCTCCGCGGACGCCCATGATGTGCATAGTGCGGCCGCCAGCGAGCTCGATATCCACTCCGTTGCCTTGGCCACCCTCACCATGCTCGCTGCCATACCTGACCCAGTTGTATCATGGTCTGACCTTAAATCTGCCGGCCACCAAGACAGCGAGTATACCTTCCTTCTTCAGACCATCCCCGAGGGCTTCCCGGACTCCAGAGAGGCGACCGCCCCACAACTACGACAGTTCTGGGGTGTTAGAGACCGCCTCACTTCCGTCGACGGGGTAGCCCTCATGGATCAACGACCAGTCATCCCCCATCATCTTCGGTCCTGAGTTCTCGAGGCCCTTCACTCAGCTCATCAGGGTATGACTGGCATGAAGGCCCGTGCACGTGCGAGTGTTTACTGGCCAGGTATTGACAAGGCCCTACGCAACTGCCTGGATACCTGCCACTACTGCCGCGCCCACGCCCCGTCCCAGCCGAAAGAGCCACTCATGTCATCTGACCCACCCCAATGGCCATACGACCAGGTAGCCGCCGATTTTTTTCAGCACCAGGGCAAACACTACCTGGTCTACGTCGATCGCTTCTCCAGCAATGTCCACATCTTCTACCTGCCACCAGGTAAATGTGATGCTCACCACCTCATCTCGGCATGCCATACCCTCTTCAGCCACTACGGAGCACCCCGGGTACTGGCGAGCGATGGTGGGCCCCAGTTCACAGCCGGGGACTTCCAAGAATTCCTGGCACATTGGGGTGTGTCACAGCGGGTCAGCTCTGCGTTCTACCCTCAGTCTAATGGCCGCGCCGAGCTGACTGTTAAAGTAGCCCGCCGCATCATCGCGGACTGTACATCCCCCACTGGCTCTCTAGACAACAACGCCGCAGCCCGCGCCCTCCTCCAATACAGGAACACACCCCTCTCGACCATTGACAAGTCACCAGCTCAACTTCTCTTCGGCAGGACCCTCCGGGACCACGTCCCCTGCAATCCTGCACTTCTCCACCTCCACCCCCACTGGCTTCTCTCGGCCTAAGCTCGTGAGGCAGCCCTTTTTCACCGTAACGCTGCCCTAGCCACATACTATAATGCTTCAGCCCGGCCTTTATCACCACTCCACGTCGGTGACCGGGTCTCCGTCCAGAACCAGGGGGGCAACAACCCGACACGGTGGAACAAGACTGGCACTGTAGTGGAGGTGCATCCACACCGCCAGTATACCATCCGGGTGGATGGGTTGGGGCGAGCCACACTCCGCAACCGCTGCTTCCTACGACAGCTTCGTCTACCGCCCTCCACTCAACCTACACCGCCCGACTCCACCATCGCCTCGTCGGACGCCAATAAGGGGGGGGGGGAGATATAATAATAATGTATACACCACTATTGTCCAACACCATATGGCACCACACACACTTTAGACTTGCGGGCGCCTCTGGCACCGAGGCCTGTGGAGGCAGCAAGTCCTTCAGTTCACACCAGACTCTCACATAACCAACCAGCGTCTCGGCACTCCTGTAATCAACCCTAGCCAATAAAGGATTGAAGAGTACTGGTGTTATATCTCCATTCATCTTTATTATAATCACCGGCTACGCAAAAAGCCCATCTGTAAACCTTCTCTACACTCCCGGACAACTTGGACGGCCCCGGAGCTGCTGTTAACCCCCGACACCACCGACGCAAGATAACCAGGAAAACTCGATCACAGTGTTAACTCGCAAAGTACCAAATTACGGTACCATTAACTCAACCATCCAGTGTATGCATTTATGTATCAATCTTCTCTGATGTTAGGAGCAAGTGATGTTTTATGCTAGTATGTATTAACATATATTAACATATATACCATGTACATATATATAACATATGTTAACATGTATTAACATATAAGGCACATTTTGTACATATTTTTGACTTGAAAATAATTAAATCTTAGGACATAATTGGCTGGTTTCCATTTAAAGTTAGGCATATTTAGAATGTAAAGCGGCTCAAATTGCCAAGGTTTCTTTAGCTTTGTATAGAGTCATTTAGCTTTGAGGAAACAGGCCGATTATATTAGGTAAGGTTATATATGATTTATGGCCGAGTCAGGAAATCAGACTTGAAGTGGTATATTTCATGTGAGCGTTATCTCTAACAAACTAGTAACTAAGTATACTATTTAAAATAAGGTATAATTCGCTGATACATTATGTGCATACTGATAACCAGGACCTTTTTCTCAAACTAATAGTAGATTTCTAACATCCTTCTTTAATCCTTAGCACTATTTTGACACTTGTCTTTTTAATCATTTTACTCTCTTAATTAGTGTATTTCCTTTCTCACTACAATAATCGTTTTGTATTATATATATATATATATATATATATATATTTTTTTTTTTTTTTTTTTTTTCCGTGTTTATTCTTTGTGCGTATTTTTAAACACTACTTTTATTTTACTTTATTTTTCTATTTTCTTTTGCACCCACTGTCTTGTAATATAGCCTGATCTTTTGTAGCCTTGCATCATACTAGGTGAGTTAAATAACTTATCTTACTCTATCTATCTCTAACGCTACTCATAGGATGTTTACATTTTCACCTTTATCGGGCAGAGGCTCGTCCCTTAGGAAGAAATGATAGATAGACTCAGTATTAGGGAATAGGTAGGAAATTATGATAATAAGACAAGATGATATTAACTCGGTCCCAGTCGAGGAATAATCCTGATGACAGACAAAACGCAGTGAGAGATGCAGTACAAATGAACCGTGAAACAGACAATGAAGTTAATGGAGATGTACAAGCAAACCCTGTTAGAGAAAATGCAGAAAATAACAATCAACAACTGCAGCCCGCAGAAGAAAACGCAGGAATCAATAATTCGCAAGACAACAGAGGTGTGGAACAAAATAATGAAAATAGTGTAGGCCTAAACGAAGATAATGAGAGAGAAATAATCGAAAATCGTGAACAGAACGAACGACCTCGTAACGTAAACATGAATGGTGGAGAATGGATGGGACATTCTGGTGATAGACTCACAACATTAGTGAATGAAATCTATACAGAAGTGATACAATGGCAACATAATAAGTTTGAACTACCGATTTGTGAAGCCGCAAAAGACATGCTGGGGGAACTCAGACGTATGATCCTAAAGTATGTTCAGGATGCCACTTTGGCGCACGTGGCAATCAAGATAGCTTCTTTTATTCCTCAGTTGTTCCTTCAAAGAAAAAGACCAAAGGGAAAACTGAATGAGAACATTAAAGCGCTGAAACAGAGAATGGAGTGGTGGAAAAATGGGGAGTTAGACACAATTCTTAGCCAAGTACGAGTAATCCAGCAAAGACTGAAAACAAAACAACGAAGAAAGAGGAAGCCAGATGATATGGCACGATCAGTGGGAAATAGCATGAGGCTGGTAAAGTGGCACAGGCAGTCAGAATGGTCACTGGGGAAGCCTCAAGTGGGGTGCACGAAGTGAATCGACGCATCTTGGACCAGCTGAAGGAGAAACACCCAGAAGCAAAACCAGCAAGTGATGAGGCCAAACTAGACGGGGAATATGTTCCTCCAGACCCGGTGATATATGAGAATATAACTGGAGACCTCATATGGAGAAAGGCGCTGAAAACACAGGGAGGAGCAGGTCCATCAGGAGTAGATGCTAAGACTTGGAGGATCTTCCTAAGTCAAAACAAGTTTGGTTCAGCCGCGGGTGACCTTTGTGAAGCAATAGCAATGCTGGCAAAGAAACTTGCATCATCACCATGCGTGAACATAGAAGCTCTGACAGCATGTCGCCTGATACCTTTAAATAAGAATCCAGGAGTTAGACCAGTAGGCGTTGGGGAAGTTCTTAGAAGGATTATAGGAAAAGCAATCATGTCTGTATTTGGAAAAGATGTACAAAGAGCAGTGGGCAACTTTCAAGTATGTGCAGGACAGCAAGCCGGAGGAGAAGCAGCAATACATGCAATGGGGAAGGTGTATCATGAGGAAGTTTGTGAAGCGGTACTGCTAGTGGATGCAACAAATGCCTTTAACACCATTAATAGGGAGGCAGCTATTCACAACATCAAGATCAAATGCCCGAGCATCGCAAAGTACATAGAAAATACTTATAAGGAGCCAGCTAACCTGTATATAGTTGGAAGCACAAAGAAGGAAGAAATGAAAATTCTCAAATCAAATGAAGGAACAACGCAAGGAGATCCAGTGGCAATGGCAATGTACGCACTGGCACTATCAATTCTGCAGCAGAAAATAAAACATGAGGTAACCCGAGTGAAACAAGTGGCGTATGCAGATGACCTCACAGGTGCAGGAAAAATAGGGGATCTCAAAGAATGGTGGCGGAGAGTACAATCGTTAGGCGAAGTCATTGGGTACCATCCGAATGCTAGTAAATCTGTACTAATAGTGAAAGAAAACAAGTATGAAGAAGCGGTGCGGACTTTTGATGGGACAGGAGTGAAGATTACAAAGGAGGGTCAACGCCATTTGGGAGCAGTAATAGGCACAGAAGAATGCAAGAGAGACTATGTGCGAAAAAAGGTAGCGGAGTGGGTAAAGGAAGTGAAAACCCTGGCAGACATTGCGAAATCTGAACCACATGCTGCATATACTGCCTTCACATATGGTGTTAAGCACAGATGGACCTTTCTTATGAGAACAGTGCCTGGCATTAGACAGATGCTCCAATCGCTTGAAGAAGCAATCAGAGGAACATTCATACTGGCCTTAACAGAGATGGAAGGCGTCACGCAAGAGTTAAGAGATCTATTAGCTCTTCCGCCAAGGTTCGGAGGTATGGGGATCATAAAACCAGTGGAGGCGGCACTACATGAGTACCAAAATTCCCTTAAACTTACTACGTCTCTGACAGAAATAATACGGGAGCAAAATGAAAATGATGAGGTGGACGAAGAGGAACAACGAAATGCAAGACAGGAAATTACAAAGAGCAGAGAAGAGAGACAGAAACATAGCCTAGAACAAATTAAGACCAGATGTAGGGAAGAACTGAAAATGAGAGTTGAGATGGCACAAGACACTTCAAATTGGCTCACATCATTACCAATAAAGGAGAAAGGCTTCAGCTTAAATAAACAAGAATTCAATGATGCCGTAGCCTTGAGGTATGGGTGGTCAGTTTCGAACCTGCCGCTGAAATGTGCATGTGGTGAAATAAACAACTCAGACCACTGTATGACTTGTAAGAAAGGAGGATTCATCTGTATCCGGCATGATGAAGTACGAGACATCACTGCACAAATGCTGGACGAGGTGTGCCATGATGTCAGAATCGAACCGGAACTTCTGCCTATGGACGGACAGCGCTTGGCCCACAATACTGCAAATACTTCAAATGAAGCAAGAGTGGACGTAAGTGCTCGAGGTTTTTGGACGAGGGGACAACGGGCTTTTTTCGACATCAGAATCTTCAACCCAAGAGCACAAACATATCGTGAGCGAGGACACAAGGCGGCATACTTGAGAAACGAAAGTGAGAAAAAACGCGCTTATGAAGATTTTTTTTTGAACAGGGATGAAGGAAGCTTTACTCCTCTGGTCTTCTCATCGTCGGGAGGTATGGGACCTTCTGCAAGTGTCTTCTATGCCAGATTAGCTGAACAAATATCGGAGAAAAAGCGCCAGCATAGAAGCCAAGTCATAACTTGGATGAGATGCCGGCTCTCTTTCTATCTTCTCAGGTCTGCACTCCTATGTCTCAGGGGTACAAGGTCCTCCCCGCTACAGAGGACAAGAGTGAGAGACTTGGACTTTGAAATGGTCGTGGCGGAGGGACGAATTGGGGAACAACTAGGTTGATTGTAGGGAGGTACTGGTACAATAAGATAAACTAGAATAAGATAGATTGTACACCACTTTGTAACTGTCACCTTAATACAAAAAAAATGTATTAACATATATAATTGAAATTTAGTTTAGGCGAACTGACTCCCGTAATTATTCTTGCCATCAGGTTTTACCTCGCCAAAGAAATAAGTCCAAATTATTAGGACTACGACTCGAGCAAATGCAATTTTGAAAGAAGTGATTGTGACTCCACCAGAAACCTGATTCGCCCCTCACTGATATTTTTCGGTTTAAAGTGTTACCTAAACAGCCGAATATACTAGACCAGTGCAACTAGCTACAGTTATCCCTTTACGTTAATTCTTGGGCTATAACCATATTACCTATACCTTCATCCTAGATTGAGAGTCATATTGCCAGAGAGTTAATTCAGCTAAATACCTAACCCGCATGATTCGTGTACTCTAATTATCTGCCAAATAAGGTGATCAGAAGCATAATACCTGAACGTTGGAAGTGGGAAGTGAACCTCCATCCAAATCTGCGAGAAGCGCTAGAGATTGTAAAAAGTCCAAAACTACGTATCTGACTTATTCAATTTACCATTGTTTCAAGTGCAAATATAACCATTATTCTACCTAGTGTTTTTGGAGAATAAAGCTGCATTATAAACCATTACTGTGATGTTATTTATACCATCGGTTGATTCCATTGTGTACTGTGCGTGAGGTCCTATATACCCAATCTTGCAGAACTCACCTATACCAAGTTAATCCTGTATAAAATCAGGGCATAACATTGGCGGCAGCGGTGTTTCTTGATTCGGATAGAGGATTTCATTGCAGTGCATTTTCGAAGCAATAGAGAAACAATAACATCAAGATGGCAACCCGTTCTCACATTCCCATTCCGAAATACGATGGGGAAACCTACAGAATAGAAACATGCATGGACATTGTAAAGCCCGTGCTAGATTTGGCGTATACTACGGATCGAGAGAAAAATCGCCGTAACACTTACGCACTTGGGAAAAGCCGTTTCCCTAGTCGCATACCAGGTAACCCCTACCCTCACGTGGGACGAATTCAGGCCCATAGTGATTGAAGCTATCAAACCTTCATTGGGCATCTTCGTCGCCCACACCCGTATTCAGGACACAAAGTACGAAGGTGATCTGGATGCAACGTTGAACACCATTTCACAACACATAAAAATCTCATTTCCCACCCTAACTAGAGTGCAACAAGAACAGCAAATTTTAGTGAACTTAGTCTCAGTGTTGCCCTAAGCAGTTAAAGATTATTTTGCTGTGCACGACCCCGTCGGATTCCAAAAGGACTTAATCACCATCTGACGAATCTTAGCAGTGCAACCGAAACCAACAAAAATTGCTGCCATCAAGAGGTATACCACTCATCCTCAAAACTCCAACTCCAACTCCAAGCCCGCCTATTCCTCCGGGAAGCCTCAGCCTAGCAGACCGCGATTCCAACCCAACCCACTGCGACGGATCTACAACCGGAACAAAACCTACAACCTAAATCAGAGTAAGAACCCCACCCTGGTCATTATAAACTCCTATGATTTCCCAGCCTGTAGTTCAAAGTGTGCCCTTCATGAAATCCGCGACTCCGCAAAACCTCGATCAAACCAACCTCGCATTTCAGTAAATGAGGAGGAGTTTGTTGAGGAAGAGGATGCCAGGGATTTGGAGCAGGAAGATGTTGCTCACCTCATGAACCCTGATGCTTCAGAGGGAATCCTGGGAGAGTCAGAAATAGACCCCCAGGATTTTTAGAATATCCCCCGCCCACGATGGCCTCGGCGGGGGATGCCCTCAATGACCGAACTGCCCCCATTTATCACCTCGCCAAGATTAAGGACATTCCTGTCCGATTATTGATCGACACTGGCGCCTCTAGATCATGCTTGTTCCATTCTTTCGTTTCCAAACATCACCGCAAGTTTGGGGCACTGTCACCCACCAAATCCAAACTAATCAGTGCTGGAGACACTCCCTTACAAATCCGGGGTGAAACACAACCTCTCCACGTAACTACCCCTGCCCCCCATGCAAATTGCTACCATTCATTCATAGTTTTTCCATCCGATTGTCAACATTACGACGGATATTTAGGACTTGACCTCCTTCAGAAACTCCAGGCCCAAGTTGATTGAGGCCAATGACTGATCTCTTTAAAAAAAAAAAAAATCCAAATAAATAAAAAAAAAAAAAAAACCCAGTCCATAAGCTCCACCAAGAAGGAGTCCCCTCAGCCGCCCTGTTGCACCCTGAATCACAAGAGTGTGAATCAGCCTCACTATCCCCAGAACAGTCACAAAAAGCTCCCCCAGAACAAACAAATCAATAAGAATGTCACCCCCAACACTCCTATCCACCAGACCTCCCCGAAACCTAAAAGCTCAACCCCTACCCCCATCAAAACTGAAGGAGGAAAGTCCATATCTTTATGTAATGCTCATTCTCTTAGCCCATATTCCACTACTATTACTCCAGGAAACGCCATGCACCCTTCTCTAAATGTTTTGATGAATACTCCAAATAATGTTGGCCATCCTGTGCAACTTTCCATGCCACCTTTTTTTTCGACCACCCCTGATAAATATCCTATGCAACCCCTATCCAATGCTCAAACGAATGTACATGTACCACACAAACCACACACGCCCCCTCTGAAATTCCGTTTTCTATGGTTACCCCTCAAACAACCACAGCCCAAATGTCACAGGTACCCCTCCCCTCCGCAGTTTCTATGCCCCACCCTGACACACAGAAAACGAACATACCCACACACACTAATACAAACCACAGGCCAGGACCCCCCCCCTAAACTGCAATCCCATCATTATCAGCCCCGCCATCATCCAAGACAAATGCCATATTCCCCCCCACCATCAGAAATGGGTTAACCTTCGCCCCATTCCTCAAACCTCTATGATCTTGACCCCCACTAACATGTCAACCCCTCAGGACCGCTGCCTCATCCAGCCCGCAATCATTTCCTCCCAAACCAACAACATATTAATAGCCAATATCTCCGAAGAAGTACTCACTTTACCCAAGGGCCTCATTATCGGGGACCTAGAGACGTTTGATGACCTAACCGTAACCCCCACCAACGCCCCCAATAGTTTGAAGTTACCCTCCCTTCCCGAATCCCTTTCAGACCAACAGTATTCTCTACTGCTGGAGTTTAGCGACGTTTTTGCTCAAACCCCCACCGAAATAGGACAGACCAACCTAGAACAACACGCCATCAACACCACCGGACCGCCTTTGCGTCAGCCCTCCCGCAGGAAGAACCCCCTTCAGCGGCAAGAAGAAGAAAAACAAGTGCAAGAGATGTTGGATGCAGGCATTGCTACTCCCTCCATTAGCCCTTGGTCTTCCCCAGTGGTGCTGGTGAAGAAGAAAGATGGGTCCACTCGATTCTGCGTGGACTATCGGCGATTAAACGATGCAACGATCAAAGACGCCACCCCCCTTCTACGTATCGACGACTCCCTCGACTCACTCCACGGCTCCAAATGGTTCACCACATTGGATCTTCAAGCCGAGTACTGGCAAGTTCCCATAACACCAGAAGATCAGCAGAAGACAGCATTCTCCACCAGCGGCGGTCACTTGTACGAATTCAATGTACTACCATTTGGCCTCTGCAACGGCCCTGCCACCTTCTCCCGCCTGATGGAATCAGTACTCAAAGGACTAACTTGGGAAACCTGCCTCGCCTATTTAGACGATGTAATAGTTTACTCTGGTACCTGGAAGGAACACCTACGCCGATTGAAACAAGTACTCCAACGAATAAGAGAAGACGGATTAAAACTCAAACCCTCAAAATGCGAAGTAGCAAGGAACAAGGTTGACTTTTTGGGTCACGTAATATCCGAGCAAGGGATTTCCCCCGACCCCCAGAAGCTATCTGCCATCCATAACCAACAACCCCCCACCACAGTCAAAGGAGTACACTCATTTCTTGGGTTAGCCACCTACTACAGACGTTTCGTCCTCCACTTCGCAGACATTGCCCGCCCACTACATCAACTTACCCATAAAGACACAGTATTTTCTTGGACATCTGAGAGAAACGCAGCATTCGAGAAGCTGAAAGAAAAGCTAGTGCAGGCCCCTACTGTATCATTTCCCGACTACCAGCAACCTTTTCGTCTCTACACCGACGTGTCATTATACGCCATTGGAGCCGTTCTCGCCCAAGTCCAAGAAGGACGGGAGCACATCATTGCCTATGCTAGCTCTACTTTAAATCAAGCTCAACAAAATTATGCTGCCACCAAACAGGAATGCCTAGGAGTCATTTGGGCCCTCAACCACTTCCGGTCTTTCGTACTAGGAGCAAAACTGGACATCATTACCGACCACCAATCTTTGCAATGGCTACGGAAATGCGAAACCAATTCAGCCTTACTAGTACGATGGAGAGAAACACTCGAAGAGTACGACTTCATGATACAGTATCGACCAGGGAAACTCCACACCAATGCTGACGCCCTCACCCATCTCCCTGTACCAGAAAGCCCCCCCACCAACCTGGCCGCCTTACGACAAACAGATTTTTCCTACACTTCCGTAGTGCAGGACTTACCCAAACCCGCTGTCTCGCTCCTACAATCCTGGGAAAGCAGAATCAAGCCCCTTTGGATACCCAAGCCTATATTCTCAAAGTTGACACGTTGGGGAGATCAACTCGCCACAGAATCCGGCCATATAGTCACTGACCCCACACTCGCCCAAACCTACATGATTGCAATCCATGAAGGGAACGGAATTCACCTCGGTCAAAAGTAGATGCTCAAGATCTTTCAGGACCAATATTGGACACCTAACCCATCCGGAATTGCCAAGCAAGTGACCGAAGCGTGCAAACCCTGTGCGTTGGGAAAGGACCGATGCCGTACAGCAGGGCCAGCTGGCACCATTTCCAGATCCTTTCCCTTGATGTGATGGGCCCTTTCCCTGCTCGCGACGGCAACCGCTATATTGTCACGTTTGTTGACATTTATTCCAAATTCCTAATAGCTTGCCCCGCCAAAGATCACACGGCCACCACCGTTGCTACCCTCCTCGCCACTGAAGTTTTTCCCATTTTCGGCCTGCCTATTGCTATCTTATCCGACAACGCCCCAGAATTTAGTGGCCAAGTCTGGCAATAATTCGCAAAGCAATGCGGACTAAAGATCAAACACTCCTCCCCTTATTGGCCGCAAGGCAACGCCGTGTGCGAACGCAGTCACCGTACAATTAACAACCAATTACGTACCCTTATGATTGCCTTGAACACCTCCGACTGGTCATCACAATTAAAAATGATTCAGTGGGGTATGAATACCTGCCCCAAAGAAGACGGAATTTCCCCCCACGAACGAGTGTACGGAGTGGCCCCCCTCTTATTGCCATTCCATCACCACGCCCAACCCTCCACCGCACCACTCCAAACTGACCCTTTGCAACAACTACAGAACACCCTGCGCACCGCCCAAAACTGCCAAAACACTAAAAACGACAACACCCTTGACCAGAACCCCTTCGCCATTCACGATACCGTGATGGTGGCCAAGCTTCCGGTCATCAACAAATTAGGCCCGAGATATGTCGGACCTTATACCGTCACCCAGATCCCAAATGCCTACCAAACCACCATTAATTATCATGGCGAGACACGCACCTATAAAAATAGATTGTTAGAATCTTCAAACCCCTAACTAATGAAGATAGTATCCCCCCTACCACCCCCGACTCCGAGCTAACCACCCCCTGCATTCAACCACCTATTTTGTTCAGACCATTCAGTGGGGAGCTTGTAGGCACCAATCGATCAGGGCTAGACCCAGGTGAGGTTATAGGCATGTAATAAAGAGTCGCTGGAACTCCTGTTTCATTTGCTTGGCCTCTCTTACTGGTTTTCTTTGTGCCTCATTTACACTGAGAGCAATCCAGCTAGCTCTCACAAACACCTCCTCCTCCTATCCACTTCACTACACTAAACATGCACACCACACTTCATTCCTCCACACCAAAATTAAAAAAAAAAAAAAAAATTATGAGTTCTAGCCCAGCCTCGGAGTCCCCAGGGGGAGGGACAATAAATGCCCCCACACCCGACCGACCATCCCCTGACGACCCCACACAATTACCTGGACCTCGGCCTGTTACTCTTTATATTAATTTCTGCAACATTCGTGGACTTTCCTCTAACTTTCACTCTGTTGAGCACCATCTCTCCTCCTACAAACCTGATCTTCTCTTCCTCACCTCACTGTAGCAACATCCAGCAGCCCCTTCTCTGTATCCTCCTACTTTTTCTATCCTAGTTTCAAAGCCAAAGGCGGATGTTGTGCATATGTGCACAACAAACTCACTTGCTCTCGTGTTCCCGATTTCGACTCCTCTGAATTCTCAACTTTATGGCTCAAACTTTACTGTCATTCTCTTACTAAATATTTCTGTGCTGTCTATCTTTCCCCTAACTCTACCAACTTTCCCAAATTCTTTGACTATCTAAACTCTACAGTGGAACACATTCTATCCATTTCTCCTTTCTCAGAAATCTCCATCTTAGGAGATTTCAACGTTCACCACTGCCAATGGCTCTCCTCTCACACTACTGATCCACCTGCTGAACAAGCCTACGTCTTTTCTATCCTAAATGACCTAGAGCAGTTAGTTCAGCAACCCACCCGTATTCCGGATCGCATCGGAGATCGGCCCAACATTCTTGACCTGTTTCTAACTTCTAACCCTTCTTCTTATACTGTCGATCTTTTCTCTCCTTTGGGCTCCTCCGACCATAAACTTATCTCTGTCACCTGTCCTATCTCTCCAGTACGGCCACCCGATCCTCCTAGCCGGCGGCGCTTGTGCCACTTTGGCGCTGCCGACTGGGAGGCTCTTCGGCAGTACTTCTTTGATTTCCCATGGAATGATTTCTGCTTCCGTGGCCGAGGACCCTCGGAGAGTGCTGAACGCATTACCGAGGTAATCCTATCGGGCATGGAAGCATACATTCCATTCTCTTTCTCTCAGACTAATGCTAAAAAATCTTGATTTACTCACACCTGTTCTACTGCTGTCCACAATAAGGAGGAAGCATTCAAACGGTACCGACGCCTTAAAACTCAAGACTCTCATTCTTCATATGTTTCTGCCCGGAATCAAGCCAAATCTGTTCTTCGACTTGCCAAACACTCTTTCATCAATAATAAATGCACTGAACTATCCAACTCTAGCTCTTCCCAAGCTTTCTGGCATCTAGCCAAAAACCTCTCCAACAATTTCTCTTCCTCGTCTTTCCCTCCCCTTTCCCACTCTGATGGCACAACCATCACTTCTTCCTCTGACAGAGCTAAACTCTTCGCTTAAACTTTTGCTAGAAACTCCACCTTGGATGATTCCGGTGCTATTCCTCCCTCTCCGCCCTCCTCTCTCTTACTTATGCCTAATATCCTAATCTCTTCAAAAGATGTACTTTCTACCCTCTCTGGGCTTAACACTAATAAGGCGTACGGTCCGGACGGTGTTCCTCCTGTTGTTCTCAAAAACTGTGCTTCCGTGCTGACTCCCTGCCTAGGCAAACTCTTTCGTCTCTGTCTATCCTCTAACGTCTTCCCTTCATGCTGGAAGTTTGCTCACATTCAACCTGTCCCAAAGAAGGGTGACCGCTCTCAACCCTCCAACTATCGTCCAATTGCTCTCATTTCCTGTCTTTCTAAAGTTTTTGAAACTATTCTTGCTTCCAAATTTCTTAAGCATTTCTCTTCTCATAATCTGCTCTCAGATCGCCAGTATGGCTTCCTTAAGGGTCGCTCTACTGGTGATCTTCTTTCATATCTTACTAACTCTTGGTCATCCTCCTTTCGGGACTTCGGTGAGACTTTTTCTATTGCACTAGACATATCGAAAGCCTTCGATAGAGTCTGGCATAAATCTTTAATTTCTAAACTACCCTCTTTCGGTTTCTATCCCTCCATCTGTGCCTTTGTCTCTAATTTCCTTTCCGGCCATTCCATAGCCGCGGTTGTGGACGGCCATTGTTCACTTCCTCACCCTATAAACTCCGGTGTTCCTCAGGGCTCTGTCCTATCTCCTATTCTCTTTCTAATTTTTATAAATGATCTCCTTAACTGTACCTTAATTCCCATCCATTCATACGCAGACGACTCAATCTTACACTACTCCATTACTTTTTCAGAACGCCCCAGCCAGCAATCCCGCAACGACAAACGTAATGAAGCCATACAACTCTTAAATTCTGATCTAAATACTATTTCCAATTGGGGCAGAGAAAACCTTGTTAACTTTAATGCTTCCAAAACCCAATTTCTCCATCTATCTACCCGTCAGGATCTCCCAGCGGACTATCCCTTATTCTTCAACAATACAAAAATCAACCCTTCATCTTCTCTCAATATTCTTGGTGTCTCTTTTTCTTCTGCTCTCATTTGGAAGGACCATATTACCAGTCTTGCTAAGACAGCCTCCCAGAAGCTGGGTGTGCTCAACTGCCTTAGGGGGTTCTTTTCCCCTGCACAGCTTCTTGCTCTGTACAGGGGCATAGTGCGCCCTTGTATTGAGTATTGTTCACATGTGTGGGGAGGTTCCTCTCACACCGCTCTCCTAGACAAGGTTGAAAGGAAGGCCTTTCATATCATTAACTCCCGTCCACTCACCAACTCTCTGCAATCTCTCTCTCTCCGCCGCAATGTTGCATCTCTCTCGCTATTCTATCGCTACTATAATAATTAGTGTTCCTCAGAGCTATCCCAGTGCATACCACCTCCTTTACGTAGGGCACGTGGTACCCGTCTTGCAACTCAATCCCACCCCTACTCTGTGCAACTCTCCAACCCAAGAGTGAAACGTTACTCTCAAACTTTCTTCTACTCAACAGCTGAGCTCTGGAACTCTCTCCCAGAATCAGTCTTTCCCTCTTCCTATGACTTAAATTGCTTCAAACTCTGTGTGTCTAGGCATTTTGGCTCGAACGTCCCTTGATTTTGGCCCTGTCACTCTTTCAACTATGGGGGAGGCACTCGCTATAGGCAGTTATGCCTTTTGCCTCCCTCAATCACATAGAAGAAAAAAAAAAAAAAAAAAAAAAAACCCTGCAGCCCCACCTGACATTCCAACAAAACCAAAACCTCCTACCCCACCTCTCCCCGCTTTTCACCAACACACCCCCCGAACTCCTCCCCCCTCCGCACTGTCCCCAGAAGTAACATCCCCCCCCTACCGTACCTGTATCTTCCACCTCGGACAACAAAATTCAACAAACAAAAAACATACCTCCCAAACACTCACAAACCACCAACCGTTACAAACTACGTCCACGTGTGTCCTCCAAAACTCACCCTACAAAGCCACATCTAACCAAACGCTTGCGAAAACCAGCCCCCCTATCACCCCACTCCTCCTCACCCTCACCTTCTACCTCAAACCGAAAACCCCCACCTGGCCCTCGCCCATCTCAAAAGAAAGAGAACCCCACCTCTTCCCTCCAACAACCTCTGGTTTCCTCACAAACCCCATCCCCCCCTAACTCCACCCCCAGTCTCCAACCGAACTCCTCCGAACCCACCTGCCCCCTGTCCTCTATATCCGACCCACCAAACCCCACCAACATCTTAGATCATGATTACACCCTCAGAAATCCAACAACCAGCATCAACAAAAAAAACCCCCGCTCCTCCACAATGACCACCAACTTGACTCCATTTTCCCTACCAATTCGGCTTGCCCCCCCCGCAACTGGCCCCTTTCCTTCCACCATTCCCCCCTCCACGAGCAAACACCACAGCAAACCTACCTCATCAACAACGAATACGGCAACCAACACCCCCCCCACCTCACCTCCTCTCAACCCCACCCCAATACCACCCCGATACAGAACATCATCCAGTGATTCAAGCCCCAAAATAAAAAAACGCCCCCCATACGGACAGCCTCAGGACGTTTAATCACTAAACCTGTCCGGTTTTCTCCTATCCGCGAGATTAAAGCAGTAAAAACCACAACATCCCCCACAATCCACACAACACACACGCCCATATTAAGAATCGCCACGATTTTTCCTCCACCACCCCCACAGACACAACACTCAGCAAAGACCTCCACCACTATACCTGACCAACCAGCCACCAAGATGTCCGCCCTTCATAAAGCGAGTCAGAATGTACACGGACTCAGGACAAATGGTCCGCTTGCAAACCCACCACGAAGCCTTCACAGCAGCCCTAATCAACACCACGACAACTTTCCTTCAGGTCACCATCGACCCCCACAAGACCCCAGAGACCCGTTCCATCAAGTGGTGGGGACTCCTCCATACACTACCCATGATCCACCACCAAGGAGCCTCTCTTTTCTTCACCCTTGAGGCTCGAGGATGAGCCTACGACGAAGGGGAGGGAAGTAAAATACCCCAAAAAGGGAATTCCCACACCAACCTCCCGACCAACAACCCAGTGGTAATTCCGCAAGAACCAGAACGAAAATCAACCGGGACGAAAGGACCCAACAGCAAGAAGGGAAAGTGGGACGCTCCCGCAAGATCAAAGGAAGCCGCCAACCCTGTCAGTCAACAGAGGAGCGCACGACTGGACCAGGGGACCGACCCCAACATGGCCGGAAAGAAAAAGGCCCCAAAAAGGCCCCAAAAGGCACGTCGGCCAAAAATGGTGGATCCCTAACCTTTTTAACATTCACAACACTCACATACCAACTCCATGCCCAGCTGTCCTTTTTCTGTTGTAGTAACTAAGTATATAGATAAGTACCCCCGTGCTCAGTTGCCCCCTTACCTTGTTCTTCTAGTAACTAAGTGTATAATTAAATAATATTAACCGGAGTATGCCACCTGTATTGATGCGACATAGCGGCACTGTCCTTGTGTCGTATTGTGCCACGTGCATACCAACCCGGTTTCATCATTTTATTAGGACGACGTCTATAATGCTGTCGTTTATGCATGTATTCACTCCTTAGGGTAACTATCTGTTATCCACGATGTTTTCTCTTTTCCACTTAACTCCGCATGTTACACGCCTCTTAAAAACCCAGTCTTCTAAAATACAAACCACATGACTTTCCTCCTAGACATTCTTGATGTACCAACTAAGTATGTATTTCATTAGATAACCACCTTGTGGGTTATAGTACTTTAATTTGTGTAGGTGCGAAGGCGAGCTCAAAACACCTTCGATTTCCAGTCCACAACGAGCCCGATCATGATTATGTCACCCCTATAATTAATTATGTAACCACATACCCCCCCCTTGCTCAGCTGTTCCTTTCTTCTGTAGTAACTAGATATATATAGATATGTGCCCCCGTGCTCAGCTGCCCTTGTCTTGTTCTTCTAGTAACCACGTGTATATATAATATTAACTCCTTCAGACATATTATGTTCCAGTAAGTCCACCCGGTATCATTGCCACTGCACCACACAACTGTCAAAACCACACTGCTGGCCATTAGAATTGTCGGAGGAACCTGGGGTTGCCACCAACCGACAGATCTTCATCTAACTTACCGGACTTACTGAGCTCCATATGATGCTAGTGCGTCATATGGACTTATTGGAGAGGCATGTAGATAAGTCCGTATGACGCGATCGCGTCATATGAGTTTTTGGTCATAAGTTCCATATGACGCGATCGCGTCATATATGTCGCAAGGAGTTAACCGGAATTTGGCCGATCGATATTGCTACGACACAGAGGCACTGCCCATGTCGAATCGTATCCCGTGCATTCCAACCAAGTCCCATTCACCTTAAGTTGACAACAACTAATACCGTCCTTCATGCATGTATTTCAGTCCTTAGGGTAATTATCTTCTATCCGCCATGTTATTCCTCTCTTCCATTTACTTTTCCACAATTGTTACACGTCTCCCAATCACCACCTCCTAATCCACAATCCACATGACTCTGTTTTGCTTCGTGACCCCATACTCAGTGGTCACCTGTTTTGTGGGTCATCCTGTCTTTCGCTCCTTCACGCCCCGCTGCACACACCACCCTACCTGTTCGATCGTAGGGAAATGCCACCTCTATGTCCAGCGCGTTAAGGGTCACTACCCTAGGTCACGAGCGGCGTGGCGCCTAGCCTCAATCCACCCCCTTTCCAATATCCAACCCCCACCTGTAAAGACGCCCAGACAAACGTTCTAACATGCTGATCCCGTTCATTTCCTCACCCCAATAAATAGCAGATAAAGACTCATTCTTGTAACCCCATTTACTACCCTCTAACTTACTAGCCCAACTCACAACCTGAACCAGGAGGGTGGACGGCGCGAGGCTACAACAGCCAACCTCTCGCCCCTAAGAAGTCGACGGTTCCGGCTGACTGGCATTTTCACGAAAACCACTATTTATGAGCCCCATGAGTAATCCTAGTAAGTAAAAACTAGAGCCCATGATCAACCCTCCCTAGGAGTATCACTCTTGACACCACTACATCATAAGAAAACCCCATTAGCATAGAGAATCCCATATATACATATTTAGGGAGTGGCATGCCCCCCACACCAAAGGGACCCCTCCAACCCCCGCGGACGTTCACCATGACCCACACGTAGCCAACAAATTCTTGCCAGACACCAGGTGAATTTCCAACAGGTGATGAACTAACCCTCTAAATACCTATCCAAATACCATCCTATCCCATCCTTAACCAAAACCAAAATCTTCCTTATCCCATCCTAGATTACGAATAGCATGTCAGCTAGACCAGAGAAGGATATTTAGGTGAATTGATGAATAATACCTCCCAGCCTAGTCACGTAGGGCGCCAACAAAGTAGTCCCTAAAAACCTTCACCAAATCCGCCTAAACAACTCTACTAGTACCTCATACTAGAGTTAAGATATCCACGATAATAAATCAGATAACATTAAGTTACTTACCGCCACATTAAAGACCCCCCTCCCTAACCCCCTAAGTTCACCAGAATAAATTAACTACTTCATAGCATTGACATCCAATACTTCTAGAATATTCCTGAAGCTTCCTTGACCTGCCTATAAATAAGACACAGAGACAACAGTCGGGCAGTTGAATATTAGAGCTCAAAGCAACAGTTGACTGCATTGTGTTGTCATCTAGTGTTCTCCCCCCCCCCCTCTCAAGATTCGCGATAACTTCGGCATTCCGTGATCTGTGCAACTCTGTGAGGAAGTGAATTTAAGCTCTTTATGAATATATTATTGCGTTCGGGACTGCCGGCAGTAATATTATATTGGTAAACAACCAATTCGCCCATTTTTGATTGTTTCCTGAACGTCTGGTAGTGCCTCCTCTACTGCTTAAGTTCATGAATAATCATAACTCATAACTGATCTAAGGCAGAAAGATCTTGTTATGTTAGAAGGGATTATGTGAGCAACCTAATAGCGGCTCGCTTGGTGTAGTGACTAGCGTCTCGGACTTCCACCCAGAAGGCCCGGGTTCGCGCCCACGCTCGGCGCATTAAAGATTTTTCACAAGCACTGAGTCGTTACCATCCCTCATGAGCAAAGGGATGGGGTAATAGTACAGGACCCCAATGGAAATACGCCTAATCGGCCTTATTGAGCTATCCTTAGCTAGCTTAGCATGCGCTAGCTTTAAGAACTATTAACTCCTTGGCAACAATTGACTGTAGGCCTCATCAGCATTGTTGACAAAAAGGCGAAAAGCCGCCCGCGTTCCTTGAACCTCTTATATATTGGGACGTCATCACCGGCTACGCAAAAAGCCCATCTGTAAACCTTCTCTACACTCCTGGACAACTTGGACGGCCCCGGAGCTGCTGTTAACCCCCGACACCACCGACGCAAGATAACCAGGAAAACTTGATCACAGTGTTAACTCGCAAAGTACCAAATTACGGTACCATTAACTCAACCATCCAGTGTATGCATTTATGTATCAATCTTCTCTGATGTTAGGAGCAAGTGATTTATTATGCTAGTATGTATTAACATAAAGCAGTGAAATTTAGTTTAGGCGAACTGACTCCCGTAATTATTCTTGCCATCAGGTTTTACCTCGCCAAAGAAATAAGTCCAAATTATTAGGACTACGGCTCGAGCAAAAGCAATTTTGAAAGAAGTGATTGTGACTCCACCAGAAACCTGATTCGCCCCTCACTGATATTTTTCGGTCTAAAGTGTTACCTAAACAGCCGAATATACTAGACCAGTGCAACTAGCTACAGTTATCCCTTTACTTTAATTCTTGGGCTATAACCATATTACCTATACCTTCATCCTAGATTGAGAGTCATATTGCCAGAGAGTTAATACAGCGAAATACCTAACCCGCATGATTCGTGTACTCTAATATCGTCCAAATAAGGTGATCAGAAGCATAATACCTGAACGTTGGAAGTGGGAAGTGAACCTCCATCCAAATCAGCGAGAAGTGCTAGAGATTGTAAAAAGTCCAAAACTACGTATCTGACTTATTCAATTTACCATTGTTTCAAGTGCAAATATAACCATTATTCTACCTAGTGTTTTTGGAGAATAAAGCTGCATTATAAACCATTACTGTGATGTTATTTATGCCATCGGTTGATTCCATTGTGTACTGTGCGTGAGGTCCTATATACCCAATCTTGCAGAACTCACCTATACCAAGTTAATCCTGTATAAAATCAGGGCATAACAGTCACAGGCCAGTCTCGTACTCCCCGGGTTAAACCCTTTAGCACAATGACGTCTTTGTACCTTTTATTCTGGCTTCAGTTAGACGATTTTGTGTAGCATAAGAAGGATCTGTGGTAGTAAAAAACGGTTAAGTGAAATAGTTCCAAGCCTGTTAATTGCTGGAAGCCCGATTTAAGCTGAAGAAAAACGTCTAACAGCAGCAAGAATAAATTTATAGAGATGTCGCCGGTACAGAATGGGCTAAGGGGGGATGGTTCACTTTTTGGTCGATTTTTTCATTTATTAATTATTTTTTCTAGTTTCCTCCCTAGACCTCCATCAAACTTAAAAAAACATCCATTAGATCCCCCTTCTAGATTAATTTGTACATTTTTCGGTAGAAAAATTTCACGGCCAAAGGCCGGTTCTTCCAAAGTTACAGGCACACAGAGTTTGAAGAAATTTAAGTCATAGGAAGAGGGAAAGACTGATTCTGGGAGAGAGTTCCAGAGCTCAGCAGTTGAATAGAAGAAAGTCTGAGAATAGCATTTCACTCTTGGGCTGGAGAGTTGCACAGAGTAGGGGTGGAATTGTGTTGCAAGACAGGTACTACGTACCCTACGTAGAGGAGGTGGTATACACTGGGAAAGCTCCGAGTAACAATAATTATTGTAGTAGCGAGAGAGATGCAACATTGCGGTGAAGAGAGAGAGATTGCAGAGAGTTGGTGAGTGGACGGGAGTTAACGATTCGAAAGGCTTTCCTTTCTACTTTGTCTAGGAGTGCGGTGTGAGAGGATCCTCCCCACACATGTGAACAATACTCAATACAAGGACGCACTGTGCCCCTGTACAGAGTAAGAAGCTGCGCAGGGATAAAGAACCCCTTGAGGCGGTTGAGCACACCCAGCTTCTGGGAGGCTGCCTTAGCAAGACTGGTAATATGGTCCTTCCAAGTGAGAGCAGAAGAAAAAGAGACCGAGAATATTGAGAGAAGATGAAGGATTGATTTTTGTATTGTTGAAGAATAAGGGATAGTCCTCTGGAGGTTCCTGACGGGTAGTAAGATGAAGAAAGTGGGTCTTGGAAGCATAAAATGCAACAAGGGTTTCTCTACCCCAATTGTAAATAGTAGCTAGATCAAAAGATAAGTGTGCTATGGCTTCATTACGTTTGTTTTTGAGGGATTGCTGGCTGGGGCGTTCTGGAAAACTAATTGAGTAGTGTAAGGTAGAGTCATCTGCGTATGAATTGATGGGACTGGATGTACAGTTGAGAAGATCATTTATGAAAATTAGAAAGAGAATAGGAGATAGGACAGAACCCTGAGGAACACGGAGTTGATAGGATGAGGAATTGAGCGATGGCCGTCAACAACCGCAGCTATGGAACGGCCGGAAAGGAAATTAGAGACAAAGGCACAGATGGAGGGATAGAAATCAAAGGAGGGTAGTTTAGAAAATAAAGATTTGTCCCAGACTCTATCGAAGGCCTTCGATATGTCTAGTGCAACAGAAAAAGTCTCACCGAAGTCCCGAAAGGAGGATGACCAAGAGTTAGTAAGATATGAAAGAAGATCACCAGTAGAGCCACCCTTAAAGTATACAGTATATGATCCACCGGGATTCGAACCCGGGTTATCACACACATATTTTTGCCACCTTAACCATTACACCACCAGGACGGTTAAAGGTTTATGCACACGCCTACGACTTATTATCCATTCTCGAATACTGGATATTAATCTAATCATGTTCATATTCCCAACCGCACTATGGTAGCCTACTGTTTAAGTGAGAGGAAAGAATATTCATGGGGCACAGATCATATAGACCGGCCTCTCGAAGAAATATCCCTAAACTACTAATAATATTATTTTTATTAATCTCACCACCACACCCCCAATGAAATTATTAAAGTATATATGATCCACAGGGATTCGAACCCGGGTTATCACACACATATTTTTGCCACCTTAACCATTACACCACCAGGACGGTTAAAGGTTTATGCACACGCCTACGACTTATTATCCATTCTCGAATACTGGATATTAATCTAATCATGTTCATATTCCCAACCGCACTATGGTAGCCTACTGTTTAAGTGAGAGGAAAGAATATTCATGGGGCACAGATCATATAGACCGGCCTCTCGAAGAAATATCCCTAAACCTACTAATAATATTATTTTTATTAATCTCACCACCACACCCCCAATGAAATTAATTAAAGTATATATGATCCACCGGGATTCGAACCCGGGTTATCACACACATATTTTTGCCACCTTAACTGTTATGCCCTGTTTTTCTACAGGTTTAACTTGGGTAATGTGAGTTCTGAATGACTGGGTATAGAAGGCTGCATGCACAATAGAAGGTATGAGGAATAGAGAACACAAAATAAACACACGGTAACACGACACAAGTTCACGTTTATTGAAATAAAGAAATAAAGAGCATAGAAAGATAGTTATATTCGCACAAAACAAATGATAGAAGGGAACTGCTAGCATTAGCAGATCTGGATGGAGCCTAGTCTCCCACTTCCAACGTTCAGGTATATTCTTCTGATCACGGGTTTAATTAGCAAGTTTATATTTTACTGGAAGACCTCAATATATTCGTATAATTCAATGTCACTGATTTTACCTCTTGCTGGCTGGTCGCGTGCCCAAGTAGCAACTCACAGTTAGGATTAGACACGCGTATATTATAGAACACGGAAATCTCTAGTAACCTCATGGGGGTACTGAACTAAGTTTGATATTCTTAAGGCAGAAATATGTAGAACACAAATCAGTGGGCGAACGTTAGATATCACTAGAGTTTTAATATCTGAATAAGGTAATTACGAGAGTCAAGGTCGCCTGTTAATTAAAAAGCACTGATCGCTTAGTACGTCCCAAATGGAATGGTTAAATATGAATTACACTGGGCAAGGTCTTAGCCACTTTATAGAAAGTTAATAAGTGAGTATCAAGCTAGTACTATAACACTTAGTACTAGCAACATGAATCTTGAATAGTATGGGTAGATCTGGTCCTGGTTATCTTGCTTCCGGTGATGTTGGGGGCTAACGACTGGTTCCTCGGCCGTCCAGATGGTCCAAAATGTAGGAAGTTCTCAAGTCGGATCTCTTGATGATCGTTGCTTGCTACACACTTATATACCCACGAATTTGTGTGAAGGTTATAAGGTGCACGTTAGGACTTGTACATGGACAGATGCTTCTATCAGTCTTCTCTGCCACGGAGTCTGCCGGATCTGGAATCTCTCAACTCCGGAACAACACAAGGGCAGAGCTAGAGGTAAACTGCAGGGTAGTGACCACTGGTTGGTGTCTAGCTTTCAACTGATTTGACTGGGGGCGGGAGTTAGATTTATAGGCTCGGTTCTGGACCCTGTAGACAGTAGGGATCTCGAGTCTTATGGACTTAATTGAGTTCTCAATAGATATGGGGACTAGGTAAGATGGTATTTACTGTTGTGGCACAGGGCGATAGGAAGCCTTTATATTTTCATATAACTGAGCCTTAGTAAGAGGTACTATTTTGGCTATACTGGACGTATTTAGGGGAGAGAGACTGGATCTACTTTGCGAGGAGGATGGGGACAGCTGTGATAGGAGCGTCTCTCTAGATTGTTCAATCTTCATTCTATGGTATAGCTGAGGTGCTAATTTAGTGATCAGAGCATGCAAGAAAGGTAAATGGTTTATTGTGAGGTAATAGAGGTTAGTAAAGGTGTTAGTCATTCATGGTTAGTTCATTGATAGGAAAAATTCCTGTGCTACCTGGCAATGACTCGAAAGTCAAAACAGGGGCCAGGTATACCTCCGCGGGGGTGGGGGTCTCCCTCCTCGGGTGGGCAAAACGGGGGAGCTGGGCGCCCTCTCTTCTGTGATAGTCGTCCGGCGGCTGTGGCTAGGGGCTTGCCATATCACCAGTGTTTGTAATAACCCTCTGTGTATGAGACAGATGTGGGTGTCTTTAATACTAAAACCGAAGGTGCCTTAGCTAGCTGGTTTTACTCGGCTGGTTGTTAATTGTAGGGTTTGCTGGATATGGTGGAGACTGGGTTGCTAACTCTGCCACATTTATCTGGAAGTATGGCAATAGAAGTTAGTTACTGGCGGGGCGGCTAGCCTCGCACCGACGACCATTGGGTGCAGGGTTGTGAATGTGTTGTAAGAGAATAGATGGCATGCAAGGGGCTAGTAAAGTTCTAATGTTGTTCTGGCCTACTAAGTGAAGGTAGGCTGGATAGGAGTATATATAAAAAGGTTGGAGAGCGTTAGTAACGGACAATTCAAGGATCTTCAAGAGGTATGAGAGAGAGGCTAGGTCGGACAAGAGTCGAGAAGCGCGGGTGTCTTAATGAGAGGGGGGGGGAGTTCAAGGGCTACAGGGAAATTTTGCCCCTAAGGTCCCTGGGCGTGGGGGTGGCATTAGGCTACAATTGATATGGAAGTTTGAAAAGGCCGTAGAATACGTTAGCCAAATGCTACCGGGGAATGCAACTATGGGGTGGTATAGGAGTCTGGAAAAGATAGAGTTATGTGATCAGTCCGAGGGTTATGGATACTATTAGTTGGCCCTGGGAACTGCGTTTTCTATTAAATATAAATATCAACAACAGCGGCAGTTCGTAGGGGTACTTAGTTATTGTTTCGGGGTACTTATGACAGATACTGATAACCAGGTTATCTTATACAATCTCTGGTTGGGGTAAGAGGTGTAAGACACGAAGTAAATTGGCGTAGTGTGGACTGTGGATACGGAGGAGGCAAGGGGAAGACGTATGACAATTGTGGAAAGTAAATGGAAAAAGGTGAACACAATGGCGGATAAAATACTTAACCTAAGGATTGCATACATCGATGAACGATGACATTATAGTCGTCGTCCTAATAAGGTGATGAAACCTGGTTGATCTGTACTTGGCACAATACGACACAAGGACACTGCCGCTATGTCGCATCAATGCTGGTGGCAGTTAATATTATAGACTTAGTTACTAGAGGAACAATGCAAGGGGTGACTGAGCACGGGTTACACATATCTATACTCGTCATGGAAAATGATATAAGAGGTCTAGGGACAAGCGTGGGTGTTTGAACTTCTAAGATATATAACATCTACTTCTCGGATGCAAGAACATACATAGATATAATTATGGCTGTCTGATGTGTTGGCATTGGCTCAACGTCGGGACAGGCATGGGTGTTTTTAATATGAATGTATATTCCTGTTCATCATCTTTGTAGTTAGGAGTGTAGGACACGAGGGGGTTAGTGTACGTGAGGTGTGGAAAATGGTCAGTTTAGAAAAGGTAAATGGGTGTGTCCTGGAGCTGTTTAGCCCTGCGGGCTTGGGCCTGTCTGGAATGGCGGGCTCGGTCAGCTGGTCCTTTCGTTCTGTGGACCTTTCTTCCGGGTGTTTCTGGGTGGTGTTCGCTCGTGGCTTCTGTGGTGGGCTTCTTGTTCTGGGGCCTTTTACTTCCCTCTCCTTCATTATAGGCTCGTCCTCGAGCCTCAAGGGTGAAGTTAAAAGAAGCATAGTGATGGTGGGTCATTTTCAGTGTATTTAGAAAGTTCCACCAAACACGAGAGCGACGGTCAGGTTTCTTTTGCAGGTCAATGTATACCTGTAAGAATGTGTCCTCTGTGTTGTGGCGGGCGGCTGCCCGGGCTTGGTGTGGGTGTGGTACACGGGCCAAGTGTCCAGTGGGGGTCTTTACTTTAACCTTTCGTATGAATGGTTTGTAGCTTTCCCCCGTGGGGGTCGGAGTGAGGTGTGTGGGATTGACAGGAAGTCTGTTTAGTGTGGTGAATGGGTTACTAACCGAAAGGGGATTCGCGCGTGACAACAGGGCTGGGGATGAAGGGGGAATGTGAGTCTGGGTTTTATTTGGTTTTCTTAGGCGGTGTTGTAGGTTGGGAATATATAGTGAGGCAATGCGCAAAATCGGTGTAGGTAAGGTGGGTGAAGGAGGTGTGTGGGAAGGAGGGGGTGTGTGTGTTGTGTGGCTTGGGTCCTTAGTGTCAGAACGGGGTGTTATTTTTGTATCGCTGTCTTTAAATCTGATGGGTCTGTTGATTATTCTACCTCTGGCGGTCCTGGTGGGAAGATAGATGTTTGTCGTGGGACTTGAGTCGCTCGACGATGTTTTATAGTGAGGGGAAGCATGTTTTATAGGTAAATGACATGTGGGGGTTTTCCTCGGGGTGACTTTGGGGGGGAGATTCTTTGGGGGTGGGTGGGTTGGGGGTTCGGTGAGATGAGGAGGTTGGTCGGTGTGTGGGTGGGGTGGTGGGGATCGTGGAGGGGAAAGGGGCGGATGCGGGGGGGGCTAGACGGGTGGGTAAGGAGTGTAGATTTAAGTTGGAGGTTGGGGGTAGGGGCGTGTGTTGTTTGATGAGGTTGGTGATTTGCTGGTGATTATTCGTCTTCTTTCCCTTTGTGGGGGAGAATTCGACGAAGAAGAAGAAGAGGAGGAGGAGGAGGAGGGTAGTGGTCTGGCAGCCCTACGGAACTTGGTTAGTAGGGTGTGTTTTCTGGAGGTTTTAAACGATGTTTGTCGTGGGCGTAAGTTGTAGCGTGAGGTTACTGAGGTAGATTGTGTGGTGCGGTTGGGTGTGTACTTGGTTTGGGGTGGCGGTGGTGGTTTTCTCACTGTGGTGCCTGGTGGAGGTATGTCAGGGCTAGACGGGAGGGTTTCTGTTGTGGTCGGGGTTGTGGGTGGAGGTTTTTGTACTTGGATAAGTTGGGGAGGAACTTGACTATCAGAAGTGAAAGAAGGTGTCATGGTGGAAGAGGGTGTGATAGTGGGGCTTGGGGTTTGTGGAGGTTAGTTGGGGGGTATGGTGAGAAAAGATTTGTCGGTTCGGTGCTGGAGGGCTTAGGTCCTTAGGGGTTTGTATGGGAATATTCGTAGCCTGAGTGAGGGGGTGAGTAGGGGTGTTTAATTTAGGGTCGGACGTGTGGGGTGAGGTAATGTCTTGTGGCTTTAGAGGTTTAAACGCTCGGACGAATCTAGTTCGGAGCGTGCGAGTTACGCCGTGATAGTCGATGGTGACTTGAAAGGCATTTGGGACTTGTATTACGGTGTAGGGTCCGACATAGCGAGGGCCTAACTTGTTGGTGATAGGGAGGTTGGCTACCATTACGGTGTCATGGATGGCGTAAGGGTTTTTTTCATCGATGTTATCAGTTTTGGTGTCTTGACAGATCTGGGCGGTATGGAGGGTGTTTTGCAGATGTTGCAATGGGTCAATTGTGGAGGTGGTGGAGGGAAGGTGAGCGTGGTGGTGGAATGGCAGTAACAGGGGGGGTACACCGTAAACACGTCCATGAGGGGAAATACCGTCTTCCCGAGGACAGGTGTTCATACCCCACTGTATCATCTTTAGTTGTGATGGCCAGTCTGAGGTATTAAGAGCAATCATTCTTGTACGTAACTGGTTGTTGATGGTGCGATGGCTGCGTTCGCAGATAGCATTTCCTTGAGGCCAGTACGGGGATGAGTGTTTAATCTTGATACCGCATTGTTGGGTGAATTGTTGCCAAACGTGTCCACTAAACTCGGGGGCATTGCCCGATAGAAGAGCAAGGGGAAGGCCGAATATAGGGAACACTTCGGTGGCAAGCAGTGTGGCGACTGTGGTGGCTGTGTGGTCTTTAACTGGGCAGGCTATTAGAAATTTTGAATATACGTCTACAAATGTGACGATATAGCGGTTGCCAGCGTAAGAAGGGAACGGGCCCATGATGTCGAGGGATAGGACTTGGAACGGTTTGTTGGCAGAAATGGTACCAGCTGGGCCTGGGGTGCGTGATCTATCCTTTCCCAATAAACACGGTTTTGCAGGATTCTGTCACTCGTTGTGCAATTTTGGAGGGGTTGGGGGTCCAGTATTGGTCTGTGAAGATCTTTAACATTTTCTTTTGTCCAAGGTGTATGCCGTTTCCCTCGTGGATGGCAATCATGTAGTCGTGGGCTATGGTGGGGTCCAAGATTATGTGACCAGTGTCTGTGGCAAGTTGATCTCCCCAGCGAGTCAGTCTCCTGAAGACATTTAACGGTATCCAGGGGGGTCTGATTCGTGCTTCCCAAGATTGAATTAGGGAGGGGGCTGGGGGGGCATTCTGTCGGGAGGTGGGGGTAGATACCAATTGAGTGTTTTGTAAGGCGGCTAGGTTGGTGGGGGGGTCTTTTGGTACTGGCAAACGTGACAGGGCGTCTGCATTAGTATGGAGTTTGCCCGGACGATATTGTATTGTAAAGTCGTAGTCCTCTAGTGTCTCTCTCCAACGTACCAAAATGGCTGAGTTGGTTTTGCACCTACGCAGCCATTGTAAAGATTGATGGTCGGTAATTATTTCGAGTTTTGCGCCTAACACAAATGACCGGAAGTGGCTGAGTGCCCAAATGATCCCTAAGCACTCTCTCTTGGTGGCTGCGTAATTCTGTTGGGGTGGGGTGAGTGTGTAGCTGGCATACGCTATCACATGTTCCTTTCCATCTCTGAATTGAGCTAATATTGCACCTATGGCGTACAGAGATACGTCGGTATAAAGACGGAAAGGTTTCTGGTAGTCAGGGAAAACGACAATAGGGGCTTGGATTAGCTTTTGCTTCAAAGTGTTAAACGCGAAGTTGTCCAGGCGAACGGGGTGTCTTTGTGGGTAAGTTGGTGGAGGGGTCTGGCTATGGTGGCAAAGTGGGGGACGAAACGTCTGTAGTACGTGGCTAAACCTAGAAACGAACGTATTCCTTTAACCGTGGTGGGTGGGGTTTGGTTTTGTATGGCTTGAAGTTTCTTTGGGTCTGGCGCAATACCATGTTCAGATATCACGTGTCCGAGAAAATCTACCTTATTCCGGGCAATCACGCACTTTGAGGGTTTTAATTTCAACCCGGCGGCTCGGATTCTTTGCAGGACTTGTCTCAACCTGAGGAGGTTTTCTTCCCAGGTTGGAGAGTACACAATAATATCGTCCAGATAGGCTAGGCAGGTTTCCCAGGTTAGGCCATGCAATACCGTTTCCATCAAACGGGAGAAAGTGGCGGGTCCGTTACAGAGGCCAAAAGGTAGGACGTTAAATTCATAGTGATGGCCACCACTAGTGGAAAATGCTGTTTTCTTTTGGTCCTCGGCCTTGATAGGCACTTGCCAATACCCGGCTTGCAAGTCGAGGGTAGTGAACCATTTGGATCCGTATAGGGAGTCAAGGGAATCGTCTATTCGGGGTAAGGGCGTAGCGTCTTTAATGGTTATGTCATTTAACCTCCTGTAATCGACGCAAAAACGGGTTGTCCCATCTTTCTTTTTGACTAAGACAACAGGGGAAGACCAGGGGCTAATGGACGGGGTGGCAATCCCGGCCTCTAACATTTCCTGGACTTGGCGTTCCTCTTCCTGACGTTGTATGGGGTTCTTTCTACGGGATGGTTGTCGTATGGGGGGGCCTGTGGTGTTAATGATGTGTTGTTCTACATCCGTCTGTCCGATTTCGGTGGGTTGTTGGGCAAAGACGTCACTGAATTCCATCAGTAGGTCGTACATGCCGTTCTTTTGGTGGTCAGATAGTGTCTCAGGAAGAGGGGGCAATTGGAGGCTGGTAGGGGTGTCGTTACAATGTATGGGGAGGTCATCGAAAGTTTCGAGGTCTCCTATAATGAGACCTTTCGGTAATGTCAGGGGTTCCACTGAGATATTAGCCACGAGAATGTGGTTGATACGAGCGGGAATGATGGCGGGTTGTAAGAGGCAGCGATGGGGGTTGGGGGA